>NW_020769322.1:11556419-11590665 GCF_900518735.1 Pseudonaja textilis
AGGAAGGAAGGAAGGAAGGAAGGAAGGAAGGAAGGAAGGAAGGAAGGAAGGAAGGAGAAAAAGAGAAGGGAGGGAGGGAGGAAGGGACAGAAAGGCAAGAAGAGAGGGAAGAAGGAAGGGAAGAAGGAAGGAAAAAAGAGAGAAATAAGAAAATGATGGAGGGATAGAACGAGAGAGGAAAAAGAGAGAAACAATTGAGACAGAGAAGTGGAGAGAGAGAGGGAGAGAGAAATGAGAGAGGTGGAGGGAAAGAATGAGAGAGGGGGAGGGAAAAAAGGGAAACAAATGAGAGAGAAAGAGAGAGGGGGAGGGGGGGAGAGAGAGGGAGAAAGAGACAAAGAGAAAGAGAGAGATGAGGGAGGGAAGGAGAGAAAGAGAGATGAGGGAGAAAATGAGAGCGGGAAACAAATGAGAGGGAAAGAGAGGGAGAAAGAATGAGATGAGAGAGGTAAGGAGAGGGAGAAAGAGTGAGAGATGAGACAGAAAGAGATGAGAAAGATATGAGGAGAGATATGAGAGGAAGAGGGAGATAGAGAGAGAAAAAGAGATGAGAGAGAAAGAGATGACAGAGATGGGAGAATGAGAGATGAGAGGGAGGGAGGGAGGGAGAGGGACACACAGACAGAAAGAGATGAGAGAGACAGATGAGAGAGAGTGAAAGAAAGAGAAAGAGAGATGAGAGAGGGAAGGAGAGAGGGAGAAAGAGAGAGAGATGAGAGAGAGAGGTAGAGAAGGAAAAGAGAGAAAGAAAGAGATGAGAGGGAGGGACGGGGAGAGAGACAGAGAGACAGACAGAGAAAGAGATGAAGGAGACAGAGATGAGAGAGGGAGAAAGACAGATGAGATAGGGAAGGAGATAGGGAGAAAGAGAGATATGAAAGATATGAGAGATAAGAGAGAGAGAGAGAGAGAGAGAGAGAGACAGAGACAGAGACAGAGAGAGACAGAGACAGAGACAGAGAGAGAGCACCACAAAACCTGGGTAGGCATGGCTGGGGGAGTGGTCATGTGACTGGGTGGGAGTGAGTGACTCAAATTGGCCATGCCCACCAAGGTTTTGTGGCTCCCAGTGTTTTCTTTTCTGTGGGAAATGGGTCCAAATGGCTTTTTGGGTATTAAAGGTCGCAGACCCCTGATCTAGTTCCACAAGACTGAGGTTGTCCCAATCTTGAATATGTTTTAGAGAACTCCAACTTAGGCTTTCTGTATGGAAATGTCCTACAACACTATGTTACTATTATTAATGCTTTTAGATGTGATGTTTGATTAAATTGGCTAAAGATATTTTAATTGGTAAGTGTCTAGAGTTTTGTCAGATAAATTAATCTTACCAATGTAGATGTTTCAAAATAGTTTTCAGATTCCACTCTGGCATACTGTGCAAATACTTCAAAAGACTTACGTTGAATGATTAGAATATCTCTCTTCATCAATTATATAGTTGAATATTTTTCCAGGCCTGCAAAGCATCCTCATAAACATAAGCAGCTTCTGAAAGCAAGAAAAAAATAACATAAATCTACAGTGCCAGCCAGAAAAAAAACATCAATATTTTACTGATTTAGGGTGAAGTTGTTTATACCTGCTCATTTTGTAATGGAAAAAAAAGTTCCAAAATGTATAATCCTCTGACATATTTACCATGTTATATATTGATTATCACAACCACATTCTACATCACAAACACTTATCTATCACAGAACAATTACACATTTAAAGCACATATAATTGAATCTTCCTTTCTGGCATACATAGTTATCAGATAAGAAGCTAGTTGGAGTATGACTCATTCAAAAATAATTGATGGAATTAACTTGCGTTATTTATGACATTTTTATGTGCTTTTCATATGAAAGGACTTTGGATACAGGTGTGAGGGTTCACAAATACTATTATTAGACTAAATGTCTTAGGACAAAAACAGTGAGTCAAGAATATCAAACTTTATATATAGTGGATTACTGACATGGATTAAATATCATTACAAATCATGTGGAAGAGGGTCTAATTAATTATATATATTTAATATATTTTTGTTCCAAGACAAATTCATCTACCCCAAACTGCCATTGATCTTAACAGGAAGTTCATAATGTAGGGATCTCTAAGGCATCCTGGGAGGAAGATCATATTTAGAATTTTGAAAAAAAAAACTCATTGTCTCCTTCCTTCCTCCTTCCTTCCTTCTCTTATGTTAGATTTATTTATTTATTTAATTAATTTGTCAAGTGACTTTAAGATTACAGGTATAAGTATAGATATAATTATGAGTACATGAAATGGATACATATAAGAAAAATAAAAAGAAACAATAGGACAGGGATGGTAGGCACGTTGATGCACACCCCTTGAAGACCTCTTAGGAAAGGGGTGAAGTTAATAGTAGACAGTCTAAGGTTAAAGTTTTTGGGGATTGGGGAAGAAACCACAGAGTCAGGTAGAATATTCCAGACATTGACCACTCTGTTGCTGAAGTTGTATTTCCTGCAATCACGTTTGGTGCGGTTAACCTTGAGTTTGTATCTACTGTGTTCTCTTGTATTGTTATGGTTGAAGCTGAAGTATTCATTGACAGGTAGGACATTGCAATATATAATTTTATATACTATACTTAGATCAGACCAAAGGTGACGTACTTCTAGGTTTTCTCGGTCTAGAATTTCAAGTCTGGTGGCACAAGGTATTCTGCAATGAGTAGAGGAGTGGAGAACTCTTCTTGTGAAATATTTCTGGACTCTCTCAACTGTATTAATATCAAATACATAATGCGGGTTCCAGACTGATGAGTTGTATTCAAGCATTGGTCAAGCAAATGTTTTGTATGCCCTAGTTAGTAGTGTGATATTACCAGAGAAAAAGCTATGTAGGATTAGGTTAACAACTCTTAATGCCTTTTTGGCTATGTAGTTACAGTGGGCTCTAGCACTTAGGTCCTTAGAGATGAGTACTCCAGTGACCTTGACAGAGTTTGGATTATCAACAAGGTCTTGACTATTCAGTCTGTATTTTATTTTCTGATTTTTTTTTGCCAATATGTAAGATGGAGCATTTATTTGTTGAGATTTGAAGTTGCCATTTGTTTGACCATTCTGACACATAGTCAAGGTCTTTTTGAAGGGTAGCAGTATTGTCAGTGGTGTTGAATAGTTTTACATCAACAGCAAAGAGAATGCAATTGCTCTTAATATGATCACAGAGGTCATTTATGTAGAGAATGAAGAAAGTTGGTCCTAGAACACTGCCTTGTTGTCTGTTTGACAGGAATGCTTCTATCCAGTTATGAAGGTGATCAGAGATACCATAAGATTTTAGTTTTAGGAGTAGTTTGTCATGGACTACTGAATCAAAGACTTTACAGAAGTCTATGTAGATTGCATCTATTGCTTTGCCCTGATCGAGTTGTGTAGTCCATATGTTTTTGCAGTGTAAGTGTTGCAGATTACAGGATAGTTTTTTCCTGAAACCAAATTGTTTGTTGGAGGGTAGCTGGTCCTGAAAGATTTTCCAAAGATTATGCTTAGAGGTTCGGCTATGGCAGTAGATAGCTTTTTAAAGAAGTAGGCACAGATTCCGTCAGGTCCAGTAGATAGAGATGGTTTTAGATTGCGTAGTGCTTTTTTCAACATTGTCTTCTGATTTATATTAGATCACTGTAGTTGTCTGTGATTCAACTAGGAAATACTGGGCATGATCCACTGCTGTTTATAAATATTGAGCCAAAGGGATTAGCTTTAATGGTGTCATCATTGCAGTCTTTACCATTAGGTCCTTTCAGAGGTGGGATGGACCTTGAGTCTTTTAGTTTGTTGTTTATAAAATTGTAGAAAACACGGGTGGAATTTGTGCATGGAAGATTTTCCTTTTGTTTAATTTGATAATTGGTGCATTTAGCCTTTATCTGATGGCACAAATTTTTGTATCGGCTTTTGAAGTTGGCAACGTGACTAGATTTGTTTTTTCTCCAAAGTGATTTCTTTTTGGATTGACGCTTCCTTATTGTTATGGGTAATTTGTTTTTTCTGGTTTGGGGAGTTGTTATTGGTACATGCAGTTTGATGACTCTTTTGACTTCAAGTAAAAATACATTGTAATGGTGTTCAACTGTATTGCATCCAGTGAATAGAATGCCAATCAAGGGATGAAAGATTGTTGTCTATAAGATCATAGTTGCCTTTTTTGAAGTTGTAATTGGGGATTCCATTGTTGTGATGATTTTTGTGTGGATGTATGTTGAGACAAAAGTCAATCATGTTGTGGTCAATGAAGGCAAAGGGTTCTTTAATTTGTATTCCATAAATTGAATTCAAACTATTGCAGAAGATGAGACTGAGACAGTTGTTAAGTCTAGTATTGTTGGTTACTAGTTGTTCCAGTCCCAGATTTGTTACAGCATTGTAGAAGGTTGCATGTATGGGTTCAGTTTTACATTTGTTTAGGGTCCAGTTAATATGAGGTAGATTGAAGTCACCAAGAAAGATAAAAGTGTGTAGGCAGGATGTTGCCCATGTTAGTCATGAATTTAACTTGTTTACATGTTCGATGTCATAATTAGGGGCTCTGTTACATAATAAGAATCGAAATGTGATATCTAAGGACAGTTCATAGGTGATAGTCTCAGGAAGAGCAAGCTCCTGGGTAACTTGGATGTTTTTTAGATGTAGGGAATTGTAATAGAAGATAGCAACACTACCTCCTCTAAGGCTTTTGTGATCTGATCGGTAAACACAATAGTCTCTTACTGTGGTAATGGAGTCAGGGAGAGATGCGTTGAGCCATGTTTCACAGACAAATATGATGTTGAATTTAGCCTTGTTTAGTAAGAGAACAAATTCAGGTGTTTTATTTACAAGGTTTCTTGCATTGAGTAGGCCAGTTGTAGTTGGAATTGAAGTAGTTAGGCTAACCACTAAGCATTGCCCCTAAGTTTAATATACTCATATGACTTCAAAAGTACTTTTTGAAATTAAATATATTCCTGAAGGTTTTCAGTTTTCTTCATAGCACGCCAGCCTATATACAATTAGGTAGGAAGTGGAGCTTGGTAGGTACCAAATGAAGTACCCACAGTTGATACTTTGGGAACTTTTGTCATAATACTTTTAAATAGCTCTCTTATGGGAAAAATAGCAACTAAAAAGAACAATATTCATTAGAAAATGATACAAAAGAATGAAGCTTTAAATGCCTTCTTCCTTGAGACGTCAATTGTTGATGTATCAGAAAGCCTTCATGTTTATTTTTTAAAAGTAGTAAGTTGGGATGGGCAGATGATATCACACATACTATCTTGTTTTCAATTATATTTTCTTTCATGTTTCTAAGAATTTTAATTCTTTCTTTCAATTTCATCTAACTTTTGTGAATTTTGTTAATATTTTATGTGCCTGACTTTTATTATACTGTACATGGTTGCATTGTACTCATTTTGACCTAAGTTGTGATTTTACCTTTTATTTCCCTTGGTAAACATAGGAGAATTATTAAAACTATAAATAGCTATCATAAATGAATTCAAATGATCTTGGAATTGACCTTATAAAGTATATTATAAATGCCTAAATTTCCATTTCATAGTGTTTGGCCTACTTCTAAAATAGTTTTTTTTTCACATGGCGACAGGAATATAGAACTTCTGATACTAGTTAAGCATATTAAAAACTGAAGGAAAAAAAGTAGATAATATACCTGGTAACTGTATGAAGTGAGAAGAAAAAAAAACAGATGCTACTTGCTATCTTCAGAGAATGACAGAAATATAGAAGAAGTTAACTTGGCTGCCCTATTTCAGCAAAGTACATAATATTAACCTATTGGGTAGTAAAACTTTCTCCCCCATTTTTACAGTTCCTCGATACAAAGTGAAATAGTGATATGATGTTCAGGGAGGACAGTCCACCAATCAGGAGCCATGGCAAACACAGGACAGACAGAACATCACCAGCAAATCTACAGTTGCCTTAGGTGGCCAATAAATCATTCACCACAGACAGAAATGGAAAAATACTACTTCTGAACTAGAGCAAGAAAAATCTGACAATTCTATTGGCTACTTTCAATGGCAATGGGATTGTGGTCAGACTTGGGACATAAACATGTATTCACATCCTCAAGAAATAAATACTGGTGTACCTTTACTTCCTCAGTAAGAGGAAGCATTCAAATGCAAGCAGATAGGTTATAGAGTTCTTTTGAGGAGCAGTGAAAAAAATCCTTATACATGAAACACTAAGTTTCCAGGGGGAAAGAGGGATATGAATAAAGATATAAATGAAATGATATTTCCCATCTTTTCAATATGGAGTGAATCGAGGGAAGTTGTTCATTGTGTCTTGTTTGTTTTTGCTTTTGTAACATCTGTAATAAATTAAATTTATTTTTGCATTGTCCTGAAATTGATAAAAAGTCTAAGATTTATAGGGCACAATGTACATGAGGAATGTACTGTCAGGTATAACTGAAAAAGAAAACCTATAGTAGAGCTAACCTTATATAAATGTTTGACTTTTAGGCAAAATCAAAATAATTTAATAGTTTAACTTTTCTGTGTTATATTTGTTTTTGCTGTTGAAGTCAGAAACTTATATTTAGTTTCAGTAGAATTGTGATCCACAGCTTTCTAAAGAATCAGAAATGTGCATCATGGATGGCTTAACAGTGAATTTGACTTTGAACAGTATTTCTGTTCTTAAAAAGGTGGAAAAAGATGCTTTCAAAAATTTCCCCATAAAGACTAGAATGTTTTGGACTATTTTTTTTTTTTTGAAGAACAGACAAATCTCCCTACTCTCACTTTGTCTAGAGGCAAAAGACAATTGAATAAAACCTTCTTTGAGGTAGCTAAACTGAACTTTCCAAGCATTGTTCTTTCCAAATGTAGTTCCATTGAGCTGATATAATTCCTTTGTGATTTCTAAGCCTACATTGGAAATGGGAAGGAAGGTGAGGCAAATTCATTAGACAGAATGAGGGTTGGGGTGATTTTCTTCTTTCTGATTTATGAGAGCACACAACATTTCTGCTGAAAGGAAATTACACACCCCTTCTAACATAAGTTTTTTTAGCTGACAGATGTGAATTACAGTGTACAGATGTCTTTCAAAACTTTTCCCCAAAATATCTTATCTATTAATACCTTCATACTAGTTCCAATGGTTCATTCCAAGCATACATAAAGGCCTAAGATTCTAAGGCACAAAATGAACTTGCAATTCTAAGAAAAGAGAATAGACTTTTGTATTGGGTAATAAATATTGTATATAAGCATTTTTAACTATATTGGCACTTCTTTCTTCCTCCAGGCAAAAACCTGGTTGTCCACCAAGATATACACTCATATAGGGTAAACATTTTTACATATATTAAAATATTTCCATAGTCTTATTGGGATCAAGCAACCTAGCAGCAGGCATTATGCTGAATGCTCATTTCTAAACAATGCTGTCAGGAGAATTCACAACAGTTAGAGCTAATGATCAGGAGAAAGAAAAGGAGATGAGTTTAATAGTGCTTTCCTTCATTTCTGAGAATTGACTGGGAGTGATTTTGAGAGGCTTTTGGGGGTGGGTTCCCTATCGGAGTTGAATAAATCTTCTGAGCATTTGCATAGCGTATTATCTGCCTGGGAGTTTATTACTGGCAGTTTTACAACCTGAAAACATGGGATAAGGCCTTTCTGTGTTAAATTATCAAATATTCAAAAAGATATATGGTAGTGGGATCATGCTTGTCCTGACACCGTCCTGACTGTCCTAAAGGAAATTTAAGTCAAAGATCCAATAAATCCATCTGACAACGTTATTTGTTTGAGAGTGGGAAAGGGCACAGTGGGTTTTTATCCTCGTCCTAATTCTTACAATCAAAGGAAATGTTTGATTGAATCAATAAAATAATTAGCACCATGGACACAGTGACATATTATTTCTGAATTCATGATATTGGAGAGTATGGGAATAATCACAAATTTATTATAAAAATCAGTCTTTCTTCCACTTTCCCAACCCATCCAGAGCCAACTGGAGCAGAAAACTATGTTGTAATCAAGTCAATACATTGTAATAAAGAGCACTAAAAGGGCACCTCTACTAAACAATCAACAGACAAAAACAAAACCCAATTGTTCTGGCAAGAGTAATGAAACAGAACAAGAACTCATTCCCTCACATTCCCCCAAACCCACAATAAGCAGCCCAGACATCATCTACACAAGAAATGACAAGTAGGGCTATACTGCAGACACAAGGAAGGACAGTTAAAGCTGACCTTGGGCTGAATCACACACCAGAACAAGCACATAGACATCCACTCTCTCACAAACTCCACACCAATTCCTTTTCATTGTATAGACAGCGATCGCCAACTGGTGGTCTGCAGCCCACTGATGGGCCGTGAGAAAAATTTGGTGGGCTGCAGAGAAATCTCACCCCCAGAGCACCCCCCAAAGCAATTAATCCAGGCTGTGCGGGAACACAAGGGTGCACCACCCACATGGCATCCGGGAACCCTCCTCTCCCACTCAATCCTTACCCAGCAAACTTGTCTGCTAAATTGCTATTTTCCTTTTTCTGACCATCAGGTGTTCTGCTGTGACATATAGATTAGCTAGGAATCAGGAAATGGTTGGATTTCTTGCTTTCTAGCTAGTCTTTAGATCTTCGGCTCTGCTTTTAAGCAAAGCTGAACCTCCCTTAGGACTGAAGGTTCTATTATTCAGTGCAGACTCAGGGCAAGCAAACTTTATGTGACAGACTCAGGTAGCTGATGGCAGATAGATAGATTACTGAATGATTCTGTGAGCAACTCAATCTGCCTGCCTGCTTTGCCTGATTTTGGGTAAAAGTTGCGCTTTTTAAATAAAAAAATCAATATTTACATACATGTTGTGTTGTGAGTTAATTTAGTGAGGTTGCTTGCTAGAAAATGTTATGAGTTTGCTTGCAAGCAAATTTTATGTGACAGACTGAGCTAGCCAATGGCAGATAGATTTCTGAATGAATCTGTGTGAGCAACTCAATCTGCCTACCTGCTCTGCCTGATTTTGGGTAAAAGTTGCTCTTTTTAATAAAAAAAATTAATATTTATATAAATATTTATAATATTTACATACAAGCATGGCCATCCAGTCACATGACCACCAAGCCACATCCACAAATTAGGCCACACCCACAGAACCGGTTAGTGGTCCCTGGGATTTAAAATTATGAGTTTGGTAGTCCCTGAGGTCCAAAAGGTTGGCAACCCCTGCTATAGAGAATGGAAGAATGGAAGGAAGTTTCCTTAAACTTTACAGATTTAACCTTGTTAATATTTACAAAATATGCCAAAACAAAATAGAAAGACAACGAGGCTATAGGTTTGTTTCAAGAAGAAAAGAAGAGAGTTTTGCTGATGGTACGAGCTGACAAACAGTGGAATAGGATGTCTCATTCAATTCAATTCAATCTTTTTTGATTAGGCCTTGGGCTGAATCAAAGTACCGAATTCCAAAAACAAATTATTACTAAAATTTGTTAAAAGCAATTTAAAATAGAATTGGATAAAATAAAATTTTAAATGAAATTGGAATAAAATCCAGTCTAAAATGAAATTGGAATAAAATATAATAATTTAAGATATAGATAAAACATGATAAAATAATATTTTGGTGTCACTCCTGCAATCTACTCCAATTAGTCCAACATATGCAGTTCTCAATGAACCATTTTGCTTAAGTTCTATGCTGTGTTAAATGTTATTTTCTAATTCTGGCCGCACATAAGGTAAGTTGTTTTGATATGGGGGTCCCAATGGGTCATTCATTTAGTATATAGATTGATGTACCTGTTTCTTACCCTCATATACAGGCAACAGTCAAGTAGAATGTGAGCTAGATCTTCTACCTCCATAGAGATGTTCATTGTAGGGTATAGAATGGAATCTCCCATATCTGATCATTGTGTTGGGTTGTTTGAATCTCGCTCTTGTAACTATGTCCCTAAGATGTTTTGTCAGTTGTAGCTTCAAATAGCTATCTATTTGAAAAGTATGTTTATATTTGCTCAGCCATTTCAAATTACCCATCTTACTAAGGACAGCTATATCATTTTGGGTTTTTATATCCTTGATTCTTTGGGCAGCTCTTTTTAAAAATCATTCTCCTTTTATGCAAGTGGAATAGGATGTCTCATGAAGTATATATTCCTCTTCATTGGAAGTTTTTTTAATAAGAAAACTATTCATCTGATATGCTAGATCATCTTCCATGTATTTTACAAACCTATGTTATATAATATTAATAATAATTAAAAATGTGAAGGAGTAGGAATGGATGATCTGACAATGTCTATAATTCTCTCAAATTTCAGAGATTACAAAACTAAACAACATTATGTCTGTCCTGACTCATGGTACCACCTGACTATGTGAAATGCTCATTTTATCAAATACAGTAAGTATTTAATTTAGGATTTTGAATATTTTGCAATCTTATTGTTTACTACAATGAAACCAGAAAAAAAAACTATCAATGCTCTTCAGCTACTAAATAACAGTTTAATATCAGATGCAATATATATTTAATTTAAGGGGTAGATCCGTTTACAATCTCATCACTTAAAACAAATGTTTAATTAACAGATCTAGAAAGGATGTAAGCAAGCAACTTTGCATCATTCTCTGGGGATAAGTTTTAATTAAAGAATTTGATGATATGACTTGACTATGATCTACTGATTTATTAGATGGGTCAAGTGCAATTATCCTTTATAAAACTGAACTATTACTTTATTTATAAATGTATAAAGTTATACTATTAGTACTTTCCACAACTTCAAGAAAGTAATCAGTACTCTTGAACATTTCTTACAGTTGATAACGTAAAACAAGCTGGAATTAAATCCAGACAAGACAGAGCTGCTAGAATCTAGAAAATCCAACCACATGCTAAATAAATAAATAAATAAATAAATAAATAAATAAATAAATAAATAAATATGGAATTCAGATGAAATTTGTTTTAAATAAATGTACACTTTCTCAGAAAGAGCAGATTAATAGTTTGAGAGTGTTCTTGCCTCCCCACCCCACTAGCTTTAGATGATCAAACAGTGACTGTGATGAAAAAAAATGAACAAGTGTGAATAGTGCATGCATCAACTGCAATACTTCCTGAGCCAGTTTGATTTAGTAAAAATTATTCAACACATGACTGCAAAACATCTCAACTACTGCATTGTGTTTAATGTGAAGATGCCTTTGCAAAATGTTCAGAAATTATATTGGTGCAAAATATGATAGATAAGCTGCTGACCAGTAGAACTACTGTGTAGAGATGTCAGCACTGAAAGATCTGCATTGGCCAGCAATTGTCTGCCATACACAATTTAAGGTGCTATTGTTGACCTTAAGGATCTTAAATCACTTAGACTGGTTAGATTTTCTTGCTATAAACCAGTTCATCTTTTAAATCAACAGGAAATTCTGAAGATACCCTTAGTATGAGAAGTTTGAAAATAATATTTGTGGGAAAGGACCCCCTACTATGGAGTTCCAGACTTTGGAATGCTCTCAAAGGAAATGAGGTAATTCCTAAATTCCAAGATGATAAAAATACATGATAAAAATATATGATAATGATGATAAAAATACATTATTTGGCTAAGCTTTTGCTTGATAATTGTTAATTATATAAATTATATATTTATTTATGTATTTAATTATTTGTCCAGTGTATGTCAATGTATATCTTTCTCATAGAACAAATGATTCTGGGTGATGTATAATAAAGCTAAAATGTTATTAATAAATACCAAAAGCAGTTGTTGTTATTGTTGTTACTATGTTTCTGCATACTTTTCAAGGGCCTCATCTACATCATATTACAATAGTCAAACCAGAAGGTGATTAGGAAATAAGTGGCCATGAGTGGGGCCCTCAATATAGAAATAGGCTCAACTGACAAATTATACAAAGTTGTATACAAAGACCTGCCTAGTCACAAGTGCTACCTGCAAGTCTTTCGTTTAGAATTGTTTGAATTAATAGGATTCAGACAAGAAATAATAATAATATACTTGTGGAATTATGTAGGCATAACATGCATAGTATCCTTATCCATGGAGAACTTTCAGATGTATGAAACGTTTAGAATTTTGGTGGTAAGTCAGCATATCACTAAGAATTAATTAGTAAGTACAAAATAAATACAAAAATCATAAAGCCATTGGTTATGATCCTGTCCTCTGGATCAGTGAAGAATAATTATGTTTCTTCCTCTCCCATCATATTCTTATGTCTTATACTTTCCTATGCAAATGTAGACCCTGCATTTTTCCCTGTAAAAATCAATCCTATTCATTTTAGCCCTTGGCTCAAAATTGTCTAGATCTTTTAAAATCTTTCCTCTTCTTTTTACTATTCTCTTTCATCCAAAGTATTAGTCATTTTGTGGAATTCTACTTGATATTTCCCTGCAAGCAGGAGCCATTAATTAGCACATTTTCAGTATAGTCATTCAATCAAATCTGAGTCCAGTACAGCTATACACAATAGCTCTCCCCCCCCCCCGCATTTCTTCATTTCATGAAGAAGAATATAATGAAGCCCTCTTTTGAACACTTTGCTCAGATTCAGGTTCACTAAATGAGATATTTATTTATTTAAGAGATTTATAGGGACGCCTATCTTGTTAGCACTAGCAAGAATAAAAAAATATAACACTAAAAATTCCAACAAACAAACAAGAAAAAAAAAACCCAGCATCTGATCCGATAACATCCATCTACATCCAAAGTTGTCTCAAAGGGAAGGGTGCTCCACAGGGAATGGTTGCTACAAAAAGGACATCGTTTCTAGGTCACCTGGCCTAGATTGCAACATTTAACAGAAGGAATTTGGTAAATGTCCACTTTGTCCAACAAGATAGATGGACAGACAGACTCAGGGAGAGATAGTCCTGCAGATAACCTGTCCCTGTGCCATGTAGGAGGTTTAAATGCAATAAAGAGCATATTGAATAGCATGTAGAACAAAACTATTAGCTAGTAGAGCTTTTGCAGCAATGATGTAACATGGGCTGAATGACAAGTGTACAGTAATGAACAAGCTGCTGTATTTTGAACCAGTTATAATTTCTCTGTGGTCTTCAGGAGTAGTGTCATGTAGAGCATGTTGTAATGTCCTAATGGGAAGTGATCAAGGCCTGAGTGATTCCGAGGAAGGCCTCCTTGTCCAATAATTGTTTCACTTGGTGTGTGATGCATATCTGTGCAATGCACTATCTGCTAAGCTAGTAATTATCAGAAGAGAAGGTCATAGCATACTTTTCCAAACCCTCTCAAACATGCTGCTTGACAAACTAGCCAAAAACATTGCTCAATACAGAATAGTATCTATTGTTTCCTGAATCCTCTTTCCATTTTTGGAAAACAGCAGTGACATTTGATTTCATTCAGTCTTAAAGAACTTAACATATTTCCATGATTACTGGTAGTGAGATTGACTGTGATCATATCACTGGTTTCTTCAATACCTGTGCTTAATCATATAGTCCCAGAGGCTGAAATTAATCTAAATTAGTTAATTTCTCTTTTATCTTCTTCTTGTCTATCATAACTTGAAGAACCTACTTTCCCTGGTGGCATAATAATTATTGTGTAGTGGGCTTCAGTAGGCAAGAATCACACCAGCATAGCTACAACAACATTTATTGACTCAACATTAGAACTGAGGAACAGCAGGCAAATGCCTGTAATTTATACCCTGGGCCCACAGGGCCTTAACCAATCATAATACTTGAAAAAGCCCACCCAAATATGAATGTTCTAAGTTTCCCTCCAAAACAGTTGGAGTTAAGAGTTGGTCATCTAAAGGTTAGTTTCATTTTAGCAAGGCTTAACACAACTATATATATTCAATAAGTAATAATAATCAATTAAAGTTCCTTTTTCCTTATGAGAGAAAACATAAAGAGGACTTAAGAAGTTTTCTCTTTTCATCCATTACCAACTCACTACAGTTTCCTTGCAATGGGACTATTGGTTGTCCTTTTATTTTTAATATATCCCAAATATGCTTTTCTCCCTCATTTTTGTATCTCTTGGAAGCCTCAGATACTGTCAGCTTTCAGTATCACATAATGATTTTTTTCCTTTTAAGATTTCATGTCATTGTTTTCCTTTTTTTGAAGGTTATTATGTGGGTTTAATGCTTTTCAATTTGCCTTCCATGAATATCAGATATTCAAGAATAATGTAATCATTTTCTTCTCAAATATTAATCACCTCCACTTCTTCAACCAATTCCTTTCTCTTGATACGGATTAGGTTTATGATAAAAAAAAATTAGGGTTTCACAAAAAGCCAATTAATATTTAATTTGATACCTATATACCTTATCTGTTCAAAAGTATATAATTTGAATGACCAATATTTTTCATTGTTCACATATTCTGTATAAGGCCAGATATAAGGATGATAATAATTATCCAAAAATATTTTGATGGAAAAATTATTTTCTTACTGTCTATTTTAACACTTCAATAGATTTTTTCCCACAATAAAATCCTGACAGGCATTCCCCATGTAGACTATATCCTTATTTATTCCACTTAGATCATATGATACTTTCATCTAAAAACATTAAAGATTGCTTGGATTATGTTACTTCAATTCACTGTTTTCTACCATATCTTTAAAACTAACAATACTAAGGTTCAGAGAAAAACTTATTCTGTGGTATAAGTGTACACAATTCCTATGTTGTTCATAACATACTGTATATAGCAATTGGTGTTGAAATTAAAGTCTACTACTATAGGGCCAAATGGAACAATATTATAGCCAAAATAGAATATACACAGTCAATTATTTTGCAAATTACTACAATGGACATTTTCTATGATGATAATGCTCAACTATTGTCTCCATATGAATGCATTTAAATGAATGAAGACAGTATTTGTTTATAGTAATATAAATACTGATAAAAATAAAAAATGAAAGATTCAGTAATAACAAAACATTTTTATCTAATGTGTCAGAAACATTTGTAGCAAACAAGATCATAAATTCCTTATGATATTCCATGAACTAATAAGGTTAAGACCATATCAAAGGCAGGATGAAATTAAATTTTTGGCATGTAAGAAAGAATGGCAGAGGGTCATTTGGTGACAGAGAATGCTCCAATACTAAATGGAACTTTGGAGCTCAAATATTCATCCCCTATCTGGAGCTGTTAAGAAATGCTGATGTAGTGTTTTATAAAATTCTGCCGGAAGCCCATCTGGACCTGGTGCTTTCCCATGATTTTGCTTCTTAAGTGCTTCAGTTAATTCCATCATTGTTATATTACTTTCTAACATTTTTTCAGTCTCTTTAGGTATCTTGGGTAGATTAGCATTCTGTAGATACTGCTTGACTTTTTCCTCATCAATATTCTCTTGCTTATATAGTTGCCCATAAAAATCTTGAATAATTTCCTTTTTCTCTTTATTACCATAGCAAACCTGGCCTTGATCATCTATTAATTGTGATATTTTTCTTGATTCTTTCTCCTTTCTCAATTTGTATGCTAACCATCTACCTGGTTTATTTGCATCTTCAAAATAGTTCTGTTTAGCACTTCTAATTTTCTGTGCCAATTCTTCTTTCTCTATTTGGCACATTTTATGTTTGATTATGTCCAATTTTAGTTTAATGTCTTTTTTCTGTGGCATTTTCTGTAGTTCTTTTTCAAGTCTTTTATACTCATCTTCTAAAACTTTAGTGGCTTGCCTTTTCCTGATATTCTTTTTTTCTTATATAGTCTATTATCAAGCCTCTAGCATATGCCTTCACTGTGTCCCAGACATTCTGAATTGAAGTATCTTCTTTTTTATTTTCTCTAAAGAAAAAGGCCAATTCTTTCTCCATCCATTGTATAAAAACTTTTTCCTTTAAAATAGTATTATTTAACGTCCATCTCGATCTTTTTTTTGTCCTTTCCATTTAATTGTCATTGGATTATGGTCTGCCCAAGTACTTGTTTCAATGTTTGTTTCTTGAACGTTAGATATTAGTTCTGTTGAGATCCATATCATATCTAATCTGGACCATGATAAATGTCTATTTGAATAAAAAGTATATTGTTTAGTTTTAGCATTTCTTTCTCTCCATATATCTTTTAAATTTAATTCATCTGTCATTTTAAAAAAGGATTTAGGGAGAGTCTTTCTGTTTTGCTTCGTTATTGTTGCTGTATAGTCCAATTTATTGTCCACAATTCCCTTAAAATCTCCCATCATAACTATATTGACATAGTCCAGTCCAATTATTTTCATGTGTAATTTTTTGTAGAATTCTTCTTGTTTATCATTCGGAGCATAAATTGCAAACAGGAGTATTTTCATATTATTATCCATTATTTCCACCATTAATGCTCTTCCATCTTCATCAGTATAAATCAATTTTGCTGGGATAGCCTCTTTAATGTATAAAACCACTCCTCTTTTCTTACATTGCATCAAAGAAGTAAATATTTTCCCTAATTTTGGCTGTACCAACAATTGTTCATATTGTTTTTTGATATGTACTTCTTGTAAGCAAATTATATCAAATTTTAATTTCTTTAATTTGTGAAAAATTCTCCTTCTTTTAACAGCTGAATTAAGGCCATTTATATTCATTGTAATCAGTTTTTTCTCTTCCATGGTTATATCTTGTAATTAGGTTTAGCAGCTCTCATAGATCTTGGTTCACATTGTTCTTTGATCTCCACCTGTCCACCTACTGCGCCTTCCTCTTTTTCAGTCCCCATTTGGTCCTCTTGGAATTCAATTAGTGAGACCTCTTTTTCTGCCTCTTCCTCTCTCCTTCCAAAAAATTCTGCGTAGAAAAGTTCTGCTTTCTCAATTGAATCAATTCTATGTCTCTGTTCTTGCCATGTAAACATTAGTCCTTCTGGAATCAACCATCTGTAATTCACCTCCTTTTTCAGTAACATTTTGGTCAGGAATCGATATTCTCTTCTCATCTCTCTCACTCTTCTAGGTATTTGTTTTAAAACCACAATCTCCTTGCCTTTATATTTCAACGTCTTCTCTCTTGCCACTTGTAATATTTGTGTTTTAATGGATTTTTTTGTAAATTTGATGTGAACTTGTCTTGGTAAGTTGTTTCTCATCGCATATTTTGTAAAGACTCGGTATACCTCATCTACTCCATCCATCATCTTTTCCTCTGTTATTTCCAAGGCTTCAGCCAGAATTTCTATCATTATCACAGCTAGGTTTTGACCTTTTTCTTCCTCTATATTTTGAAATCTGAGATAGAATTCTGACCTGTCCATTTCCCCCTTCAGCATCCCACTTTTATCTTTTTCAACCTCTGTTAGTCTGCTGTCAATATTTCCAATCCGCTCCTCTCTTTGTTTATCTTCTTCTTCAATTTTTTTTGGAATCTCTCGTCATATTTCACCATCATTTGTTGAATATTTTCATTTTTTTCATCAGTCTTGCCTGTTCTTTGTTCAATAGTCTCTGTTCTTTGTTCAATATTCTCTATTCTCTTTTCAATGGTATCTGATTTTGTTTTAATGTCTTTAATGGACAAATTAATGTCTTGGATTCCTTGCATAATCATCTGTAGAGTCACTTTTTCTTGTTCTTTATCTTGCTTTAACATTGTCTGAATTAAGCGTTGACCTTCAGATGGTGGGGAGGCAGAAGTGGAAGTTGAGGCACCAGAAGGTATGAGTTTCCTACTCATTTTGAACGTCGAAATCTTCAAATTCAAGTAGCCAATTATAATCTGAAATGGAGGGTAGAGGTGGTAAAAGATAAAAAGCCCAATAAAAGGAAAGAAAAATTATTCAGGTTCTTCAAGACCTTAATCCAATTATAAAATGGTCAGTTGTAATCCAAGATTCAATTATGCTATAGCACCCAAAAAAATCCCCACAGAATCCATCATATGTGGAGTGGAATCCAGCCTAGCAAAATTAAATACAGATGAAGCTGATAGAATAAGACACCAAGTCACTAACATCCTATGCACAAGCAAATCACCCAAAAGCAACTTATACAAAAAGGAACTAAAAGTCCTGCAAGCCCTAAGGAACAACAGCAGCATAATAATACTTCCAGCAGATAAAGGTAATGCCACAGTAGTAATGGATAGAAAACACTACGAAACAAAATTGACAGACCTACTCCAACACTCCACATACAAACCCATAAACACGGACCCAACCACATAGCTGGAAAAAATAAACAAGAAGAAAATCATAACCCGCAACATGAGCAAAGAGATTCAACAGACGATCATCCCAAGAGAAAAATCTTCCAGATGCCCCAAACTATACGGCCTCCCGAAAATACACAAAGAAGGCATACCTCTCAGACCCATAGTCAGCTCCAGAGGAGCACCACTACAAAACCTAGCCAAATACCTAGCAAAGCAGCTACAGCCCCATGCTGAAGCAGCAGCTTCACATGTGCAATCTCATACCACCTCTTAGAAATGATCAAAGATCTATACGTGGAACAAAAAGATCTGCTTGTAAATTTTGATGTGGTTTCACTATTCACTCAAGTCCCAATAAAAGAAACCCTAGAAAAAATAAAAAATAAATACCAACCACCCAAACACCTCATGGAACTAGCAGAACACTGCTTAACCAACACATATTTCATATACAAAGGACAAAGATACAAGCAAATTGAAGGAGCCCCATGGGATCACCACTGTCACCTGTTATTGCAAATGTGTTCATGGAAGAATTCAAATCCAGAGCCCTAGCAATGCCACCCACAAACCCAAACTATGGTTAAGATACATCGATGACACATTTGTGATTTGGCCTCATGGAAAAGAAAACCTAAACAATTTCCAAACACACCTAAACAGCACACACCCCAAAATCAAATTCACTGTGGAAATGGAAACAAACAACTACCATTCCTAGATGTACTAATATACAAAAAAATAGATGGCACACTAGGACACACCATATACCAGAAGAAAACACACACCAACCGCTACCTCAACACCCAATCCCACCACCACCCAGCACAGATAAACTCCGTGGCCAAAACACTAATTGCCAGAACTAAATACCTGGCAGACAAGACACACATAAAGACTGAACTATGCACCCTGACTAAAGTACTGAAAGCCATTGGCTTCCACAAAAGCAAAATCACAGGCCTGATCCACAAAAACACACTGAGACATAATGGAGACCTAGAAGATGAACAGACCTATGAAACAGCTGTCCTGCCCTACATAAGAGGTACTACAGAAAAAAATCAGTAAGATACTACACAGGCATCACATCAAGACTGCCTTCAAAACAAAGAGAAAAATAGCAGCCATTCTAAGAAACCCCAAAGATAAAATTGATCTGGAAAACCAAGGCATATATGAAGTCCGCTGTGCATCATGCCCTGCCACATACATTGGACAGACCAATAGAAGAATAAGTACCCGCCTGGATGAACACAAAAATGCAGTCAAAAAGCTGGAACACACTTCCTCACTAGTCTAACACATGAAAGCCACAGGTCATAGCATCAACTTCAATGGCACCAAAACTCTAGCCACTATAGAAAACCCCAGCCACAGAATCATCAGAGAAGCCATAGAGATTGAAAAAAGACCTGAAAGCATGAATAGAAGAGATTACTCCACCAGACTGTCAATTATTTGGAAGCCTGCACTCTCAAACAAAAAAATCTCCACACCACAAGCCAGGCAAACACCTGGGCACAAACAGACTCCCCTGATACCTCCAGCTCAAACACATCCAAACCAGGCACCCAGATGAAACTTAGCTTCCTAATAAATGATAGTGGTCCATTTACTTGGAGCCAAGCCACACTAAAAGCCTCCAATATAGGAAACACAATGTTGTCAGCCAATCAAGACAAAAAAAAAAGCCACAAAACAGACAGAAGATATTAGAAACACCAATCAAGCAGAACACAGCAAACTCCAAGACCAATAAATACAGACCAAGATTCCCAACCAATCAGGATGAAGAAAAAAAACCATTCTGGCACAGTGTAGGCTAGCACCAAATTTAAAACAGAAATGGCTGTGAAAGCCTGACTCACAGACGAACCCAATAGAGAAGCCTGATGATGGCAGATGAGATTCTGCCAAAACGTCGCTACAACTTTAAAAGCACAACTATAATGAGGTGGGCAAATACCCGAACAAAGCTGAATACCATACATACATACATACATACATACATACATACATACATACATACATACAATATATTTAGCAGTTTAAAAATGCAGGTTTATCCATTAGTATTTTGAATTGAATTATCTCACCTGTATTTTTTTTTTTAAATTAAGCCATATTAGGAAAAAACTATGTATTTAAATGGACATTTAATCTGTCATAAAAATGAGTTTTTATTGCTATAACTCAAGAAACAACCCATACAAGACAAAAAGATGAAATCTAAGCTCTTTTCATCCTTCTATTACTTGTAATTATATCTAAAAAGAAATGCTTTTATTAACTACTTCAAGATTATGTTGTAAATCAGGAGATGTCTACGTCCATATATTTTATTCTCTAATAAAATTATTGGGGATGAGTTTGGAAATACTTTTCATCATCATTTTTATTATTGGTTCTGTCAGCATGGGTGGGTGGGCATGGCAGGGGAAGGCATACTGTAAAATCTCCAGTCAGAGGTGGTAATTTGCTGGCTCTCCAAACGACTCAAAATTTCTACTACTGGTTCTCCAGAATTGGTCAGAACCTGCTGAATACCACCTCTGATCAGAAAAACGTTACTTCTTCCTGTTTGCTTCATCAAAAGAGCAAAGTAGTATCAAAACACAAACGCATGAACATGTTGATGAATTTTAGGATTTAAGCAATCATTTAAATTTTTCTAGAATATTCTAGGAAAATGATATTATTATTCAGTTATAGCCAAACTATTACAAAAAGCAAAAATTACTTAGAAGATACACTTTTAATTTTTTTTATAAGGAAATCTATAGATTACAAATTGGAATGACAGATGTTGGCTTTTAAAACAATCACTTGCCCAGATCAAAATATTGTATACTTGAAGCATTATTGAAAGAGTAGTTGAAAATGTCAATGAGGAGAAACAAATAAGCAAATATCTGAAACTGCTTGTTTCTTTGAGTTGCAATATTTTTTCTCTCTTATATGAAACCCAAATCTACCATCTTACAATTCAGACCCATTGCTTCATGACTAGAGGCAACTGTTCCTTTTCATCTCCTGACAGACTGTTAAATATTTGAATACTATTGATATTGTTGTGTGCTTTGGGAAGTTGTATTGCTGATTATAAAAAGTGCTTCATAAAATAAAGCTGATTGGTTTTGGAATGTGCAGTAGACTTCAGCTGGCAAAAGTCTATAACATTTGTACCAACTATCATCTCAATTTACATCCAAGGCAGTATCATGAAATTAATTTTATGAGTGGTTTAAATATTAATTGACTAGTTTATAATACTAACAACTGGAAAAAGCAATTACATTTTCTAAATACAACAAAAAATTAATTAGCCTGGACAAACCATGTTTAACAAATAATCATTTTCTAATTGACTTGTTCCTGAAGTTGGCAATGTAATTCATGAGTAGTAAATGGGGATAGTAAGTAGGGGATATTGTGGAAAACTGCTTAGTAGAGAAGTAGAGCAATTGCTACTGTGTGCTTTGCCACATGACTATGACAAAGTAATCATGGAGTTATTTTCTTTCTTATTTGATATTGGAGTGATAGCTACATATTTACAAATCTAACTTTTCAGTCTCAGATTGATCAATATTTTCTTAGTTCATATAATATACAATTCAGGGTATCATCTACTGTAAATCATATGGAGTTATTCATTTCCTGGATTACTGTTTCTTTTTCTGAGGAGAAGCATTTGGTTGTTCAGGCCATGAGACTCTGGGCATCTTACAAAATCTAAAGCACTCAAAACAATTAAATCAGGTAAACCCCACATAATCAGGGAGTCCAGACTAAAATAACTAAAATAATAAATAGGGCAAATACAAATAGGGCAAAGAACTACTTGGGGTGTTACCAAGATGGTGCCCTAATTCAGCAGGGAGTTCTCCCCCCTGCTTGTAGACAGTTGGCTTCATTGCCAAAGCTAACTCTTTGGCAGCATATTTCTTGGATTTGAACAGGAGCTATTAGGAATGACTCCGTTCAATCTTTGGATGACTATGGAACTACCTGAGAAGAGGATTTAGAACAGGGTGTCAAACTTGCATCATTACTGTGGCATCATGTGATGATCAGGACTTTCCCCCCCTTAGCTAAACTGGGCAGTGGGGCAGCACATGATGCATCTGACCCGCAGGTCGCAAGTTTGACACCCCTGATCTAGAAGGTTGCAATTCTCAGTGGGATCAGTAAGAGGGTTGAATCTTCATCTTTTCCTTCTAGCTGCCTGTTGTTTTAAGAACTTCTGGGTTTTAATAACCGGATTTGATTTTTTTCTTTTGATTTTTACTTTCAAATGTTAATCAAATGGTCAAATGATCTAATTTTAATCCCATGCTGGATCTTACAATGGTTTTATATGTTCTTTTAATTGTTTTACTAGCTGCTATAAATAACTTCTACCTCCTCCACATGGAAGATATATCAAAGTCTGGGTCGTGAAAGAGATCTGATCTGATTTATATTTGTATCAAACTTTCACTACAGGAATTGTGTGTGTGTGTTTGTGTGTGTGTGTAAAATGGCTTTAATTTTTAATTTTTTTATAAACATCTCTCTTTTTCTTATTTTTTTGAAAACTCTTCTCAGTGATTTTGTAAACTAATTTGCTGTCATGCTTTTCCTGCCTTTGAAAGGAGATGTTTATGACTGACTGTAAAATTCCAACTGTAAAAGTTTAATAACTGAATTATTTTGCACTATATTAAAATAGTGAAAATATAAGTAATGTACCAAGACAAAGTTTATTGGGAAAGATTGGGGGGGGGGGGGATTTTTTAAACTTACAAGCCAAATTTGAAAATTTGGACATAAGTTTTGGATACAAGTAATGGTGGTTTTAAATTAATTTGAATATGATAACCAGATGCAAGTAACAGCAGTACAACCAGTTTTACAGCTATATGGATTGAAATACAACTTGCTGCTACAGTCTTGGATATTTGAAATATAAGACTGACTTGGAAAACACAAGTTGCATTCTGAGAAAGGTATGCATTTTAATTTTTTTCCAAAAGATTGAGGAATGACTTTATTATATCCAATCAAAAACAAATGTTAAAAGTGTGGGAATTTACACAACAGAGACTTATGACTTTGGGGAATAAAAACCAAATGTTAGGAAAGATTCCAATTAATATCTTAAAAGAAAGCCTTATCATTAAGAATCAATTGAGGATATTTGATCCTGGATGGATCAGAGATTGTTGTGACTTATGATTAGACTACTGTAGAAGCCATTGTGGACTTTCCATGAGTGAAATACAACAAATAGATTTTTAACAGAGAGTTTTGACATTTAATTTAACAGATAGTTTTACCTGTTAACTATGTTTGTGCATAGTAGATAGATGTCAGGCTAAGTGGGTTGGGTAATAGCATTGTAGAAATTTATAAATTTATAAAGCCTTCTGGTGCTTTGGCAAATAGATTGACCATTCTTCATATGTTTTATCTTTCACTCTCCTAATCTTTTAAATAGGCACCTAAGCTTGCATCGATAGAGGAATAATATCCAGTTCACATGAAGTATAGTGCCACTATATACTGCAGTAAGTACTTGGAATACTGAGTGCAGTTCTGGTCACCATGATATAAAAAAGATTATTGAAATTGTAAAAAGAGCGCAAAGAAGAGCAACAAGATATTTAGGGGACTGGTGGCTGAAATATATGATTAATAATTGCAGGAATTGGGTACGTCTCATCTAATAAAGAGAAGGATTTGGGGTGGGATGATAGTAGTCTTCCTATATTTGAGAGGCTGTCACAAAGAAGACGGGGACAACCTATTTTCCAAAGCAGTGGAAAGAAAGACAAGAATTAACAGATGGAAACTTATCAAATAGAGATCCATCTTAGAACTAAGGAGAAATTTCATAACAATCAAAACAATTAATCTGTGGAACAGTTTGCCTCCAATTGCCTCCAGTTTGCCTTCTTCTCTTCCCCTCCCACCATGTTGAAAAGGAAAATTTCAATTACTTTTCATTCTGTGAACAAGTCTTTTGAGGACTGGTGAAAGAAAAAGCAAGTAGTTGAAAATTTCATTATTCTACTATTGCCAAAAGATTAGTACAGCATGACTGGCAAAAAAAAAAAAAATCACAGAGATTGAGTGAATTACAAGCCTGTTTGAGCATAGACCAGTTAATTGGAATAGTTGCTTTGAAATGCAGCAATGCAAGCAGGCTTGGTTGAGCAGTGGAAGGATGCAAACACAATTTTTTTGTTGTGGAACAACAACAATAACAAACTCTGCGTAGAAGTTGTCTTCCTGCCAAGTTCAGGGCAGATGGAAAAAACATGTCCAACTGACCCTCCCAAGGCCTATCTTTTATTGAAGCAAGCAGATCAGCCCTTAACCACACAGCATGGGAAGCATTAAGAACCTGCACAAAGAAGAAGGTGGGAATGCTTACAGAAACTCATGTATGTTTCTTGAAAGTGGCTTGGCTCAATTTTAATTGTAGAAAGGGTACAACTTCAATTTTTAACTTCAGCTATCTCTACCCAAAATGCATGACAGCTTCTCAACAATTATTGCATAAACATTACGTAAAATATACAGCAGTTCCCACATTTTCAACCTCCTTTTATAACTAACTAATATAATAATAATTAACTAATAATCTATAATGGGATAAATTGCAAAAGGCAAATTCAGCATATTTAGAAACTAAGTATTCACCAAAGAGATCAAAAGTATTTCTACTTAGGGTGTAATGTAATTGATTAGCATTTGATCTGCATGATCAATTTCTCATGTGTCAATTTTTTGTTATCATTTTGTTATAATTTGTTATAAGGAAGGATGAGAGGAACAAAGCCAAGAGGCACATAAAGAAACCTGGACATATACAAAAAGTCTGAATTTAGAAAGATAGTCCACTATAAAATTACAGGTGAAACCCCAAAAATTAGAATATCATGCAAAAGTTCATTTATTTCAGTAATGCAACTTAAAAGGTGAAACTAATATATGAGATAGACTCATTACATGCAAAGCAAGATAGTTCAAGCCATGATTTGTCATAATTGAGATGATTATGGTTTACAGCTCATGAAAAACCCCAAATCCACAATCTCAGAAAATTAGAATATTGTGAAAAGGTTCAATATTCTAGGCTCAAAATGTCCCATTCTAATCAGCTAATTAAGCCACAACACCTGACAAAGGGTTCCTGAGCTTTTAAATGGTTTCTCAGTCTGTTTCAGTAGGAATCACAATCATGGGAAAGACTGCTGACCTGACAGTTGTGCAGAAAACCATCATTGACATCCTCCATAAGGAGGGAAAGCCTCAAAATTGGTAATTGCAAAAGAAGTTGGATGTTCCCAAAGTGCTGAATCAAAGCACATTAATAGAAAGTTATGTGGAAGGGAAAAGGGTGGAAGAAAAGGGTGCACAAGCAGCAGGGATGACCGCAGCCTGGAGAGGATTGTCAGGAAAAGGCCATTCAAAAGTGTTGGGGACTTTCACAAGGAGTGGACTGAGTCTGGAGTCAGTGTATCAAGAGCCACCATACATAGACGGATCCTGGACATGGGTTTCAAATGTTGTATTCCTCTTGTCAGCTCCTGAACAACAAACAACATCAGAAGCATCTTACCCGGGTTAAAGAAAAACAGACCTGGTCTGTTCCTCAGTAGTCCAAAGTCCTCTTTTCTGATGAGAGCAACTTTTGCATCTCATTTGGAAACCAAGAACCCAGAGTCTGGAGGAAGAATGGAGAGGCACACACTGCAAGATGCTTGAAGTCCAGTGTGAAGTTTCCACAGTTTGTGTTGATTTGGGGAGCCATGTCATCTGCTGGTGTTGGTCCACTGTGCTTCATTAAGTCCAGGGTCAACGCAGCCATCTACCAGGAGATTTTGGAGCACTTCATGCTTCCTTCCACAGACAAGCTTTATGGGGATGCTAACTTCATTTTCCATCAGGACTTGGCACCTGCCCACACTGCCAAAAGCATCAAAACCTGGTTCAATGACCTTGGGATTACTGTGTTTGACTGGCCAGCAAACTCACCTGACCTGAGAGACATGAGACCGAACAATGCAGAAGAGCTGAAGGCCACTATTGAAGCATCCTGGTCTTCCATAACACCTCAGCAGTGCCACAGGCTGATAGCTTCCATGCCATGCCACATCGAGGCAGTAATTGCTGCAAAAGGGGCCCAAACCAAGTACTGAGTACATATGCATGCTTACACTTTTCAAAGGTCTGATATTGGTCTATGTACAATCCTTGTTTTATTGATTGCATGTAATATTCTAATTTTCTGAGATTGTGGATTTGGGGTTTTCATGATCTGTAAGCCATAATCATCTCAATTATGACAAATCACGGCTTGAACTATCTTGCTTTGCATGTAATGAGTCTATCTCATATATTAGTTTCACCTTTTAAGTTGCATTACTGAAATAAATGAACTTTTGCACTATATTCTAATTTTTCGAGTTTCACTGGTAAAATTTTGAAAACAAGAAAGGTAATAATATTACAGATTATGCAAGGATATACTTAATGTCTGATGTGTTTGATTACCATAAACAAAAAATGTTATCAATTATTTTAAGGATTTACCAAACATTCATAATATAAATATTATTTCAAAAATATTTATTTTATGATAAAGTAAATGTTCTTAGATGGTCTCTGACTGAAAAAGTCACCCTTGTGTCCTTTTCAATATTATTTTCAGTATGAAAATGCAACCTAAGCACTAACAGTATTTTTGGAACTCATGGTTTTGACTAGAGAACTGAGGTTTCAGTAAGCATTGTTCCATCTGGGCTGCGATTGGAGTGGTTCAACCTCAAATTTTACTGTGTTGGATTTTTTAGGGTTTAAATGTTTCCTTGCAGCTACTGTATAAGTGAAGAATTAGCAGTATATACCATGAGTATATAATCCAAGAAGAGCAATCCAAGATATTCAGGTATTGTAATTCCAGTTATCCATTAAAGTAAGTGGACACCAATATTGGACAACAGAGATTTAGGAAAATGTTGGAGACAGATTATTATTTAAGTGACAATGGAAAAACCATAATTTGACACCCCTGTTATACATGCTGTCATTAGTTCTGATCTTGAATTTCATTGGGTAAAGTTTTCATTCTTTTACATTTTGAACTACCAGGGTATATTATTAGCATAGCACTTGTTATTAGTATTTCCTACATCAGTTTTAAAACTACATTTATCTTTTTCCAATCCAGCTTTCCTCAATGTATTTTGGATATATGTTGAATAAATAAGAAGAGAGTATAATGACTTTTCTCATTTCTTTACCAATCTGGAAACAATCTTTTTTTTTTTTTTTGTCATAGTGTGGCTTCCTGACTTTTGTATAGGTTTCAATGAGTTCATGATTCAATGAATTAGGGATTCCCGTTTTCCTAAAAATAACAAGTACAGCAATCAGCCTTAGAATTGACAGTTAAGATATCAAAGTGATGGGTAGTGTTCTGGACTAGCAGGCTCATAGCCTGCAAATCTGATTGGCCCGCTGATAACCGATCGTAATTGGTCGCCATAGACTGATGCGATTGGCCAGTAAACGGGCTGCCGCGAATAGCCCTGCCAAGAGCGGCAAACTCAAATCGCCTTCATTGGCTGCCTAGCCGCAGCCAGCCCTATATAAGGGGCTGCTGCGGCTGGGGTTAGTTGCTCAGATCTGAAGTCACAAATAAAGAGCTGTTGTTGCTATCTGAGTCTTGCCTCCGTTCTTGGACTGTCCTCCCAGATCTAACACTGGCGACGAGGGTGGGATGTGGAGGCAACAAAAGCTATTGAATTGAGCTAGCCGAAGGAGCACGTGGCTGACAGAGCGCAACGACAGTGACATGGCCAGCAGCGCTATACCACCCGCACCATTCGATCCAGCTAGCGAAGACTGGGACTCGTACATGGACAGATTTCAAATGTTCCTGGAGTCCAACAACCTCAAAGATGCCACGCCCAGCAAGAAATGAGCCATTTTTCTAACCCATTGTGGACCAGCCATTTTTAAGATGGCTAAAGCCTTAGCCAAGCCAGCTGAAGTTAAAACCATGGATTGGGACACCCTTGCTCCCATCCTGCGCAACCATTACGCCCCAGCAGTGCCACCTCTCATTCGCAGAGACGAGTTCTACCAGAGGGACCAGCGTGAAGGTGAGAGTGTTGGGGATTTCGTGGCAGACCAGAGGAACCTGGGTGGTTTGTGTGGCTTCGCCAATCTTGAAGAAGCCATGAAAGATCGCATCGTCCTTGGCCTCAGAGACCCAACCGTCCAGAGCAAGATCATGGCCAAGGGAGACATCTCGCTTGCAGATGCCATAGCAGACGCCACAGCAGCTGAAGCCACTCGTAAATCGGCAGCACGAATGCGTCGAACCAGCGGGACCAACCGCCAACCCACCAAAGATGCTGGAAACCTTCAGACAAGTACACATCGACCACCCATCACGAAGATGTCGAGTCATCCTCCGACAATGAGGAAGAAGAAGTCCACAGGCTCCGGTCAGAATGTGAGCAACGGGACCAGCGGGGTTGCAAATCCAACTACCAATGTGCCGGATGCGGGGGAAACCATCCCCAATCCGAATGCAGATTCTTAGATTCCATATGCTGTTTTTGCGAGAAACGGGGACACATCGCGAAGGTATGCAGTAACAAAAGAAATTCCAGCCCCAGACGGAGAGGGAGCAGCCCAAAGAGAAACGATGGCAATGCCACCACACAGAGGGACCGCCCTAGCAACCAGTGGAACCGGTACAGCAGACCCCGAAAGTTTAACAACACCCCCAGACAGAGGAGGCTCATCAAACCATCACCATCAGCCACGCTTCATCACTTGACACTAAAAAGATCCGAGTAGAGGTCACCATTGAAAACAAACCGTGCAACATGGAAGTCGACTCTGGGTCATCACTATCCATGGTATCCTGGAGAACACTCAAGCAGCTAATCCCCAACATCTGACGCCAAGACCTCACCAGTCAAAGACTCATACTGAAAGACTATCAAGGCAACCGGATTCCAGTCGCAGGTACCCGCTATGTGTAGGTCTCGTTCAAGGGACATAAGGCAATTCTACCACTCACCGTCATAGACCGAGACCGGCCAAGTCTATTGGGCCTTCAGTGGTTCGCGCCATTAGGAATCGGAATGGCTGGCATCCATCATACTGAAGACAACGACTGGGAGGCGGCTCTCGTCCATGACTTCCGAGAAGTGTTCAGCGAAAGCTTAGGCAAGTACAAGGGGTCCCCTATTTCATTTAATCTTCGCCCCGACATTGCACCCATTCGCCTAAAGCCACGCTGAGTTCCCTTTGCTCTCAAATCCAAAATTGACGAGCAACTGGACAAATTAATTGCGCAAGGTGTGTTAGAACCTATTGACCACGCCCGATGGGAGACACCAATTGTCACCCCCATAAAGCCTGACGGGTCCATAAGAATCTGTGGTGACTACAAGGCCACCCTCAATCACGCGCTACAGCAGAGTGCCTACCCAGTACCAGTTGTTCAACATCTCCTGCATTCACTTGGGGGTGACAAAATATTCGCAAAATTAGATCTGGCCCAAGCGTATCAACAGCTGCCAGTTGATCCCGAGACTGCAGAATCCCAAACTATAGTCACACATTGTGGTGCGTTCAAATGCAACAGGCTCCAGTTTGGTGTAAGCGTAGCCCCAGGCATCTTTCAAAGCCTGATGGAGAGACTATTACAAGGGATAAAAGGGGTTGTGCCCTATTTTGATGACGTATTAATAGCAGCACCGAAAAAAATCCAATTAGAAAAACGCCTCAGAACAGTTCTACAGAGGTTCAAAAACACTGGCCTCAAGGTTAAGAAGGAAAAGTGCCAGCTTTGCACAGAAAGGGTGGAGTTTCTTGGCTACCTCCTTGACAAGCAAGGAATCCACCGCACAGAAAAAAAATTGGCAGCTATCAAAAACGCCCCAAGACCCAAAAACAAAACCGACCTCCAAGCCTTCCTGGGACTTAACTTTTATAACATCTTCCTACCCCAGAAGGCGACTGTTGCTGAGCCTCTTCATAGACTACTCGATAAAAGGGCATCCTGGATTTGGGGACGTCGGGAGGAACACGCATTCCAGCAAGTAAAAGACCTCCTTACCTCAAAGTCAGTACTAATTCAGTATAACGAGACACTACCTTTGACTGTCACATGTGATGCCTCACCATTTGGGGTGGGGGCCATCCTAAGCCACGTCCTACCAAACAGCTCAGAAGCACCAATTGCATTTTTTTCACGAACTCTATCAAAAACAGAAAGAAACTATAGCCATTTAGATAAGGAAACCCTTGCTATTGTCTCTGCAATTAAAAGATTTCATGAATATGTTTATGGGAGACCATTTTCTATTATAACGGATCATAAGCCACTACTTGGGATCCTGGCGGGCGACAAACCTACCCCACACATTCTCTCCCCCAGAATGACGCGATGGTCAGAATTTCTCACTGCCTACGACTATCAATTAAAGTATTGCCCGGGGAAATCTATTCCTCACGCAGATGCCTTGAGCCACTCACCACTACCCGAGCCACAGGAAGACCCAGCTCCCACACTCCCGGTACTGCAAATAGAGACAATGCCATCGCCTCCACTAACAGCCCAAGACATCGCCTTTGAAACCAAAAGAGACTCTTGCTTGGCACGAGTTCTTGGCTGGGTGGAGAGGGGATGGCCAGATTATGACACTAAGGAAATGTTTAAGCCATTTAAAAACAGACAAACAGAACTTTTTTCAAAAAAGGGGTGCATCTTGTGGGGAGACCGAGTTGTTGTACCAACTAAGTTACAAAAAAGGGTCTTGCAAATGCTACACGATGGACACCCGGGCATCGTGCGTATGAAAGTGCTGGCAAGAAGTTACGCCTGGTGGCCAGGTATGGACAAACAAATCGAAACCTGGGTCGCCTCTTATAACAAATGCCAGGAAAACCACTCAGCTCCACCTAAAGCCCCACAGCAGAATGGGAAACACCCAGGGGTCCTTGGTCTCGCATTCATATTGACTTTGCGGGACCTACGAGAGGCCACATCTTCTTAATAACTGTAGATGCCTACTCAAACTGGCTTGAGGTCAATAAAATGAAAGCAACCACTACTGAGGCAGTCATTAAAAAACTGAACAGACTCTTCGCCACACACGGGTTACCAGATGTCCTGGGCTCTGACAATGGGCCCCAATTTACTGCCTTAGCCTTTGAACAGTATTTAGCGGAACGGGGCATCCGACACGCACTCACATCGCCGGCTCATCCTGTGGCGAATGGCCGGGCTGAACGAATGGTTCAGTTTACAAAGAAAACCCTGCAGAAAATGGATCAAGGTAACATCCACGACAAAGTCACTAGAATGCTGCTCCTACAACACATCACACCAAACAGCACGACCAACAAGAGCCCAGCTGAACTCCTGATGGCCAGGAAACTCAGATCACCTCTAGATCATTTGCACCCTGCCTACACCCCGGAAAAGCCCCTGGGTTCCAGCAGCAAGCACCGTGTTTTCATCGTAGGAGACCTTGTTTTTGCAAAAAAAATTTCTGGGGATCCCCTTTGGATTCCTGCCCAAGTAACTCAAGTTACAGGTCCCCGATCCTACCGTCTACTCACCACTGATGGCAGAGTATGGAAACACCATATTGACCAACTGCACTCCAGACTAACCACATCTTCCAACCCTGACCCTAATTTTGACACTAGGGGGGGGAGGGGAAGCAGTGAACTCAGAATTAGAACCAACACCTGTTTATTCCGAGCTAACACCGAGATCACCGCACCATGGTTGGCAACACTCACCAGCTGCAACTGAGACTGGACAGTCAAACGCTTCGCCAAGAAGCAGCAACCAGGCAGGTTCAGCGAGCCCCGGGAGCCATGGCAGTAACAGCGAGGCTGAGGACTCTATCACCCCGGGGGCACCAGAGGAGAGCCCTAACCATGGCACCGGTTCACCGTTCCTGTTTGATCCAGCAAGCAGTCCATCTGAACCCGGATTTGAACAGGGACAATTGGAATTGCGTAAGTCAGGCAGACAGGTGCGAAGACCTGCCTACCTGCGAGCCTATATTACTCCACCCCTTAAACGGAACCGAGAGGGGAGGGGTGTTCTGGACTAGCAGGCTCGTAGCCTGCAAATCTGATTGGCCCGCTGATAACCGATCGTGATTGGTCGCCATAGACTGATGCGATTGGCCAGTAAACAGGCTGCCGCGATTGGCCCTGCCAAGAGCGGCAAACTCAAATCGCCTTCATTGGCTGCCTAGCCGCAGCCAGCCCTATATAAGGGGCTGCTGCGGCTGGGGTTAGTTGCTCAGATCTAAAGTCACAAATAAAGAGCTGTTGTTGCTATCTGAGTCTTGCCTCCGTTCTTGGACCGTCCTCCCAGATCTAACAGGTAGCTTCTGCCTTTTAGAATTAATTATAAACAATAAGAAACAATATATCCCAAAAATACACTGCAGTTTACTATCTGGCAGACTGGCAATGAAGGCCTTGGAAAAGATATTCAGATGATGCAATGTGTCTGTACCTTTTTTAAATACAATAAATGAAATAGGTTTCCATTTTTCTATGGAAGTACAAGTTCAATTGAAGAAATATGAAGTGGGATATTCAGGGTTCAACTCTAATCTTCAACATCTTTACAAATAATCCCATATGACCTGAATGACCTAGAAAGGTAGGATTGCTGATACCCCAGAAGATGGTTTTCAAGATTTAAACCATATTGATATACTTGAACATTGAGCTCTATCCATCAAAATGATGGTCAGTAGTGAGAAATATTATTCACTTAGGCAGTAAAAACCTGATGCATAGGTACAAGTTAGACTTAGCACTAAAACTTGCAAGAAGGACTCTGAGGGACTCAAAAAAGTTCAGTGACGAGAAAGAAAGATCTAAGGAGCTTTGAGGTTAAATCCTATGAATAATGGTTAAAGGAACTTGGCATGCTTAGCCCCAAGAAAAATGGCTAAGAGGACATGATGGCACTCTTCAAATACATAAAGGGATGTCACAGGGATTTGTTCTCCAGAGTGTATTAAAATAAGATTACAACCAATGGGTGGAAAGTTTTTAGTGAGTAATTCAGAAATTTCCTAAATGTAAGCGCTCTTAAGCAATGAAGTAGCTTGTGTCCTGAATTCATGGATTCTCTCTCTCCCTTCTTATCTAAGATTCTATAAATATATGATTGCATTTAATGTTGAAAAATCTGCTCCATGAATCATTATAATGGTATGTGCTACTTTATAAATCAAATATTTAAGAATATTTTAATGAAAGCACAGAATGCTCTAATTTCTGTTCTACTGTATAATGGTGGTCACTGGCAGCTTTTTTTTTTCATCAGCAGCTGCTTTTGGGGACCATTTTTAATGAGGGCTAATGGAGTAGGTGGTCTGTTTGAGAGAGAGGCAATATTGATGGTATTTTGTTTAGATCAGACCAGATGTCTGCTGTTCTGCTAGAAATTAACTCTGTAATTGTTTTAAAAATACTCAGCTGATCAGGCCTCACATGTGGCACAGATGCATCTCAACCATGTTGCTGTAAGTGTTTGGTAATTAATCACTGGGATGCGGAAGATATTTTCTATTGAAGGCTAACTAGGCACACTTAAAACAAGGCATGTGGTTGCTAAAACACTATGAATGAAAATAAATACCAACTTGCTCTTATTTTATTTTCTATTTAGCAGAAAATTATCTAGAAGTAGTGCCCTTGTAAATGATATTGCAATACTAAACTGCTTTAATTGATGACAGAACAATGCGCAGAAAACAAAGCCAAATGAATTCCAGAATATCTCTGCTGCCTTAAAACAATGAAAGATTTGGATGCTACAAGAGTTCAATTCTTCCAGATTGATCAGGAAAAAAAATAACTCCTACAATGTTGGAATATTTGATGATGTATAATTAGTTCAAAATAAGGCTACAAAAGAAGGAAGAAATCAAATCCCCTTCCTTCCTTCCTTCCTTCCTTCCTTCCTTCCTTCCTTCCTTCCT
>NW_020769322.1:11597976-11629318 GCF_900518735.1 Pseudonaja textilis
ATATGTATATGTTATATATATATTATATATATAATATATATATATATATTATATATAAGAAAAAGTAACACCACGGCTGCTCCTGCTACTACTTTCCACGCTTTCCAAACGTGAGTCCCAGGAGAGAACAAACAGCAAACTGCGCTCAGGGGCATCCAAGCCCACCTAAAGCTAGGCCGCTGCCGATGGAGCCTTGCCTTGCCTTGGTGCCCCGTTTCCCAGCTCAGCGGTCCTGCTCAGGTGGCACTTTAAAAGCCCTCCTCCTCTCATACGCGCCTGATGAGCTGCTCACCATGATGGCCGCTCCCAGCACCTGAGCAACTTCCCAGCAACTTGCGGCTTGCTTTTTCCTCGCGGGCGCTCGCGCCTGTCCCCGAGCCGCGCGGCAGAGGGGAAGCCCGAAGCATCGCCGGGTCGCCTCCTCCAAGCAGCCCGCCTGCCCGCCTGGCAGAACCCTTCCCGCTCCTCGGCGGGAAGATGCTCCTGCCTGCAAACTTTGCCTTTGCAAAGTTTAAGCCTGGAAGCCCTGGAAACCCGAGCAACTTCCCAGCAACTTTCGGCTTCCTTTTAACTCGTGGGTGCTCGCGCCTGGCTCTAAGCTGCGCGACAGAGGGGAAGCCCAGCGGGCGGGCAGGCTGCTTGGAGGATGTGACCCGGCGGCACTCTGGGCTTCCCCTCCGCCACGTGGCTCGGGGCCAGGTGCGAGCGCCCGCGAGTTAAAAGGAAGCCGCAAGTTGCTGGGAAGTTGCTCGGGTTTCTGGGGCTTCCAGGCTTAAACGTTGCACAGGCAAAGTTTGCAGGCGGGAGCGTCTTCCTGCTGAGGAGCGGGAAGGGTTCTGCCTGGCGGGCGGGCGGGCTGCTTGGAGAAGGCGAGCTGGCAGCGTTCTGGGTTTCCCCTCTGCCGCACGGCTTGGGGCCAGGCACGAGCGCCCACGAGGAAAAAGGAAGCTGTAAGTTGCTGGGAAGTTGCTCGGGTGCTGGGAGCAGGCTTTCAAAGTGCCGCCCGAGCAGGACCGCCGAGCCGGGAAACGGGGCACCAAGGCAGGGCAAGGCTCCACCAGCAGCGGCCTAGCTTTAGGTGGCTCCAAGCAGCCCACTCCAAGCATCCCGCCCGCCAGGCGGAACCCTTCCCGCTCCTCGGCGGGAAGACGCTCCCGCCTGAAAACTTTGCCTTTGCAAAGTTTAAGCCCGGAAGCCTTGGGGAAAAAAAGGGGATCGGCGGGGACTCACCTTCGGAGAGGTCGCACTCGAAGGTGATTTCGAATTCCCAGCCGAGGCCTTTGCAAAGTTCTTCTTTTATTTCCTACCCTGAGAGCACTCTGCACTGTTTTGCAGCTTTGGGGGCCACACGGCGCAGGGCAATACACCATGCCCAGTGATTTTTTTTCAGGGGCGGGCCGGATTGGACAGACCAATGGGCCGGATGTGGCCCACGGGCCGTAGTTTGCCCACCCTTGCTCTGGACAGTTGGGTCTCTAAGGCCAAGGACGATTCGGTCTCTCATGGCTTCTTCGAGATTGGCAAAGCCACATAAACCGCCCAGGTTCCTCAGGTCTGCCACGATATCCCCGACGCTCTCACCTTCACACTGGTCCCTCTGATAGAACTCGTGTCTGCGAATGAGAGTTGGTACTGCTGGGGTGTAATGGTTGCATGGGATGGGAGCAAGGGTGTCCCAATCCATAGTTTTAACTTCAGCTGGCTTCGCTAAGGCTTTAGCCATCTTAAAAATGGCTGGTCCACAATGGGTTAGAAAAATGGCTCGTTTCTTGCTGGGCGTGGCATCTTTGAGGTTGTTGGACTCTAGGAACATTTGAAATCTGTCCAGATATGAGTCCCAGTCCTCGCTAGCTGGATCAAATGGGGCGGGTGGTATAGCGCTGCTGGCCATGTTGCCGTCGTTGCGCTCTGTCAGCCACGTGCTCCTTCAGCTAGTTCAAAATCAGTAGACTTCATTGCCTCCGCATCCCATCCTCGTCGCCAGTGTTAGATCTGGGAGGATGGTTCAAGAACGGAGGTAAGGCTCAGATAACAACAGCTCTTTATTAGTGACTTCAGATCTGAGCAAACTATCCCAGCTGCAGCAACCCCTTATATAGGGCTGGCTGCGGCTAGGCAGCCAATGAAAGCAATTTGAGTTTGCCGCTCTTGGCAGGGCCAATCGCGGCAGCCCATTTACTAGCCAATCGCATCAGTCTATGGCGACCAATCACGATCTGCTATTTGCAGGCCAATCAGAGTTGCAGGCTTCGAGCCTGCTAGTCCGGAACAACTAGGAAAAAAATGACAAAATGTTCACTTCAGTTTAGGGTGTTGAAGAGCTTTGTGGCTTTTAAGAAAATAAAATTCTGCAAATTTTGGAGAGATTTAATATTTTTCAAGTGTTAACAAAGAAATGACACCACTTAATGCTTCTTTCCTGGAAAATGTGAGCTATGAACATGCCAATGCCTCCCCCCCCGCCCCAATTATCGATAGCTAGAAAGGTTTAGATGAATCAGAACTTATAAGTTTATTCATTTATTCATTTATTTACTTATTTGTTTATTTATAAATTACAAACCATGATTTTTTTAAACTTTGGGTGGAAACATTTTTAACAAATTAATATGCTTCATGAAAGCAGTGTAAGATTTAGCTTTTTAATTTTTATCAGTTTAGTCTGTGTTAGGCACTCTTCCCAATAGCTCACAGAAAAAAATCTTACAGCAATAACTACTGTTATGAGGTCTAAGAACAAATATGATTGCAAATTGTAAATTCATACATAGAATTGCATCTGGTAAGACTTATTTAACTAAGGAGATTTACTGGATGAAAAGATCAGCTCAATTTTATATATGATCAGCTCATTCCTTTATAAAGTTTCTTCTGAAACAGTTCTATATAAGGAGCTAGAAGGACTCAACATATAAATTTGTAGACTTATAAATGCTGCTCTTTGAGAACTAACCATGTTTTCTCATTGGATATTATAATCTATTCGACATAACTTTGGTGTCATTTCTGCAGAATTCGGTAGAGAAGGGGGAAAAGAAAAATAATAATTGGCATACCAATTCAGTAGCTGCATGAACTATTCTGTCAGCTAAACACTGATTTTATCTAAACACTGATCTAAACACTGATTTTACATATAATTGAATTTAAGGTTGATCAACCATGTTGCTATTTCTAACCATCATGTTCTAACCATTATGCTATTATCATATTTGACCCATACTCAGCCACTAGATTTTAGTTCTATTTATTTTTAATAAAGAAGCTCAAAATACTACTTGTACATGCAGCAAATAAAATCCCTTATACAAAAATCCCTTATACATATAACCACTATGATATACATATTGTAAGGCATCCAGAAAGTATCCATGATATCAATCACTCTGAGACATTTTCTCTCCAATTGATTTATTTAGAAACAAACATGGTATGTCTAAAGCAATTTCCCAAAGTGAAATGTTTTCGTGCGTTACACAGAATCCACCTTTTCTCCTCCCTTCTCTCCTCCCACTTCTACACTTCATAAATCACGAGAACCAATTAACTGCAACTGGAATTTCTTAATATGACATACAGAATAACCTTGAACTTTTCAACTCCTCCAACTCTCTTAAAAAAATGTGGCAGCTGAATTTCAAAGCTGACAGGCGTCCCCCCCTGAAAACTTTCCTCCCAAAAGAAAAAAAAAAAACACATACAGGAGTTAATACATTGTCCTTAACCCCCTCTCCCCTCTCCATGAGGACCCTTCGGTTTGTGGGGAAAATCCTCATGAAATTGATTAACCATTTGATCAGCATGAACATCCCAACTCTTTACCCAACTAGCATCTGAGAGGGAGTATCCTTTCCATAAGACCAAATATTGCAATCGGCCACGATGTAATCTAGAATCAATAATTTTTTGAATCTCATAATGTGTTTCTCCCTGTACCATTAATGGTTTAGGGGGAGCGCTTGGCAGTGGTCTTATTATTGATCTAGTGGTTTTAGCAAACTACAATGGAACACCGGATGAATTTTCCCCAATAGTCGAGGAAGACTTAATTGGACAGTGACAAGATTGATTACCTTTGAAATTGGAAACGGAACCAAGAATTTTGGACCCAGCTTCTTACTGGGCAGTTTCAACCTAAGATACTTGGTCAACAAATATACTTTGTCCCCTACTTTAAAAGGTGATTGAAGGAATTTATACTTATCTGCCTGTTTTTTATAATTTTTTGCAGCTTCGTTCAAAGCATTTTTTGTATCTTCCTACCCTTTCCTTAATGAGTTCATCCATTCTGCTAGGGACATGGATGAGGGAGGTTGTCTAAGTAACTCTGTTATCGGGACAAAATCCATTCAGTGTTGATTTGGAATGGAGTCAATCCCATACTGCATTATTGTAAGCAGCCTCTGCAAAAGGTAATAACTCAGTCCAATTTTCTTGTTGATAACTTACATAGTATCTAATGTATTGTTCAATCATGGCATTAGTTCTCTCCGCTGCTCCGTTACAAGCAGGATGGAAAACTGAGGATAACCCTTGAGAGGAACCAATAGATTTCAGAAATTCCCTTCAAAATTTTGCGGTAAATTGTACCCCTCTGTCTGATATTACTGTACGAGGTACTTCATGTAGTCTAAAGATACGTTTCACGAACAGCTTTGCAAGTTTTTTCGCAGATGGAAGTCCTTTGCAGGCTATAAAATGGGCCTGTTTAGAGAATAAGTCAATTATAGTCCAAATGATCGTATTCCCTTCACTCTTAGGTAATTCAACATAAAGTCCATTGCGATTTCTCCCCAAGGTTGGTTTGGTTCAGCAACTTGTTGCAGGAGGCCAGGGCTTTTTCCAGTTCTGTGTTTCATTTTGGCACAAATTGAACAACTTTTTACATAGTCCTCAACATCAGGTTTCGTTTTTGGCCACCAGAACTGTCTTCTCAGTAAATGTAGGGTTTTTAGGAATCCGAAGTGGCCTCCCAGCCAGGAGTCGTGGCTAAATGTAGGGTTTTTAGGAATCCGAAGTGGCCTCCCGGCCAGGAGTCATGGCTATGCTTTAGTACCAGTAGTCTTCAGGTTGTGGGTACATAAAGCTTAGTCCCTTTCCAATCTAGTCCATCATTCATTGTCAACTCAGTTTGATGATCCAGAAACCAAGGATCGGTCAATAGGGCTGTTTTCAATTCCGCAGTCAGCTTATCTTCCAGGCATTTGGGGTTGTGGTTGGCTTGGGCTCGAGTGGTCACTTGGCCTGCCGGTTAAGTGTCTGAAATTAAGGCTTGTACTATTTCCTCTCAGTGGCTGTCAAACTGAGGTTTTCTGGACAGAGCATCTGCCAGTACGTTTTTCCCTCCGGGGATATATTCAATGTTGAAATTGAATCACTTGAAATATTGGGCCCAGCAGACTTGTTTGGGTGATAATCTCCTAGGGGTCTTTAGAGCTTCGAGGTTCTCATGATCAGTCCATACATCAAAGATGTCTGGCGCCTCAAAGGCCTCTGGCGCCCCTTCTAGAAAATGCCTCCAAGTCAATAAAGCCCATTGTACAGCAAATGCTTCTTTCTCCCAGACCACCCACCTTCACTCTGTGTCTGTCAGCTTTTTGGACACATAAGCACAAGGCATCAGTCGGCCTTGAGTGTCTTTTTGCAGCAAAATAGCTGCCACCACTACATCACATGCATCTGTTTGGACAATAAAAGGCTTGGTTACGTCTGGGTGCTGGAGGATGGGTTCAGCTGTGAAGAGGCATTTTAAGGAGTTGAAAGTGTTCTGACAGTCCATAGTCCAAGCCAAGGGTTGACTTGGCTTTGGTTTGGTGGGTGACAGGCCTATTTTTAATAGCTCTGTCAATGGGAGGGCAACCTCAGCAAAGGATGGAATGAATTGTCTCTAGAAGTTGGCAAACCCCAAGAAACTTTGAAGTTGTTTTCGGGTTCTGGGGGGTTGCCAATCCAGCCCTACTTTCACCTTTCCGACAGGTTGGATATTCGGTAGCCTAAGTAGTCCAGCGACTCTTTGTGGAATTCACATTTTGAGAGTTTCACATATAATTTGGTGGCTAGAAGTTTTTCTAGAACCTATCGGATCAATTGAACATGTACTTCCATGGATTCACTGAAGATAAGGATGTCACTCAGGTACACAAGGACCCCCCAGTAAAGGTGTGGGTGTAGCACCTCATTGATGAGCTGCATAAACACTGCAGGAGCCCCCTGAAGTCTGAAAGGCATGACTTTGAATTGGAAGCTATCCAGAGGGCAGTTAAAAGCAGTTTTTCACTCATCTCCCTCTTTGATGCAGACCCGGTAGTAAGGTTCCCTGAGATCTAGCTTGGGGAATACTTTGCCCTTTGACAGGTGGTTGAATAAGTCCTTCATAAGAGGGAGAGGATACATGTTTTTGATGTATATGGCGTTCACGCCTCTAAAGTCAACACATAATATCAAGCTGCCATCTTTCTTCTCCTTGAACAACACAGGGGCAGCTAATCTTGATTTTTCAGGCTCAATAAAACCTCTTTCCAAATTGCTGTCGATGTATTTCCTTAATTTGGTCACTTCAGCAGGTGTCATGGAATACATCTTTGGTTTTGGTAAGTTTGCCCTGGGCTCTAATTCTATGGCACAATCAGTGGCTTGATGGGGAGGTAAAACATTACACTCTTCTTCACTGAATGCTTCAGCCAAGTCTTTGTATTGGTTGGGTACCAGGGAGTTGTCTGGGAGAAGGTGGGATACCATGGATGCTGACTCAGGCTCTGGGTTCAAGCTGACTGGTGGCTTTGTAGTGGGTGGAAGAGGAGGCAATGGGCCTGGTCCAATTATGATTTTTCTGAATCCATCCTCCCATTTGATCATTGGAACCTATTTGTCTAACCAAGCAAGTCACAGTATGAATGATTTGACATCTTGGGGGCCACTATGAAGCGTATGAATTCACGATGGGGCCCTAATTCCATCTTGATCAATTCTGTCATTTGAGTGGCTGCCCACCCCCAATTAAGGTTCCATCCACTTGCTCAACATTTCAGCACCCTGGTGGGTCAGGTACAAGCAGTTTCAGCTGGTCTGGTCAGCAGTCTCCTCACCACAATTCTCTTAGTTGGGGCTGCCAGAAGGAGTTTCCTGTGTTGGTTGATGCTGTGATCTAAGCTGAGGGAGGTGGCATATCACGATTGTAAGGTCTCTGGGATTCCCCTAATTTCACAGGCCTTCTTTACTTCTGGATCAATGGCTTTTTTAAAATAGTGTAAAGTCAGGCCAATCCATGAGGTGGCTTGCGACCCTTCTAAAGTCCCAAATGAATTCTGATAAGGGTTGCTTGCCTTGCCTCATTTCCATTAACTTCTCTTCATTCTCTGCTACCCTGTCTGGATTTTCAAATCTGAGTCTTAATAATTGAATAAATCTATTTACATCGTTTAATTTGGGGGCTTGTTCGTTGTATAGTTGGGCCACCCAGTCTGAAGCATCCCCTTCACTCATCCCATTTGTTATGACCGTAACCAAATCACGCTCTGTGGCGTATTGATCTCCAAATTGTTCTATAGGGGATCGGATTCAAATGAGGAAATAATTGAAATGTTCATGGTGGCCATCGAATACAGCCTCAAAGGGTATTTGGTCTGGCCTGGGTCATGGTTGCGGAGGTGGCACATGCCAGGCCACTGCAGGTTGTACTGGAATGGAAGGAACAGGCTGGTGGCATATGTAGGCTGGGTAGGCCCCCTGAATCCTGGCTGGGTGGTGCTTCTCTGAAATAGGGGTCCCTATGGCCTTGCTGCTGGTTGGGGCTGCAATTGTGGCTGCCAGGAGGAAGATGGATGTGGCCTGGTTCCCTGGTTGGATGGAGGGGAAGTGCCTGCTGTCTGCTGTCTGGGCAACCCCCCTTCAGACCAGGGCTGTGTTGGTGCTGGCTGCCATTGGCATTGAATCCACTCCTGGCCTGGATAAAATCCCCACCCTAGAGGGATACTCTCTGCAAGGGGAAAAATTCCTTCTGGAAAATGAGGGGATTGCCTCGGAGGCTGCAACATACCTGTCAGTTGATGCTTCTTTCTGGCTTTCTCCAACTGGCATCTGTATAGTCTCCTTGTTCCTCACGATACTTGGGTAGGTGAATATGGGTGGTCTCAAGCTTCCACCCATCCAAACAGACTGTGAGACCAAACCTGTCACCTTTAAATTCTGGAACTGTTGATGTAAATCTGCCCTTGATGGAATAATCTTGGGGTTGTCTTCTTGAGAGAATTCTGACCCCAAATTGTCTCTCTTCCCTCCAATCTGACAGAATAGCAATATGCCTGGGGCTAGAGAAAGATTTCTCTTCAAACAGCTGGGTTACATCTGGGTTATAACAACTTCTTAAGTTGAAACGCTTCGGTATAGCTTCCAAATCTCTTTCTCCTACTGCCATCCTCAAAGCATCCATCATCTCCTCCAAACAAGGGCTGGCAGGTTCAATTAATGCTCCGGAGGGAGGGCCCTCACACACTCCCCACTGCACATCTCCAACTTTGACTGATTGCTGATCTCTCTCCATCTCTGGGAAAAGAACTCCAGGGTATCAGCCAAGCCCTTTAAAAAAAAAAAGTGGACTTTGGGAAATAAATGTAAGGCATCCAGAAAGTATCCATGGTATCAATCACTCCAAGACATTTTCTCTCCAATTGATTTATTTAGAAACACTTGTGGTATGTCTAAAGCAATTTCCCAAAGTGAAAATTTTTGTCACGTTACACAGAATCCACCTTCTCTCCCCACACTTCTACACTTCATAAATCATGAGACCCAATTAACTGCAACTGGAATTTCTTTATATGACATACAGAATAACTTTGAACTTTTCAACTCCTCCAACTCTCTTAAAAAATGTGGCAGCTGAATTTCAAAGCTGACATATATACATTTGCATACACATACAATGCTAGCACTCTTATCAAAGTATTTTGAGATACCCCCCAAAATACTGTTGTATCAAATATATGTAGATATATGACCTCCCAAAAATATACAACAAACCCAAGCTTTGCTCTATATTTTATCAAAGTGATTTTGCATATCTGGAATAAGTAAAGTCCCATCATAATATGGCAAAGACTAAATATTGCAGATCATGAAACTTAGGTACACTTGGTATAGTGTCTTAACAACAAGGTCAAGTGTATGAATAGGATTTCAATTAAATTTGTGATCTAGTAAATCCTTCAGATCTTCATTTTCTGAGAATCCTGAGTTTGTCATTATATCTAAGTGCTCATAATTTGTGGATTCAATCAGTATTTACCTGAGAGCAGTGGTGGGATTCAAATAATTTAACAATCGGTTCTCTGCCCTAATGATTTCTTCCAACAACCAGTTCACCAAACTGCTCAGAAAGTTAACAACCAGTTCTCCTGAACTGGTGTGAACTGGCTGAATCCCACTACTGCCTGAGAGGTAATCTCTGGATGGTATAAAATAGCATGATAATGCTCGGAGAAAATTGAACTGTGGCTGTATTTGTGGTGTAAGATGTCACCAATCTGACTGGAATTGCACTTATTTTTAGCAAAAACTGCTGCATGTGGAACATGTATAACAAAAGATGGCAAGCTAGTCTAACTTTTCCATTCTATTTCTACAAAATATTAGGCAATAGCTCAATGGGCCAAATATTGTTAAACTCTACTGTATATAAGTAAAAAAAAAGTGTTGAAGAGAGCTTGAACTTGTATTTACCTGTGGTCATAGTATGTACTCTCTTTGTTTGTTTTGCAAACAAACAAAGCACTTTGATAGAATTGGCTATAGACAACTTCTACCTTATTAGGATCAAAAATTGTTGTCAAAAAGTGATTAGATAATTGGACAAAGTACATCATTGCCCTATAATTACATGCCCATATATAGTTATACAATTTTCTCCGCTCTCCGGGAATTACCCAAAGACAGCTGATTTTACTGTTATATATCTTATTCTGTATTGTTATATTAGTGCATTGCTTATGAATCTTATCTGTCTTTTAGAAGTCAGCACACTCTTTTTCTCTGGGAGGCCCTATGCTTGATTTCTAGTATTTCTATGTATATTCTAAAATGGCTACAGATATGTCTGCTAATTATTGCAGATTCTGAATTCCTGCACTACACTATGTTGGGAAGTGGTGATCAATATTTATAGGGTCATCTAATGGTGATGCTGGCATATGAAACACTGGCATTTGATATGTAGTAAGAGTAATGAATAGTGAAAAGTTGAATTAATAAATGAAATAAATAAAAATTGATATGTTCTATGATTATGAAACTAAGAGAAGCAGGAAGAATATAAGGAGATAAAATGAAGTGGTCTAGTCTTTTTAAATCAAGTTTAATGCATTTATAGAAGTGAAGATATATGTTTAAAGCTGTGATATGATGTATATTAACAAGTATGAATTAGTATACTCTATATTATTGTGAATTTGTATGAAAACAGAAATTGGTTCTGGTTTCTTGTTATGCTACAGTAAAGCTACAGAGGAATAATGAGGAATTAATTTTGAGAAAAATTGTGAATTGATTGGGAAGTGAGTGAAAATGGTTAAATTAACAGCTTTTAGCCAAGGCATTTGGTGCATAGAATTACAAATAAAAGTGATTATATGATTTGAATGAAATGAAGGGAAAAGATGCAGGAAAGAATATTTTAGAAATATGAATGGGACTGGAAGAAATATTTTAAAGAGTAGAATTTTTTAAAAGACCTGTAATATTGTTTCTAAGAAAAATATAATATACAGTAAATCCTTCAAGATGGCCAAAAACTTACAAGACTGCAGTTGTTAATGGAGAAATGTTAAAATACAGATATAATTTGCTAAATAAGTATCTTTTTGACTTGTTTTACATGTCTACAAACACTAGATCTATGCCTGAAGATTTAAAAAAATGCTGTTAGTGTTACTTTATGCAAAGGGAAAGAAGATAACTAGATTGAAAGTAGAAAATACAGGGCAATTATTTGTTAAATGTGCCTAGGAGAGTGGCAGAGTTTTTGCTGAGATTACAAGAGGTAGAAAAAAAATAAAGAAGTAATATGGTTTCATGAAAAGCACTGCTGTTTTTTTTTCCTCGGTATGAACTGTATGAATATAAGAAACCAAGTTTCCTACATGTTTTATCATATGCAAAATGTGTAATAAAATGAACAGTCTTGAATGATGGAACATATTGTGAACTTGGTAATGAGTGCTTATTGTGACAAGAACAATATACACTATGATGGAAATAAAGAATGCATAGTAACAAATGGGATTCTTAGCAAATATTCAACACTGAGCAGAAACAAGGCAAAGATCTGTGGTGTTCCCTTTGTTGTTAACCATAGTTACTTACTTATTGATAGATAAGAAAGAATGCTTTCAGTGATTTGGAAATGTGTTAGTGCATATGTGCATGTACTTTGGTATACAGACAATATACAGTATTCAGATATTGTTAACTGGGCACTCAGACATTTTCAACGAATGCTAGACAATTGCATATTACAGCATGGAATATGGGTCTGAAAATTAATGTACCAAAGAATAATGCTGTTATTTTTTTGAGGAAAAACTATGTGATGATACATGAATAGGCATATAGATAAATTTGCTAAAAATATAAACATTTTGGAGTAATTCCAACATGTGCTTATGTTGTTGAAAGATAGTAGTTACTACACAGTATGGGGAATGAAACTTTGTTAAAATGAGTGCTAATGGTTTTATCTATGATACTACTATACTGTCCAATTGTATATTATTTTGAGTTAAATTCATATTTCTAAAAATGCCCAACTTCTCAATAAATTCAATGAAAGTGTGAGATGGTATGTTATAAGAACCATCAAAATTAAATGATTGCAGTGGAAATGAGTTAGCTAAGAAGTGTGAGTAGTAAAACAAGAAGTGATAAGGTCAAGAATGAATGTAGAATGATATAAAAGTGAGCAAGCAGTGAATAAGAAAAATGGGAAATGTATAACTCATTTAAAGAGAATGAATTAGAATAAAATCATAAAACAAATATATAAAGAGTTTATGAGTCAAATGGAAATGAAAAATCAATAAACTAAATAAAATCTACAAAATGAGGTAGGAGAAAAGATTAAAGAACAAAAAGCAATATATGAATTAGCATTTGAATGTGATTGAAACCACGATGGATTATAAAAAGAAACAGTGAATTGTTGTGCCTGGGAGGTTTGAGCCTGCTGTGCGCTTGGAGTCTGATGTGTCAGAAGACACAGGTTCGAGTGATGAGGAGGGTTTGGCATTGGGATTTGAGCCTGCTTTAATGGGAGATGCAGACGTGAGCCAGGAGGATGAGGAAGTGTTAGAATCACCATCCTCTCCAGAACCTTCCTCATCAATTATGCCTCAGGTGTTAGCAGATGATCGACAGAACGTGCTGGAGTCCTTGAGTGATGATCAAGCTGATGAATGTTGGGTTGATGTAAGGACTAGATGTAGGCTGAGACGTCAAGCACAAATTGAAAGGAAACATCAAATCAGGGACTGAGTAGAGAGACTGACACGCCCCTTCAAGGAATATAAGGAGGCGGGTTAGCTTGGAATCCCCGTTAGGGTCAAACTTTGTTATTTACATTGGCAGTTTGGAAAAAGTTTTCTGTTTGCCGTTCGGCTCTGATTTATAGTGCTGCTCGTTATCTGGATTTGCAGACAGCTTCTGGGAAAGCTGCAAACGACAACTTCAGCCAGAAGAAAGTTAACTCTGTTGTTCCTGATATTGTCTGTTCATGTTTTTTCCTTTGGACATTTGGAGTCTCACCTTGTGGCCACAGGTGAGACAGAATAGTGAATGATGTTTCTGCAAACTATATTCAATTAGATTTCTTTTCTATTATCTCCTGTCTTTAATTTCTTTTGACTATTACTCACTCTTCTTCTGTACTGTGCATAAAATGTGATGATTATGTATTTATGTATTTATTTATGTATTTATTTAATTTATATTGCTGCCTATTTGCCCAAGATGACTCGAGGCGGCTTACACAATGTAAAACTATATCTAAAACAAAAAAAAAAAAAAAAAAACTAACAAAAAGAATCAAATAAATTAATAAAGTACAATAGAGCAAAATCTGGAAAAAAATAAAAAATTACCCCCCAACTCCCACCCTCTCGCCCTGATGACAGCAGATCACATTGGCCATTTGATGGGCTCTATCCCACTCTGGGTTCCCCAGGCCTGCTGGCAAAACCAGGTCTTCAATGCCTTTCAAAAGAGTGCTAGAGTGGGGGCCATTCAAATCTCTGGGGGAATGATATTCCAGAGACAGGGAGCCACCATGGAGAAGGCCCTTCTTCTGGGTCCCACCAGGTGTATCTCCCTGAGGGATGGGACCTGCAACATTCCCTGCCTCCCTGCTCTAATGCATTGTATAGTTGTGACCGGCAAGAGACGTTCCCTCAGATAACCCAGTCCAAAGCCATGAAGGGCTTTAAAGGTTACAACCAGCACCTTGAATTGCACCTGGAAGCAAATCAGCAACCAATGCAGCTCCTGCAGGAGAGGTGACACATGTGCACACTGGAGTCTGCACAAAACCATGCAGGCCGCTGCATTTTGCACCAACTGGAGTTTCCAGATACTCTTCAAGGGCAGCCCCATGCAGAGCACATTGCCATAATCAAGATGGGAAGTGACCAGGGCATGAGTGACTACGAGGAGGGACTGTTGGTCCAGGAAAGAGCATAACTGTTGCACAACCCACAGTTGTGCAAAGGCCCTCCTGGCCATGACCACCACCTGCTCTTAGAGCAGGAGTCATGAGTCCAGGAAAACCCCTAGATTATGCACAGGGTCTGTTTCGGGTAGTGCTACCCCATCCAAGACCAAAGGTGGCAATTCTCCCTGAGCCAACAAAGCCCATACCCAGAGCCACTCGGTCTTGCAAAGGTTTAGTTTCAACCCGTTGCTCCCTATCCAGCTCCTAACACCTTCCAGGCACTGTGAGAGGGAGGACACAGCAACACTTAACTCACCATGGGCCTAGACATGCAGCTGAGTATCATCAGCATATTGGTGATACCTCAGTCCATGGTGACAGATGATCTCACCCAGTGGCTTCATATAAATGTTGAACAGGAGCGGAGAGAGTACCAAGCCCTGCAGAACCCCATAAAGCAGTGGGTGAGGGCTGGATCTCTCCCCTCCTATCAACATTGAATAAGAGAGGCTGAAGAGGAAGGAAGTGAACCAAGACAGCACAAGTCCTCCCACTCCCATCCCCTGAAGCTGCCCCAGGAGAATCCCATGGTCAATGGTATCAAAAGCCACCGAGAAGTCAAGTAGAGCAAGGATGGATGCACTACCCCCATCCTGGTCCCACCAGAGATCATCCAAAAGTGTGACCAATGCCATATCTGTTCCAAATCTAGGCCTGATTAGTAGGGATCAAGATAATCCGTTTCATCCAGAAACCTCCGGAGCTGCTGCGCAACCACCACCTCAACAACCATCCCCAAAAAGGGAAGATTGGAGACAGGTCAGAAATTATCCAACCGGGTAGAGTCTAGCAATAGCTTCTTAAGAAGAGGGTGGACCACAGCCTCCTTAAAGTGCTGGAGCACCATTCTGTCCTGTAGAGAAGCATTAATCATCACCAGAGTCTACCCACCTGTCACCTCCTAGGAAGCTTTCACAAGCCAGGACGGACATGGGTCTAAAATACAGGTGCTTGCACACATACTCCTTGGATCTTGTCCACTTTCTCTGGAGCATCAGGGTCAAACCATTCCCAGATAACAGGGCAAGAACCTGCCTCAGAAGCTTCCACCGGACCAGCAACCATGCCGACATCTAACTGGGAATGAAGTCGAGCAATTTTGTCTTTCAGAAAAAGCATGCCCCTTCAGGTAGACTTCAATCTCCTCCTTCCCTAGGAGGAGACAGCTCACCTTAAAGAGGTTTGCTGGGCGATTATCTGCAGATGCAATTAGTGTGGAGAAGTATTTACACTTTGCTGCACGAATTGCCACAAGGTAGGCCTTAGTAGCAGCTCTTACTATGTTTGATCAAGTTCATCTCCTGTCTTCTGCCAACGGTGACCTAGATGTCTCCTCATGTGTTTTATTCCTCTCAGTTTCTCTCTATACCATGGGGCACAGAGAGGTCTACGGGTAAAAAGACGTCGCAAGGGTGCAATCCTATCCAGAGACTCAGTCACCTTCCTATTCCAAACAGTGACTGAGCTCGGCTGGACTGCATAATAGATATGCAGTTATAACCCCCAGCTCCTTTTGGAACCCATCTGGGTCCATTAGTCGATGGGGGCGTGACAATCCAATAGGTCCTATCTCGCTGTGAGGGGTGGGGTGGGGGTGCAGCTTTTGAGAAACTCATTGCTACCAGACTGTGATCTGACCATGACAAAGACAGGTCCACCAATTCCAGGTCACAAAGACACTGCTCTGACAAGACCACCAGTTTGGGAGTGTGACTACTATTACTAGTCGGGCTCTGGATAATCATGGTTTCCATGAAATCTTGGACTACCTCTGCGTCCACCCCCAGAGAAGGCAGGTTGAAATCCCCCAGAACTATAAGCTTGGGGAATTCCACCGCCAGCCCAGTGGTGAGGTCCAGGAGCCCAGTTAGGGAAGCTGCCATGCAGCAGGGAGGCTGGAGGCAGCAGCAATCCCACTTGATCCCTTGAGCCCAATCTAAGAAAAAGGATCTCATAGCCAGGCATTTGTTGAACAGTGCCTTTGGAGTCTACTCGAGATTCTCTGATAACAACAGCCATACCTCCTCCCCGGTCCTGAGGTCTAAACTGGTGCTATGCTCAATAACCCACTGGGCACATTTCTACAAGGGCAAACACCTCCCTCTGGGCCCAGTCAGGTCTCAGTTATACAAGCCACATCAGCCTTCTGTTTGAGGATCAAATTGGCAATAAGGTTAGCCTTATTGAAAGCTGATCTCACATTTAAAAGCAGCAGTCTAAGACCAGGGCCACCACAGGTCCGCTGATCAGGAAAATGAGGTGAGTGCAATGGGGCAGAACATGAGATCTGTACTAAATACCGAGGTTGCATTCCCTGTGCCCGCCCTCTCCCTTGTCTCCCGTATCTCCTGTTACCTGACACCACTGAAATAGGAAGCTCTCCTCTGCCTTCCCTGAGAACCATTCCATCTCCCATCCCCAAACACTCTTCTTTAAAAAGGGGAAAAAAGGGAAAAAAAATGTACTCCCACTGACAGACTGACAGAAGCGGGGCAAAGTGAGCCTTACAGGCACTATAGCATTTGCTCTCAGCACTCTCAAACTCACACCACCCCTTATTGCTGCAGAGGTGTAACATCCAGTCCCCCTTATCTCCCAACACACTCAGAATACATCCACTCAATGCATAAATGGCACCCTGCCCAGTTGCTCTCATCCATTCCTCTCCCCCAGCTCTCACCTGGGGGGGGGGGGGGAACCAACATACTCTCATTCAACATGCCCCAGGATCCCCCAAGCAACCCTTTCAGGCCCAAACACCCACAAAACTGCAGAAGCAAAGGGTACCCTGCAAAGGGTAACCAAAAAAATAACCAGAAAGGCCTGCAATGCTGCATTGGAAATTTAGCAGCTTTGTAGTCTTACAATGTCTCATGAAGTTCACAGTTCCAAGCTCTCACTTGTCAGTTAACCTCAGGAAATCCCAACAGCAACCTGCCACTCTCCACAGTGTTATTAACCACGAGTAGACCCAGCTGCCAACAAAGGCCAGAGAAGCTTGTCTCTTCTGTCAGCTCTGCCTCCATCAATTCAGATCTGCAACTGCTGACTCTTGGGTTCTCAGACCAGGATTTAGCTTCAGTCAGGGAAGTCCAGTGGGAGATCAGGGAAGCCACACAATTGTAAAATCGTCCACCTCCTCTTCTCTGTCTCTCTGTTTCACCTTCCAATTGTCACTTTCTTTCCAGTCCACTCTACCAGCTCTTGGCCTATCAGTTTCTTCACCTCTCTGTTTCTTCAAGAAATTCCAGCCTTACAGTTAGTTTTTCAAGCTTGTCTCTTTTTTGCCTTTCCCTCTACACTCTTCCACTTCCACGGACCAATCTCTACAATCCAAATTCTTCAAAAACCTCTCTGCACAATATATACTAGATTCAGAAATTAATTCAATTAATTCAGAAGCAGATTTCACTAGAAAATGGCATAGTATTATAGTTTTGAATGTATTTGTTATATACCTATCTGACAATTCATTATGCATGCATATATTATATTTTATTGCATATAATATATTATCACAAATTACTGAATTTATTTTTATTCTACTATAAAAGAACAAGAGTGAAAGTATCATTGGCTAAAATTTTAACATGATTTGTATTAATTTTTCTATTTTTCTAGTAAGAGAGAAAAAAAATGTGTTAATTATTCATTACATAGCACATAAACTAGGATCTTTCTAGTTCTAAACAATGAAAGGAATTGCAATGCCATGTAATTTGTTAGAGTAAGAAGTATGTGGGTTTGTGTAGATTATGTTATTTAGGGGAATGGATCATATGCCTTTTACCTTCTTCCCCAGTAGCTCATATCGCCACATATGTCCTGGAAGTATTTGGCACATAGAGACAATATAAATCACTGAGCCTTGTTACTCTCTGCTTCTTGATAAAGATTTTACAGAGGATGAACCTGAAAATCTCACTAGGGAAAGTCTGCTTCTATGCTTCTGCATAATAAAATATACTGAAGACAAGAGCTGCATGCAAAATGAAAATTTGCTATTTTACAGGCCTTTTTTTGTCTGTGCTGCCATTAGCACAAATCCGGTGTGTATAACATGTTGAATTACAATGATGAATGTTCACTTATTAATAAAACTCTGAAACTTAAGTAGTAAGCAGCATATCCATGCCAATGCTGCTACAAAAATAAGCATAAAGAATTCTTTATAATAGCTCCAAAACAAATATTTGAGGTATTTCTTAACCTAAGAAATACGTGTTTATTTTTTCAACCAAATTGATGCAGGTAACTATTTTCAGTAAAAATGCAGACCATACAGCATTAAGATCGGGTGGGATTCTACCAGTTCGCACCTATTCACTAGAACCGGTTGTTAACATTCTAAGCAGTTCGGAGAACCAGTTATTAGAAGAAATTACTGGCCTAATCCTGTAAGGAAGGCAGAAAGGAAAAAATTCTGGTCTGGTTACAGAATCTGCCTCTCTGTTAATCTTATTACATTCTTGGCAGGATTAGACTTCCTGTTTCTGGAACTTCTCTGGAGTTTTTTCCCCTCCTTTGCTGGTACTTTGCTTGTGTGGAGTGACCATTCAAAGTTACAATGGCACTGAAAAAAGTGACTTATGACCATTTTTCACACTTATGACTGTTGCACGAGAAGCCAGGCAAGGAGATGGTGCCTCGATGTGAGTGATGTTGAGTTGGCCACGCCCAGCCATAACATGACCACCAAGCCACGTCCACCCAGTCACTTGACCACCAAGCCACGCCCACCAACTAGGCACACCCACAGAACCAGTTGTTAAAAAAATGGAATCCCACCCCTGATTAAGATGTAGTGATGACCAGGCTTCTTATATCTTACCTCAAATTAATTTAGATAAATTGAACTACATATTCCAAAACTAATACTGAGTAGCTTCCAAGATAATACATTTTCCCATTCATAGTGAGATTTAATGATACTGCAAAACTAGGGCCAGGAAGTAAAAGCAATAATGTCCAAAGTGACATATTATGAGAATACTTAAACCCAGACAGTTCATCTATTTTTATAGGGTTGTCCTTCAAGACAAAACAGTTGGAGAGAAAACAAAATTAAAAGTAAGCCTCTTCTTTTGGGATGCTCTAGCTGCCCAACAATGACTCTGGAGAAGGAGGATGTGGTATACTGAATCAGTACAATTAACATTTCTGGTGCAAGTTCTTATGGATTCTAGTATCATCATGGAGAAAGTGCTATAAATTATGCTTTTGATCCAGTTAGCCTGTTTCTTTCTACCATAATCTCTGTCTATCAAAAACATCAATAAATTATGAATCACTAAATAAAGCATTATGAAAAATATGTTATACTCCTTTTCTTATTGTTAAACTTTATCTGAAAGTTGCCTGAAAATATATTGTGGCTTTAAGATAATGGGGCATTTGGCATAACAGGAAAATAGAGTCTATTTACAAATACAAGTCCTTTGTGTGCATCAATGGATACTTTTAATCCAAGCCAATATAATTCAGATTTATGTGTATTGTTCCTTTTCAGAAAGACTATACAGGCAGTTCTAAACCTACAACAGTTCATTTAGTGACCGTTCAAAGTTGCAAAGGCACAGAAAAAAGTTTTCCCACACTTACAACCTTTAGGCAGCCCTAGAATCATGTGATCAAAGTTCAGGTGCTTAGTAATGGATTCATATTGATGACCATTGCTGTGTCCCAAAGTCATGTAATCTCCTTTTGAAACCTTTGGGAAAGCAAAGTCAATGAAGAAGCCAGATTCAATTAACAACCGTGTTAGTTACTTACCAACTGCAATAATTCACTTAGAAATTGTGACAGGAAAAGTCATAATATGGGGAAAAACTCACTTGATAATTGTCTCATTTCACAACTGAAATTTGGGGTTCAATTGTGATCATAAGTCAAAGACTACCTATACTTCCAAGTTGTATACTGAGAGAGGGTGGGGAGAATTCACTGTTGATTTTGAAATTTGTATGTTCCTTTGTTGAACTTTTGCTGTAAGTTAATCCTATTATATTTGAATTGGAAGGAAAAAACATGAGAGAAAAATGTCTACAGATTTCTTCTGTAGAAACTAAAATATGACTATGCGGGCTATAATAAATATTAAATTGTACAATAAAAACAAATTGAAATGATTTACTGATATAATGGGGGCTAAAATATTCTAAGATAGAGATATTGTGATGGATGACTATAACATCAGCCCAGTAGCAATGGGGTATAATGCATGAAATCATTTTTAGGTGAAGTGTGACATGCAGAAATAAAATACCTACATTCATGTGTTCCTTTAACCTACTGCAAATCTTTGTTTCAATCCGAGGTAAGTTTCTGTATAATTTAAAGTAAAATAGGTTTTAAAATATAGAATGGGTCACCATACAGTATTCACTTCTCAAGATTTTAACATAAAGAGATTAAAGCAAAACAAAACCAGAACAGCAATTGTGTCAAGTAAGTTTTTGTATCAGTAATCCTGGTCAGAAAAAAAGATATAGAAACAGCCCTTGTTATTAATTCCTAGCAAAGCCACAGGAAAAACAATATTCATGTCAATATTCATGTATGCAATGTCAATAGAGACTATAAACAGTTTTGACTTTGTTTTGGGTTTTTGATACATATATTTTAATACAGAGTAATTATGTAATGTGAAAAAAGGTAATAGGAAAATAGTTTAAACAGGGATGAAGGTCATTTTAAAAAGACAATTCAGAGATGGAAGACAAAGGAAAATTGACTAAGGAATTAATGCAGAAGATCCTAATGAGGATACACAAAAAGTTTAGTGAATGGAAATATACAAATATAGGAAATGGAAAGAACTATTAATAATTAGCATGGATAGATAGCTCAAAAATGTAATGATAGTAGGTAAATGCACAAAAATGAAGAGCCAGAGATATGACTGTGAGCCATTTTCCATCTTAAATAAATGATTAAATGTCAAATGCTATACATCCATGTGTAACTAGCTTTCTGTCCATCTGAGAAGTTAGTCTTTCCATCAAAGATACAGACTTTCACCAAGTATTTCTGGCTCTGAATTTTCCATAGCCATGTAGGAGTCTTCAGCTTCAAAATGTTCTAGAGCAGGGATGGGTTTCTGCCAGTTCTGTCTACCTCTGTAAAACCGGTAGCTGTGAAGAGCAGCAGACATAGAACCGGTTCTATGTCTGTTGACGTTTTTGATCACTCATCCACCCGGGCTCTTACCTGACCTTTATTTCCTGATTTTTCAACTTCAGCTGCCATGCGAGGCACAGCTACAGTTCAAAAAGCAGGAAAAAAGGGCTTTTTGAAAGGCTGCTTCTCTGCACGCAGCATGCTGATGACGATTTACAGGCCCACGCCGGCAGCGTGCAGGGAAGACATCATAAATGACCGAACTGGTATTAACCCTGTTGGATCCCACCCCTGTTCTAGAGGCCTTCTAAATTCAGACTTAGCAGAATGAAAATGTGGAATTCCCTTATTGGTGTCTTTTTAATGCCACAATTGAAGACAGAAAATGTAGAGTATGGAGTATGGACGAGAGTCCCAGGAGGGAGGGGCTTTTTCTCAGGAATAAAAAGACAAAAATACTTGGAATAGTTGGTATTTAGAAAGAAAGGAAAAAAGAGACTTCCCCAGTAGGGAGTGAGGATACATCTTGTAATTTTATAATAAGTGCTTTAGCTTGGGGAAAAATTGTCTGTAAGCAATCAACAATAAAGGAATTACTTTGATATAATTCCTTGTGTCATTCTTGGTTCCTTAGGCCTCAAAGAAAAGGAATCAATGTACAGTTTCTTGAATTGACCTTTCCAAGGTTCTGGCAAGACAAGGTCTGTCTTGATTTCTACTCATTTAGAATATAATAATATATGAGATGAGTAGAAATTTCTTAAAGAAATAAGTAGAAATTTATTTAAAGTCCCTTTCTCAGGGACTTTAAATAAGACAAAGTATGAAGGTACAAGACACCCCCCCCCAAATTAAAATTAAAGAAATAAAATGTGACATCTTCCTGCCACTGCCCAATAGTCTATCCTTTAATCTGCTCATTTAAACAAATAATACAAAAGTCTCCAAGCATGACAATATAAAGCATACATCAAATATATCCCTCATTCTGAATAGATGCTCTGTTTTTCAAATAGCCAGGCCATTAATATTCTTAAAGTTTCTGAAGCACTCAGCGGGTTACATAGAGAAGAATAATATTGAGTCAGTAATGTTGAATTTTCTTTTAAGAACAAGGTACTTCATTTAGATGAATGCATATCAGCTTCTGAGGCTGCAAGAAGAAATCTTTAAAAAAGAGTGGTGGTGAGAAACACAATTGGTTTTCCATCTTTAAAAAGGGAAGAAAAAAAATCCAAGCTAGAATTATTAAAATTAAATGATTAAAGTGAAAAGAAATCACTGAAGAAAACCAATTTGATTATATCTTTCCAGGAATTAGCTAATCTCAAAAATAAATTTCCACTGATACCATTAATCAAAACTGGATGTTTCAGTGACAGGGAGCTGCATGTACTAATTTTTATTTGGGGTGTGGATGTGAGTGACAGGAGTGCAGGAGGTGTAATGCTGATTTCTGATGTTTGTTTTGTCCATAAAGGTATATGATTTTTCCTGTCTTTTTCTTTTCAAGCTGTGCTATGATGAATTGGGTATTGTGTGAAATGCTGAGGATCTTCAGTTTGATGGAGCAATTAGACCAAACATAAGGGTTGGCAAAATATATTATAGGGTCTACTTGCAATTCTGAGCAGCCTGCAATGCACTCTTGCCCTGACAAATGTAATGTGAGTGTGTATAATGTTAGAAAGTCAATATTATAATATATATAGAACTGGTAGACCTGGCTTTTTCACACAGGGTTCACATTCTTCTCCTAGACAAAATGTTTGCTGGCTTGCATCCTGCACATACAATCTTGAGGACATTTTTAGAATTTTTCGGAAGGAACTGTGGCTATTTAGCCTTACAGTTTTCATAAGTAGAATTTATTATAGCCACTTATATGATCAAATAAGGAATATTTGATTAAAACTGTATGCTAAGTATTTCTGATAGCATGCATGTGCGGATTTGCATTAGATTGAATAAATCAACCAAATTTACATTTCTATAATATATTATTGTTATTTTGGAAGGTTATTGTTAATAGGACTTATTTACCATTTTGCTGAGTTCTTGCCTGATTATTTACAGTATATATTGTTCAAATGGCCATGCTGAAATATAAATGCAAGTAATTTTCTCACGTTAATGACTAATCCTGAGTGAATCAGGACTTAAGATTCAGTTCATTAGGTTTCTAACTATAGAAATAATTTCCTTTAATAGACCAAGAAACAAAAATACTACATTTTTTATTAGTGAAGGCCTGATGAAAGCTCAAAGTGCCTAGTAGTATAAAGCTGAGCAAATCCCTATACTTCAACATTATGCATGTATCTTGGTTATATGCAACTAACAATAAAAAGGAATTAGTGATATCTTGTTTTATCTCAGATGTTTCATATGAATGGCAATAGATAAAGACATCAATTTAGATTAGATAGTGTGTAAATACAAAGACAGAAACATATCTAGGTATAATAGGAGCAATCTCTTGAGCTTCAAAGTCCAACACAGGTGGTCAATGGAGATCTTTACTTCTCTCTTCCTCCCCCTCCCTCCCTCTCCTTTTCTCTCTCTCTCTCTCTCTCCAATTAAACAAACAAAGGTAAGCAATTTTATAAAATTCCTTCATTATATTTCCAATTTTAGGGTCATATTATAATGCTTCCAATTTAGAACCATGAAACAATGTTGCAATGTTTGATATAAAAATCTTGTAAAAACTTTCTCCTGTCTTATTTATGCTCCTGTGGAATTGCACTTATTCTCTGTTTCATCCTTCTTTGCTGGATATCACTTTCTACCCTCAAGCCACTTTGCTTATAGATTTCAAATTATTAGTTTCAATAAGACAATATAACCTGCAAATATATACTGTAGTAACAATAAACCTTGGTTCACAGCGAACCTTAAGCAGCTATGTCATTCCTAAGAGGAAGCCTACAGAAAAGATGACAGAATGCTATACAATTGGGCCAGAAATGTATTAACAAGAGCAGCAAAAAGAAGCTACTCTGAAAAGTTAAGGAATCAGTTCTCAACAAATGAACCAGCAAACATGTGGAAAACTCTTAAAAATATCACTGGCTACAGCAAACCTCCTTCCCAGGCAGAAGGAAATCAACAACTAGCAGATGACCTGAATGTGTTTTACTGCAGGTTTGAAAGGAAACTACAGCCACCTATCTCCACAATCCCCATCTCAAACACATCAACAACAGCCAAACTTCCTACAATGGACCCCAACCCATTGAGTTCACAACCGCTGGTGATCACAGAAAAAGAAGTGCAAGATCTATTTCACAGAAAAAAGCCAGCAAAACACCAGGGCCAGACAAGATAACTCCTTCTTGCTTAAAAGTCTGTGCTGGCCAATTGGCGCCCACCTTCACTTGAATCTTCAATCAATCACTAGAGATGTGCTATGTTCCTTCTTGCTTTACATGCTCTACTATCATCCCAGTGCCAAAGAAGCCCTCCCTCAGGGAACTGAATGACTACAGACCAGTTGCTCTAATATCAGTAGTTATGAAAACCTTTGAAAGGCTAGTGCTATCCCACCTAAAAACCACCACGGATCTGTTGTTAGATCCCATGCAGTTTGCATACTGAGCAAATAGATCAACAGATGATGCTGTTAATATGGCACTGCACTACATCCTACAACACCTTGAATCTCCAAATACTTATTCAAGGGTCCTCTTTGTGGACTTCAGTTCAGTATTCAGTACCATCATTTCAGACATACTTCTAACCAAACTAAACCAGTTAGCGGTACCTGAACACACTTGTAAGTGGATCACAGGCTTCTTAACAGACAGGAAGTAGCAGATGAAGCTAGGCAGAATCACATCTGATACCTGTATAATTAGCACAGCCCCCCCCCCCCCCAAGGCTGTATGGTTTCTCCACTTTTCTTCTCCCTGTATACCAATGACTGCATCTCAATGATCCATCTGTTAAAATATTGAAGTTTTCAGATGATGCAACAGTGACTGGTCTCATTCGAGACAATGATGAATCCACATACAGACGGGAGGTTGTACAACTTGCCTCGTGGTATAACTGGAACAATCTGGAACTGAACACACTCAAAACCATAGAAATGATGGTAGACTTTAGGAGAAACCATCCCATACTACCACCTCTTACAATACTAGACCACACAATATCAACAATACACACCTTCAATTTTCTAGGTTCTGTCATATCACAAGACCTAAAATGGGCACCTAAACATCAAAAACATTATCAAAAAGCACAACAAAGAATGTTCTTTCTGCGCCAACTCAGAAAGCTCAAATTGCCCAAGGAGCTGCTGATACAATTCTACAGAGAAATTGTTGAGTCTGTCATCTGCACCTCTATAACTGTCTGGTTTGGTTCTGCAATCCAACAAGATAGACACAGACTTCAGAGAGTAATTAGGACTGCAGAAAAAACAATTACTATCAAGGACCTGTATACTACACAAGTGAAAAAGAGGGTTGTGAAACTATTTACAGACCTCTCACATCCCGGACCTAAACTGTTTCAACTCCTACTCTCAAAATGATGCTATAGAGCACTGTACACCAGATCAGCTAGACACAAGAACTGTTTTTTTCCCAAACGCCATCACTCTGCTAAACAAATAATTCCCTCAACAGTGTCCAACTATTTACAAAGTCTTACTATTACTCTTCTCATCACTCATCACCCATTCCCTCCCACTTGTGACTGTATGACTGTAACTTTGTCGCTTGTGCCCTTATGATTTATATTGACTGTTTACTAGTATGATTTGATTGCTTATTGTACCCTATGACTATTATTAAGTGTTGTACCACATGATTTTTGACTCTTGACAAATGTATCTTTTCTTTTATGTACACTAAGAGCATATGCACCAAGACAAATTCCTTGTGTGCCCAATCACACTTGGCCAATAAAGAATTCTATTCTAAAAAAAACCACTATTATACAGACAAATTCCAGGGCCTAATGGGTCTCCAGAATCAGCATGTTTATTTGTAGATCCTCCTTCTGAGATTATCTCTCAGCAGTTTACTTTGCTCTTTTCATGGACCTTCTGTCTGTTTGTGTCTAATCTGGTTATAATTTCCAAACAGGTATTTAAAGCTCCTGTATAAAAGCCAGATATAGCCATTGCCTATTCAGATATCATGGTATAGCTATATTCATTCAGAGGATATCTACTTTGGGAGGGAAGCAGAGGTGGTATTCCGCAGGTTCTGACCAGTTCTGGTAAAACTGGTAGCAGAAATTTTGAGTAGTTTAGAGAACCGGCAAATACCACCTGGAGATTTTACACTATCCTTCCCTTGCCATGCCCATCAAGCCACGCCCACAGAAAAAAAATGAATCCCACCACTGGAGGGAAGACATAGATTTTAAAGATGCTATGGTACATGCACTCATAAAGGTTTCCTTTTAGATCTAATTATTTATCAACAACTGTCAGCCAATTTTCAGCTTCCCATTTTGAGGAAAGCTGTTCAGATAATGGTAGGAAGACATGTACAAGTGCTCTAGTGGAAACAGATTATCTGGACCGTTTTCAGTCAGCATTCAGGCCGAGCACTGGACAGAGATGTCAATGCTTTCTCTCTATGTGTTTTTTCATGGTGAAATATTAAGCCAATAAATAAATTGGGTTGTCACATTAACAACTTGGGATTCAATTTAATTTATAGTAAAATAAAAGAACAGCAAACTTAGACATAGAAAGCTATGTTCTTGCTAGTAAAATGTGGTTGCATTTGCACCCATTTCCTCAGCTTTGTTCCATATGACACATATAATAACAAAAATAATAATATTGAAAAAGTCTACTGGGTGACCCATTTCAAATTATGTTTTTTTTGTTTTTTGCCTTTGTAGCATATTTTTTAAATTTTAAACTAGTGGTAGAATAATGTGTTTATTTTGCTTGACATCAATATTTTTTTCTTTTTTGTGTGTGCATTTAATAAAACTGTTATAGAAAACCTGCATGCATAATTTATCCCTTTAAATACATATAGGCTCGGGGTTTGTCAAATTGAGAAGCTTAAGTTTGCTGTGCATTTTTTAAGGGATTGAAGATTTTAAGAGATGCATGAATAACATTTACTTCAAGGTATATTTGTATTTTTATAACGTACATGGTGTAACAGTATAGATTTTGCTTTTCCAGGACTTGCTTTTAAGTTAACATGCATTCCTTCAGCATTAACAACAAAATGAGATGTGAGCCTTGAAATACATCTCTATTATTTCCTGTATACCATTTTTTAAAATAACAACTAGGTCATGAATAAAAATTCTGCTTTTTTTGCAAGAATTCTATGACTAAATGTACAAGGTTCTATATTCTTTTTTATAACAAATAGAATTATAACTGAAATATGCAAGATTTCCTTTTCAGGGTCCAAAAAGGCACTGAATATAATTTTCCAGCATTGCATAAAGACAAAAGTAGTACCTAGTGGATGACAGACCTGCAATTACAGTTTGAAGGCAAAAGAGCTTTCTGTCCTTCTTTGGTTCCTGGGTTTTATAACTGCTTATCACTTTGTATCAGTTTATATGCTACTCGACTTGTATAGATGCTATGGCAACTTGGATTATAAAAAGAATTAAACCTGCTTACTTATTAATCTTCTTAACAGGCAGGAAATTTTGTGAGTGTATGAAAGGCATCAATTGTACAACTCTATTCCTGCCATTTTGAAATAGAAACATAGTCTTTTCCCTTCAAAATAAGAAATACTTCTGCTTATTCTGCAGAACTCAGGAGAGAAGCATAGATAAGCAAGTTGTCCTCTACCTGAAGGCATTGGAAGGAGGGGGAAGGGTAGGAGTGAATTTCTAACTAGCCACTGTCCTATTCTCCTTGCTTTCTGTGCAGCAAAAACCAGATTTTTCCTACTTAAAAATCAAGACATGTCACTTGAAGCCATGGTGGCTGGGGAAAGCAACATTTCATGGAATTATTTGGAGAAAGAGGTACAATGTCATGTATTGCTTGAAAGCAGTGGAGGCTGCAAATCAGAAAGGTATATTTTCCCTTCATGATTTGTGCTATCTACCCTACAAGCATTTCTTTAAAAATCAAAAGAATATTCTGCACAAGCAGAGCTGTGTACTAGCAATTGCTAACCACCTCTCCCTCTACTTGAGATAACTGATGAATTATCAGCCTCTTTCTACTTACCTTTCTTAAAGAAGTGGGATCTAGGCTACAATCTCAGTCTTTATCTTATCAAAATATATGGATACCAGAAACTGCTATTGTCGAAAAGCTATTGGAAATCTGATGAATTCCTGCTTTTTATTTATTAATGGGGACCAATGGGCTTCACCCACATTACCAAGTTTTTGGTGTAGCTATTCTTAATTTCTCCCACTGTTTCCTAGTGAAACCAGTTTAGGCACCAGCACCAGCCTATTAAGCCACTGCTACAAAAAAAGAAGAAAAAAGTAAGATAGGTGTGCAACAACAATAGTACCTATGTATCAAATCTGTCTCACATTATCAGCTGCCAAAGAATGCCAATTGCTCATGATTGTTCTGCTTGGAATATTTCTAAAACCACTGAATCTCTAAAGGAGTAAAGCCATGCTTCCCAAACCTGTGTGAATTATCTCAAATTGGATAACAGTGGAATTTTGAGGGATAATAACACATGGATCCACGACCCAATTATAACAGGGATGCTTAAATTGACTTAAGTGTTTTACCTGCATTGGGTAAAATGGACTTTCTGATAAGTGATTTTGGGTAATGAAGGAAAAAGTTTGGGAAACATTAGAGTAAAAAAATACTGTTTTAGCACTATGCCATTAGGGAAATTTTCCCAAGGCTCCTTTTTCAAATATGTCACCTAGAAGAGAAAATGACCCCTTTTATTTTGCAGAACAGACAGGAGGCAAACAGCACATGCCATTGCTGACTGAACTGCAAAATCAAAACTGACAAATCCAGGAGGAGGAAGCTGCTATTATAAAGCCAGACACGACCAAAAATGCTACCTTGATTTTCTCAGTTTCTACCTGCACAACCAGCCCCAAAGATTCTAGTGATATTACACTGAATTTTCAGACATGGATAATTTTCCTGATCATCAAGGAAGGAAAATATAGATGGAGAAAAGATGTTGCCATGGAAAACTCTTTCCTTTGCAAGTCTTCTTCATTCATGGAAAGGTGACAATAGCAGCATTTTTCACTATTTCTAATTTAAGAAAGAGATATAAGCATATCCAGAGCAGAAAGCCAGAGAAGTGAAGTAGGTGCTAGAAATAGGTGCTTACTCTATAGCCAGCATAGACAGCTTATAAGCATGTAGATATGTGGATGGACATAGGATAGGCAACTTGATTAATGCAGTCCTAGAAATTTTGAACCAAAAGCTAAATTATTTTAAACAACTGCAGAGAGTAAAATGTGGGGGGAAAAAACTTTTTTCTTTCCACAGAACTATAGAATTTTGCAGTTGTCTGCTTATTATTATGTTTCCTAGTATGATTTGATTGCATATTTGTACCCTTTGACTATTATTAAGTGTTATACCTATGATTCTTGATGAATACATTTTTTTTTCTTTTTATGAACACTGAGAGCATTTGCACCAAAACAAATTCCCTGTGTGTCCAATCACACTTGACCAATAAAGAATTCTATTCTATTCTATTTCAGGAGGAGAAATAATGATTTATTCAAAAGCAATGTAATGTTATTTGAAAGAACTAAAGAGGGCATTTACAGCCATTTTGTGCAAAGAGGAGACTAAACCATTTATCATTTATTACATCCACTTTAAAACAGAAAGGTTGGCTATTGCTGAAAAGACAATATAAATGAAGGACATGGTTCCTGAAAGTTTCTCTCACTTTCAGTTGAATGATTTCAAACAAGGATGCTAGTCGCCTAATTAAAAGCAACTTCAAGAAGTAACTTTAAGTATTATGTGCAAAATAGTCATCATAGCCAAGTAAAAGGTTGTATTGATTATTCTGAAATGCAAAAGATTATATATCATGCAGTCAATATTAGCTTTTGGAGTCATGTAAAAATATCTTTTTTTAAAAAAAAATACTTTTTATGGATTTTACTTTTTGTTATTTAATTAGTGTTATAATTATTTAATTAATATACTTCTGAAATACAGGAAAATTCTTTATTGGTATAAAATGCTTTAATTAAAAAAATCTCTCAGTTTGCTAACTTTTTTTTCTCTTAATCAAACTTCAGAATATTTTTAATATTAAGAAACATAAGAATTAGGTCATGTTTAGGTTCACATAAACTATATAATGCAGTTCCTGAGCCTCACTAGAGACATAGAATTTTGTTTTATTCTAACTCTATGTTTAGCCCAAGATTGTAAAAACTGGGACCATCTTTTTTCCTTTTGTTTCTCCCTGATTAAAAATGGTCCAAGCCTTTGTTGTAAAGAATGGTCATCTTATGAATCTTTGAAGGCATATCGTTCAACAGTTGCACCTGCCTTGTGCAAAAGTATGCCTCTAGAAGGTTATATGGCCTAAGTCAGTTAGACTCTGAAAGAACAGGTGTTGGGGCTGGTGATATATGGTACATCATAAATAATAATTGCAAAATAATAAAGGCTTGGAAATATAATTATCTTATTATAGATGATGATGATGATATCCATTGAGTCAAACCTTGGCAATTAAATGGGCCAGGTCTCCCCACATTTTCTGATCTTGCATTATTTCTTTGAGTTTTTCTTTGCTGTCTGATGTCAGCTTTGATAGTGCCCAGCCACTGTATTTTTTGATAGCCTGGTTTCCTTTTACTGCTAACGCTTCCAAACATAATTGCTTTCTCCAATGAATTCCCTTGCATGACATAGCCAAAGTAAATTTTGTGATTTTGCCTTCTAGCAATATTTGCCTTCTAAATAAGCAACCTGCATCCTTCATATCTACACAAACATGTTCTTCTGTTATTTATAATTAAGTCAATATAATATCTAACATATCTGTTAAAACAGCTTGATGACCAGTTTTATTAAGTTGTTTTTCATTTTCATGTACTGTTCACTGATTTGAGGTAATGGTCGCTTCATGGCAGGTAAAAATATTTTTAAATATATTAAAATAAAACTGACATAGGAAATAACTTTGATCTTTTGAAAATCCCCAAAGACAAAATTGTTATTATGCTATAGTGGCAAATAAACTCTTCTGCACAACTTTAGTGCCATGATTGTATTCCCTACTTCAACATAGGCACTGTGATAAAGAATGTTTATTTGAAACACTAAGATTCTTTGACATTGCACCATTTACAGGATTCATAAACAAATACTGCACTTGATCATAACCAAAAGTCTCAGGCTAATTCTAGTAAGATACTGCTATTGAACTCTTTCCTTCTTTCCCTCCTTCTTTTTCCTTCCTTCCTTCCTTCCTTCCTTCTTTCCTTCCTTCCTTCCTTCCTTCCTTCCTTCCTTCCTTCCTTCCTTCCTTC
>NW_020769322.1:11632433-11717116 GCF_900518735.1 Pseudonaja textilis
AGATAGATAGATAGATAGATAGATAGATAGATAGATAGATAGATAGACAGACAGACAGACAGACAGACAGACAGACAGACAGACAGACATATAGATACATACAGATAGACAATCACAACTTATAGATTTTTCTTTATTACAAGGGTTGCATGTCAACTATATTGGAATCTAACTTGGTTTTGGATTCAATTGTAATGCTGATGCTCTCTAAAATGTTTACAATGTGATATATTAAAGGCAACTCCTTCCCTTAAAATCACATCAACAGGCTATTTTGAAACCTTAACCCTAACCCTAAAAAGAATTTTAGTTTGAACATGCTGTATACTAGACAACAATTTTCCATCTGTCCTATTTATATGTGGAGTTTTATCTAAGCAGAGGTTAAATTATTTCCCTTGACAACTTGTTGATAGGCACTGAAAAAAGCCATTTTATGTAACCTGGTGATTACCTGTCCTAATGAAAACATTACAAGTGATCCAAATTTAAACTTTTCTAGACAACTTATGATGCAATTGGTCATTCTTTGAGGAGTGCTGTAATGAGTAATGCTACCATATTATGTGTATCTGGAGGAGTCAAATTTTGCAAAGAACAGAAGAATATTTATTTCATACATATATACGTATATGGAAACATACATGGTACAGATAGATAGACATACTCTAGAAAAAAGGAGCCAATATTTAATTATAATTGGAAGTAATTAGTAGACCTTCTGGATTTAAGGAAAAGATTTATCCAAAGTTCAAGAATGTAAAGAAACAAATGCATGAATATAGCCATAGTTAAGGATTCTTATAACAGGGATATCTACTTGTTTGTAGGTTGTGCAGTACATCAGCAGTTCAGAAGAGGTGCTACAGAACTGGAATTTAAGTACAAAACTTTTATGATTTATTAAAACAGTCATCTCTATTGATTCTGTGGCTGCTGTAGAACTTCTAAGTAGCCCAAAATGTACTGTATTCTTGTCTCAAAAGTCTGCTTCTTGGGTATAACTGGCTCTGGAACAAATGGCATCTAAGACATGAATATCAAATTAACAATTTTGTCCTTTAACTTTGGTTATTATTTCTCAGTTTTTTTGCTATTTATATTTTACTAGTTGAAAAGTAAAACATAAAGGTTTTTTGGGTGTTCAGTCAAATATGTTCTTTAAACTTCACCAGCATACTACAAATATTTTTCCCTTAATTCTTCAGCTGGAAACTACATTACAAAATGTGAAGAAATAGTCAGGCTGAAGGAGAACTGTATTCCAATTTGCATATTAGTTCGGAAAGTAGAAGTAGGGCTCATTTGCTTATAAATGAGGACCCAACAAAAATATTCTTGTTTTATTCATGAGCAATATTGCCTATTTCCCATTCTATTTGTTACATATCTAGATATTTATATCTTCCATGTAGTAATAAAGCCATTTGTGTTCTACTATTTTAGAGCTTGATCCCATTACTGAAACATTGTTTTAGTTACTAGTGGCATTAGGCATGGACAAGAAGGTTTGTATTTTAGGTACTTCATGACTAGAAAAGCATCTAGTTAAAGAGTTTTTTCCCCCATTTCAATTTGAAAAACTTGTATATCATTCCAAGGAGGAACCCAAAATAAGCAGCCCAAAATAGCTTAATTTGAAAACATTTGCCATTGTCCATATTTCCAAATGTTCATTATCAACAGATAAAAGCATTTAGACACAAGACAAATGCAAATTACCCCAATTTTACATTTAGCAGGTGGATTGTAGGATGATTTCTATTTTTCAATTGCACTTTTGAAATATTTTCAAAAACACTGTTACCACACCATCTGATAGGCTCTTTTCCATGTGTTCATCAAAATAAAGCATCTGCTGCTCAGCATTACTAGCAGGAGACTCATAAGATTCATAGAAATCAACTGTATTGGTACACTTAATAAAAACTTCCCTAACTGGACTGCCGGTTTGAGCTTCTTCAGCGACTGACAGAAACCTTGTCTCTGCGAGGCTTCAATCCGTGCTCACCACTGGAGCATCCCGAGCTGGCTGGTTTCAGGGTTAAGCCACCCCGTAGAGGTGGTGAAGAGGGGGGAGACTGCCAGTAGGATTGAGGAGAGCTGCATCTCTCCTCCCCAGCTGGCCATTACTCCCTTTCCTGAAGGTGGTCACAGTGGTGGTCAGAAATGGCCACCACAAAGAAGACCTTGACTGGAAACGAATGTGCAGGAGAAAGATAAGAAGAGAAAGTTTTGGTTGACCGGGTCAAACAGCAAAAGCAACAAATAAGGTACCCTGGAATTGAAACTGTTAAAAAACAATAACATTGTTCCCTAAGAAGATTTTTAAGCTGCAAAGGAGAGAGAAAAGGGAAAAGATTTGGTTTTCTCCTTTTCCTATACTGACAGCTAAGAGACTTAAGCAAGAAATTGGAAAAAAAATCCACTTTGACATCAATAGGCATTTAATGCTGAAAATAAAAAGTCAAAGGGATAATAAAGATTTCTGGATAATTAAAAGCTTTTGAAAACAGGAAAGGAGAGAGGAAGAATAAAAGGGCAGGATCTAGAAGGGAGGAGACTGCCTGGAATTAAAAAAGAACTTACAGCAAAATCTCAACAAGACTTCCAAAAGATACATTCTAACTGAAATATTGCAACAAAAACCCCAGGAAGAGAAAGTCAAAAAAGAAATAAGAAGATATAACTTGGGACTATCTGGATTACTTGATGATTTCTGGATTCTTGGTTATTGTTTTGAATGACTAAAATCAATCGGGTGGTTGTTTAAAACTTTTTAAAATGGCTCCACTTTTAGAAGAACTGAAAATGGAACTTAAAAAGTACAAAGAAGATGCACAAGAAGGGAGAGGTTCTTTTGGCTTTGTATTTCAGTTTTTAGAAATGGAGATTTGGAATTATGAGAAACAACAAGAAATGCCTGCAGAACAAGAAGATTGTGACAAAGAAGAAGCCATCTTTAATGAACAAGTAATCTTAGATGGGGGGAAAAGGAAAGGGGAGAAAGAGAATGGAAAGTTTAAGATTGGGAAAAACAACTCCAAAAAAAAAAAAAAGAGTGAAAAATAAGTATAAAATCAAAAAGCAACAGAAGAGAGAATTAGAACTAGAGAGACAAGGGGGTAAAAAGGGGAGGGAGAAGATGAGAGGGAAGAAAGAAAGGAAAAGAAGTTATAAAGGACAGAAGCAAAATATAGAGAAACAGGGTCTATTTAGAGATAATGGGTGAAAACTTAATGGAAAAAGGGATTCTGCAAAGGTACATAAGATAGTATTGTTATATTAGAAGCAGAAATAATTCTAGAAAATATGAAACAATGTATGATTAAAATGTCTGATAAAATAGCTATCATAATTCAGTGGAATGCTTGTCAATAAATAAATGTAACAAAAGGTATATTTAATGATTTATAAAACATACGTGAAGAGAAATAAGGGAAAAATTAATTATTAATTATGGAGATTACATGTGTTTTTAAGGAAGTATGATATTTAATTGAAAAGAAGTGTTAAAGATGTTATGGTTTTAATGATTATTAATAATAGAACTGAATTGGAATGGAATGAGGGTTTTTTAATTACATATATTTACAATCTTTCTTTTTTTTAAGGAATATAGTGTGTATTATAAAAATGTGCCAAGCAGAATTCGATTGGAAGTTATGTATTATGTATTATATTGAAGGTCATAAACTTAAGGTATATATTGAAGTTTAAATAAGAGTTGAATAGATGTAATTAAAAGATATAAAGGTGTCATTACTCCAACTACAGGAGAAAATTTGTTTAATGAGAAAAGATAATATGAAATTGAAACAGAACAGACAAAAGTATAAATATAATGATTTGAATTGAGATGAGATGAGATAATCAAAATAAAATTGAGAAAATTAAAAGAGGGGAAAAACTATATAGAAAATGTAAAATAGTATAAGATATGGAATAGAATACAAAAAGGAGCATGAAATTGAGTTTTATGTCTGCATAAAGAAGTTCAACCCGGGACCATGCTATTTTCAAAAAAGATGTTTTACTTGTATTTTGTGTGTGAAAACCCAAATAAAACTTTATTAAAAAAAAAATCTTCTCTAACTGAAAATACATAAAATGTAATGTTATAATTTAGGCTGCATCAATAATAGATTTTAGGAGTTGAATTCAAACAAGCAATAAGCAAATGCTAGATATGGTTATATGAAAATCTATAGTTTTATGATGACCAATAATCTGGATCTAAAGTAAGTAAATTACCTCTAAGATACTATCTTTGACAAGGTAGAAAAACTTGTTGGCTTCTCTGGTAGTCAGGGCCATTCTATATTAATAATGACACACTGAGTAATGCAGTATTTACAGTTTTAACATGGGACAAATTCAAGAAAGTTGTTGTTTTGTTTAGTGTCCCACTGAGAATCATCTGTTGGTGGTTGAAAAGTAATCCATTAATAACTTTCCCCGAAGCTAACTCCAGACCAAAGGGAAAAGTGAATTTTGACAAATCTATGGCCATAGGTGATATTCAGCAGGTTCTGACCATTTCTGGAGAACCGGTAGTGGAAGTTTTGTGTAGCTTGAAGAACCAGCAAATACCACTTTTGACTGGAGATTTTACAGAATCCTTCCTCTGCAATGCCCACCAAGCCACGCCACAGAACCAGTAGTAAAAAAAAATCCCACCACTGGGTTAGGCCCATAGATTTATCTGTCAATATCCCACAGTAGCTAGCTGATTAGTGGGTTGGATGAAGATAAAACAGAAGACAGTTCTCTATCTCAGAAGGCAGCCCACACCTATTCAGCATGAGATGGGGAAATTGCCCAATTAAATAGCTGACAGGTGCTGAGTGGGTTGTGATGCAGGATCTCTCCCATTTCATCACATTTTTATTGAGCATTTGTTAGCTGTTATTCTGATTACCTGTAAACTTTTGAAATAATATTAATTTGTGTTTTTTAACAGAACACTTAGCCACATTTAAGGATTGCTGCCTCTCCATTTCTGTTATCCCCCCCCCTCTATTTTTAAAGTGTTTTTTTTTTCTAAAACAGGGTTAACCCATTTTTAAAAGTGAATTGCTCTAATTTACCTATTTGTGAAACAGAATTTCTGTACTCAATAGTGGCTTTATTGATATCCCACTTCTCCCATCATTCTGGAAGAAGAAAAAATTTGAAGTTGCCTTGAAGCTATTAATGTATAGCCAGAGCCCCAAAAATAGTATCCAAGAAGAAGCATATTATAGAGAGAGATTAGTGATAATTCTCCAAAATCTCTCTGTAAAAAATAAAGAGAATTAAAAAATAAAAAAAATTGTGAGACAGAGACATACAAAAAGAAGTTCAGAATAAAACTCAGAGCCTTTTAATAACAATTGAGCAAAACATTGTTATATTCTTAAATATTTCAGAAAAATAGACATCAGTTTCAGATCAGTGCATTTGCAATGATTTTTCTCAAAGTAGAAGTAAACTTAGTGTACAGTAGTACTTGATTTAAAATACTGCAGTTCATTTAGTGACCGTTCAAGGTTACAATGTCTCTGAAAAAATGACTTATGACCATTTTTCACACTTATGACCATTGCAGTATCCCTATGATCACATGATCAAAATTTGGATGCTTGGCAACTGACTCATATTTATGACATTCTCCTGGGTCATGTGATCCCCGTTTGTGACCTTCTGACAAGCAAAGTCAATGGGGAATCCAGTTTCATTTAACAATCATGTTAGTATCTTAACAACCACAATGACTGATTTAACAACTGTTGCGAGGAAGGTCATAAAATGGGACAAAACTCACTTAACGAATGTTTCACTTGGCAGCATGAATTTTGAGCTCAATTGTGATCATAAATCAAGGACTACCTGTCTGTGTCAAAGTAATCTGAACCAAATGTTCATCTCCAAAGGTATTAGTATTTCAGGCAACAGGTCTTCAGTGAAATTGCTATAGAGGAGCATCCATGTTCTAACCAAAAAGTATTATTCATAGAAAGAGATAGACAAAAAGATTCTGATAAATTTAAATTGGATAGCTTTGAAATGCGAATAATAGCAAATGTACAAAGCTGGGCATGAAACAACAGTAGGCTCAGCAGCTTAATACTGAAAACTTTCCTGTCTGCCAGGAACAATGTGTTCTCATTGCAGATGGCAAATCAAATGACTAAACTGTAGGCTTTGTGAGATCAGTCTGTAACCTCTTGTGTTTGCTGTATCCAGGAAGTAGAGGACTGGTAATAGATCTACAGAAATATAAACTTCTTTATTGCTTTTAGAATGGGTATTGATTTCCCACATAAGATGGCTATGCTATTGGTTAAAAGCAACACATTCATTTTTGAATAGTTTATTTCCAGTTCCTCAGTTTGAAAAGGTTCAGCTAAAGCCCAATGACTGAAGTGGAGTCCAGTTAATTAATGGAGAAAATACAATAACTATGTCATCAGTATAAAGAAGTTTTCAAATTAGTTTTTGAGACAAGATAAAATTCCATTTGGAAATAACCTGTAGAATTCCTATAACATAACAATTAAAGGGAGCAGGGGGCAGAATGAACCTCTGCTGGACATATTTTTGTGTGAGGATAAAATTATTGATGTTGTTGTTCCGGACTAGTAGGCTTGAAAGCCTGCAACTCTGATTGGCCTGCTGATAGCAGATCGTGATTGGTCACCTCAGACTGATCCGATTGGCTAGTAAACGGGCTGCCGCGATTGGCCCAGCCAAGTGCGGCAAACTCAAATCACCATCATTGGCTGCCTAGCCGCAGCCAGCCCTATATAAGGGGCTGCTGCGGCTGGGATATTTCGCTCAGATCTGAAGTCACTAATAAAGAGCTGTTGTTGCTATCTGAGTCTTGTCTCCGTCATTGAACCTATCCTCCCAGATCTAACAGTTGTACTTAACTTTTATGGAAGTATTCTGATTGTAACTTTACAGCCAGGGAGTAATATTAGGCACAGTCCCCAAGTTTCCACAAAGGATACAGATTTTGGGGCATACTTGTCCCTCAGAAGATCCAATCAAAAATCTCCTTCAGGAATATAAATGTTTCTTTGATCAAAGCCTGATCCATTCTAAAGCCAGGTTATTCTACAATTAAAATCTTTCATTTAACTAGCCAAACTACCATATCAGTCTTATAGACCCCTACATATCTTTTATTTATTAAGATGAGCAGGTTAATTGTTGAAAATTGTATATTTTACTTTCATGTAATTAATGCTAAATTAAAGCAAAAACCAACAGGCATTCAGTTATTTTTGATTATCACTTTCATCCTGAGAAAAATGTTGGTTCTTCAACTATTTTTTTTAACTTTTTCTCCTATTAATTCCTTTCTAGAACTTTGTATAATATGAATGAGTTGTACATTAAATCATTATTAATTACTTGGTATCTATTGTTCCTGAGATATTTTTCTGACAACTAGTTGGGTTGCATAATTTGACAGTTAAACATCTGAAATATTTGCGTAGATTTTGAAATATTTCTATTTGATTAGGAAAATCTGTCCTTTGATTTTCCTTATGTTGTAATTAACTAACATATTTGATTTTCTCTTTCAGAAGTAAATATAAACTTTTCTCTTTTTAAAAAATCTAATCTTTTTATGTTTAAAAAAAGGAAAAATGGTTGTGTTTAATCTCCCAAATTTTGCTCTTTTCTGTTTCTTAACATTGAGTGTTCTTTATTTGATGAACAATAATTTAATGGTTCTACCTCTTAATTATATTTTTGAAGAAATAATTCAATTGAAGAAGGGGATATAATAATAACAATGTTTTCCTAAGATTATAAATAGAATGGAAGTTTGTAAATTACAAGAAACTCTTCATGACCTAACAATTCTTTAAATAATGCAGATAAAAATTTCCAACAATTCTGGCATCTGAATTTAAGTATGCTATATGCCGGGGTGTCAAACTCACATCATCACATCATCACGTGCTGCATCTGTTTTTTTTTAATTTTCACTAAACCGGGAGTGGGCATGGTTAGCATGTGATGCATCTGGCATGTGGGCCGTGAGTTTGGCAGCCTGCTATACACAATCTAGTTCTGTTTTTTTTATTTCATGTTTATTAAGAAATCCTGAGTTTGTTACTTTTTGTTCATTTGCTTGCTTTTTACTTTATTGTTATAAATTTAAAAAACAAAACTTATTGTTGTTTTTGCTTCTATTACACTCTCTGCCTTTGCTCTGGCTGCCAAACTTCCAGAGCTAAAAAAGCCCTTTGGGAAGAGTTCTACATAATATCCTCTCTTGGGTTATTTAATTCAAGTGTGAATTAAAGCTGCAGATTGTGGAAGATATGGTTGCACAATGAAAAAGAAGAACATTACATCATTCTCACCCATGAGAATTGCACCTGTTATTTTTTTTTCTTTTCCATTGAGTAATTTTGAAAAAAAATTGCCACACAAATTATAAATAAATTAAATAATGGTATGCTGTGAATAAATTGACATGGTTTTTATAAAAAATCATTTCAGTCAATTTGATCTTTTTGCCTTATTAGTTCCTATTGGAGTTTTTTTTGCGGTTAGTTGCAAATCAGCCCTAGGTTTGTCCTCCTACTGAGTTTTCAAAATGATATGGCAAAATCAATGAAGACAGTGATTTGTTGAAATGGTAATTAACCATATTTGCTTGATATGTTTTTAAAAGCTTGAAGCAAGGGATGAAGATTTTTAAATTGTTCCTTTCTGAAACTTTCACAAGATTTAATTAATGGTACATAGTAGCCCATTTCAGAAACTTTAAAATACTCAAGAAACTTTGTTCATGTTTATGTTGATACCTATACTTGTTATCTTGTTTGATAAAGAAATAAAAATAAAAAATAAATAGTCTATAAAGCTATGATACTCTTGAACCCATTCTAAAAATTAAGCTCAGTAGGGTGATTTTATTTAAGGATCCATTCAATATGTAAGAATATGTTCAAATATATACACAGAATTGGTTGTTTAGCCCAAGCATACACCTATTTTTTCAGATCCTTTGATTGCCTTGTACACAGGAAGAAATCAGCTTCTAAACTAGTCAATAGATTTGGTATTGTGCATATAGAAATTCATCATCAGGACCAAAGCTTCCTTATCTATATAAATGTCAATGAGTATGCATTATGTAATTATTTAAAATTCTTTCCATAAATTATGATAGAAGAGCCATGGTGGCACAGAATGCAGTATTGCAGGCTAACTCTGTCCCCAGCCAGGAGTTTGATTCTAACTGGTTGAAGGTTGACTCAGCCTTCCATCCTTCTGAAGTCAGTAAAAGCCAGATTGTTGGGGGCAATATGCTGATCTGAAAATCCCTTGGAGAGGGGTGTAAAATACTATGAAGCAGTATATAGGTATTATTGCTATTGCTATATCATATATTTATTCTCAATGGTGGAAGATGTATATTGATTATTAGGTTCAAGGTAGTATACTATTTTTTTACATTCAAGCTGATGGTTATCAATATACCAAAAGAATTTTTAGTTCTTCTTTAGTGTAAGATGTATGTCCATTTAATGACAAATCAGTTGGAAGACAGTTTCTTGCAGCAAGATGAAATGACAGGTAATCATGAAACTTATGAAATTATTAAGTCTACATTTTGACAACCAGCCAGCTGTGTTCCAACTAATTAGGGTAGCTTTGTTCTGATGGGCCTCATGTCACTCCTCTATATGCCCTGCAGAAAATAGTTTCCTCTTCTTGGAATTGCATTGAAGAGGTAAGTTGGAAAGTCACATTCTGCTCCAAGTTGTTGTCAACTAGGCCAGGCAGAGGGATAAGAGATGTCAGCAGGGAGGTTTGCTGTTTTAAAATATGTTCTGAAGATCTGTTAACTGAGTATAATAATTGGGGCAGGGAGAGAGAAATGATGGTTGCATTCTCTCTACATTGAAGCATTGTTTCTGTAGTAATTATTCTCTGTTCTTGGCAAATGAGAAGAGTGCAGGCCTTAAGCAGGGGTGGGATTCAAATTTTTAACAACCAGTTCTGTGGACGTGGCTTAGGTGGTAGGTGTGGCTTGGTGGTCATGTGACTGGGTGGACATGGCTTGGTGATCATGTTAATGGCTGGGTGTGGCCAACTCAATATCACTCACATGAGGCATGCATCTCTTCACCTGGCCACTGTGGGGATGCTGCAACAGTCGTAAGTGTGAAAAATGATCATAAGTCACGTTTTTTTAGCGCCATTGTAACTTTGAACAGTCACTCCACACAAGCAAAGTACCAGAAAAGGAAGTAAAAAAAACTCCAGAGAAGTTCCTGGGACAGGAGGTCTAGTCCTGCCAAGAATGTAATAAGGGTTAATGGAGAGGCAGTTTCTGTAAGCAACACCAGAATAGGCCAGTAACTTCTTCTAACAACCGGTTCTCTGAACTGCTTAGAATGTTAATAACCAGTTCTAGCGAATAGGTGCGAACTGGTTAAACCCCTGGGCTTAAGCAAGTGAGCAGAATATAGCTGAATCAGTGATTGGACTGGGCTGACTTCAAAAAATTCTAGAAAGAAAAACACTATATTTTTATCAAACTGTTTTATGTCATCCTAAACATTTTCTACTGAGGAAAAAAGTGATATGAATCCAGATCTATATGCTTGAAATGACAGTTTAAGGTTGCTTGTCAGATTTATTACTTTTTGCCAATCTACAAGATTTCCAGCAAACAGGCTATTTAAAGGGATAGACAGAAAAACCTGGTTCTATTGAAGCATTCTACTTATTCCCAGAGATTGATTTTAGTTTATGCACACACATGCACAACATACACACACATACACACAATTGTTATTGTTCCTTTTAAAATGAATTTTGGTCTACTGAAGGCAACAAACATGCCTAAATACTCCTGTTTCCTATTTTTCCCACAACCAGAAATCTGAGAATTGGATGGGCTGATTTGTCAAGTAATAATAAGAATGATAAACATATATATGATTAAATAATATTATTATTAAGTGTAAACTTTATCAAATCGGTATTTTTAAAAAAGAAGTCCTGGAAACATGCTGCAATTAGAGGAACATGATAAAACTATCACTATAAAATCACATATATTTGAATTCCATTAAGTGCAACTAAACTTACTTCTAAGTAAAGATATATAGTGATATTTTAAATCTCATAGCCCACTGCAAGGCCAATATATGCTGGATGGGTGCATGCATGCGCGCACAGGATAAATTCTAAATCAGTGTAAAAACATTAATTTAAAATTCCTTATGAAATCATTTGGTATATAGATGCACGTTGAGCTTGACTTTGTATCTGAATTTCTTTCATCATTCTAAGATGACAGTATATCATTTTATATATGAGTGCCATGCTTACCATACAATGCAACCATGGATATGTGCCATGAACCCACTCGATTTCTTGACCCAGTTGATTTTTTTATATTGAATAAAGAGAACACTTCTGGACCCCAAATAAGCCCTATACAATTGATGGGTGAGTGTATCCCAGAATTCTAGAAAAAGGTGAAGTCATAAAGGGAACATGGACTGTTCTGATAAATTGGTGTTGTAGGTGCACCCCATGTAGCAGTTAATTGCAGAAAATGTCCTAATCAGTCCAAATTACTGAAGACATGTCCCCTATATTACAAATGGTTCTTGAGTAAATAGATTATGCAGAAAACGAGTAATAAAAGTAAAGATTAGAACTATTAATAATTATTAATTATCCTTATACCTCAACCTTAAAAGAAAAAACATTTAAAGAAGAAATACAAATAAAGAATATTTGTAGCTCAGAGTTGAAATGAGGGGTCTTAGTCTAGCACTACCTACTCAGGCTAGTGAAACATCTTCAAGAAAACAAGCAAGCTCAGAGAGCAGCAAGGACACCCCTTCAAAAGAAGAAATCCATGGTTCTTTCCATCCTTTATCTTCACAGCTGCCCTTTGAGATAGATTAAGTGGAGAAAGCTCATGCAATAGCTTCATGTTTAAATTTCAACATTTGAACAGCCTTGATTTCCTTTGTAAAATTATGCTTTGATGTTGGTGACCACCCACCCACCCTTAGGTATACTTTAAGTCTGTAGCAGAGAGATATTTGTGCTGGACCAATGGGGACTCAGTCACCAAGGTGACTTACAGAGACTATAACTAAACTTTTATCTCTATGAGCACCAATTTGATTACTATTACTAATATCAATTATAACAACAACAATAATAAATAGAAAGTTATCATTTCTGTTTTTTAAAGTTAGTTAAGGGTTTCAACAGTTTAAAGAGAGTGGTTTTTTTCCATTTTATTTCCTGAATAACAAAGAATTTTGGGTTACATATTAATCTGAGATAAATGCATTTGGTTCATATTAAAATGCCAACCTCATAAATTTCTCTGGCATCTCTAGTGAAAGAAGAATAGTTATTCCAGATAAAGAAGTTTCTACTGAAGAAAATCTAAAGAAAGAATATGCAATACCAGTAGCATTTTAGCTATATTTCAGCAATCTATCTATGCTCCACTTTCAAAAGGGATCAAATTGCTCTGTGTTGATTCACTTAATTTTATCATCATAGCAATTTGATAACATGAATTGGTCTTCAGAGAGATAGTAATAAAGGAGGCTGACATTATTTCTCTCTCCCTCTCTTAATTTATACAATTAAAATTATATCAAAGGATAAAATGACAACATTTTTCTTACTCCTCGACTAAGTTGTCTGTTTTAAACTATCACCAGGAAAAGGCTTTTTGCCTAGAAATAGAGTTAACATCGTGAACTAGAAAGTTTAAAAATCATTACTAATAATGCTTTCTTGAATTTTGTGGGTGTTTTTTTTTGTCTTACTTGCCTTTTTTTGAGAAATGGGAAATGAGATAGAAAATGGATGGGTGATAAATAAAATTTTTTAAGGAAATTGCTCAAGTGTTACACGTGCAGGTACCCTTTTAAAGCCATCATTGAAAATGTATATGATATTTTTTTTCTTTTCTACTGTCAAGCAATCAGAGAAACAGAAAAAAAGAACACGAGACCTCAATTCAATACTATGCCCTTTTAATGCCATAGAAACATATGGGAAAGCAAACAAGACAGTTAACTATTTTGCTGCATTTTGTTGTTTTATATTTCATTATTTGAGTGAACTTATTTATTGCTAGGGAAAGTTGCAAAGATCCTAACAATCTACTTCCTATTGAAGCTGACTTGAAATACACCTTTATTTCATTACATCTTTCACACATTAATCCTCTGTGTATCTTTAGTATTAAAAATTCTTCACAATGGAGAAGTGTCAAGCCTGGCAACTCTATGGTGTATGTATAAATGTGTGGGTGTGTATAGTACAATATAGGTTGCTATGGAAATATAACAAAACAATATCTTTTCAATGCCCTGGGGTTCAGAGTTCAAATATTATGTTGTTCAGAAAATAAGGAAAAATAGTAGCTTAGAAATTAGGATTAGAATACAACAGGTAAAAAGAGTATTGTATCAGTAGGTAGGGAAACAGAGAATCAATAGAAACAAAGATAGAAGCAATCCTGAGGAGGCAGCTTGAGAGAGAGAAAAGGAAATGGGCGGAGATGGTAAAGAAGGGCATGGAACATGAATCAAGGACAAGATAGTGACTATGGAGTTATATACAGGCAAGCTAATGCAAGCCATTATCAAGAAGGGGGTGGGTAGTAGCAAGTCAATAAACCATCCCTACTCCAGAAGTGGGATCCATCATTTCTTTAGGTCAAGTCTCCTAATGATCTTGCCCTAAGGAAATTCATCTAAATATTCAGTCTAAATCTTCCTTTAATTTCATCCATTGCTGATTCTTATCATGCTCTTACTTGTAGTAGAGAAGATGTATATAATCTCTTGCATGTGTTAACTTTGGAGATATTTACAGATAATTACAACATCTCCCTCAAATTCAAGTTATATCTGCCTTACCCCATTGCTAAAACAAGCATGCACTATTACTGGATAACAAAAAGGAATGATGTTAATCTTTGGTAATCTAATTCAACCATCACAGATATACAGTAAGCTGCATTATCAAAAGGATTCTTGTTGTTTTGGATAGTACAGGTAAGGTCATTAGTTTGTTGACTAATTTGTAGAGGAAGGAACAAATCCTTAATTGAGCCAATATTTACTATATTCTCCAAAACTTTTTTTGAAGCTGCTCTTTGTGATGAGTGCTTTAATTTTGACTTGCAAATGGAATGTTGCTGCTTCAAAACAGGCAAAAACATTTTTTCCCCTGAAATAAATTTCCTTTTCCTAAACTTTTAAATTTCCCTTGGTATCAAACACCAAGAAATGTTCCAATGTTGCACCATTTCATAATTTTTCCAGTTATTTGAGAGTAAAGAGTATCTCATATTTTGGAGTAAAAACCAAAGCAAAAAATCCCAGTTCCAATTATTCTATGAATTTAACATTTTATACTATTTGTCAGTTACAAATGAGATGTAGATTATGTATGGACAATTATAATGAAATTCATATTCACTGTAGTTGTGTTATACATGTTATAGTAGATCAACAGATATCTGAAGTGGAGGACTTCTAGCTGATGTCGGAAAAAAAAAAAAGATTGACTCACAGATGAACACTATACAGAAGCCTGACGATGGCAGATGACATTCTGCCGAAACATTGCTACAACTTTAAAAGCACAACTCCAATGACGTGGGAAAATACCCGAACAAAGCTGAATGCCATATGTATATGTGTGTGTGTGTGTGTGTGTGTGTGTGTGTATACACATACATACATACATGTCTTGATGTGTTTGGGTCTTTTCCCGTGTAAAATTGAGATGATCTATCTATCTATCTATCTATCTATCTATCTATCTATCTATCTATCTCTTTTTTCTAATATAATGATGGCCTGATTAGAAATTGGAATAGAGGTAGAAATAAGAACACACACCTTCATATGAAGCAATAGTTCGATGGAAAGATTGGAGGTTGAAAGATGGTATCATTAGGTATATTTAAATAATAAGATGACTGGTATTTGAATGGTGTATTGTGACTTTGAACAACCAAATAATGAAGGACTATGTTTTAATATAAACATATGTATTAATGCTCAGATTATCAATGGTAACATGATTAGAAGCTAGAATAGAGGTAAAAATAAGAAATAGAATATTAACAGGTGTAATTTTTATTTAACAGAATATAAGTAATAATTAGATGGAAAAGATCAGAGGTTGAAAGATGGTATTACCATGTATGGTTATAATATCATTGGCATTAAAATGGAACTTTGAAATATTGAATAATTACCCTAAAAACCCATGTATACTAGGATTATATAAGTTTGGTTAATATGACAACTATTATGATTATCATTGTTGCTGTTTGTTTCAAAATGAATTATACCCAGAAGCCATACTGTTCATGTGCTGATATTGATGTATACTTAAAAATAAAAAGCCAATAAAACTTGGAAACAAAAAAATATATGAAGTGGCTTACATGGAGAAATCCTACCAGTGGCTGGAAAGTGCTTGACCAAAAGATAGCCCTGAGGCACTAATCATAGCAGCACAAGAACAAATAATGAGCACCAGATCTATTGAAACAGTGGTATATCACACTGGACAGGACCCAAGATGCAGACTATGCACAGAAGTTGCAGGCTACTTCTGCTGGCTGCATATTACCAGCAGTTTGGCAGTTCAAATCTCACCAGGGCAAAGGCTGACTCAGTCTTCCATCCTTCCGAAATTGGTAAAATGAGGACCCAGATTGTTGGGGGCAATATGCTGATTCTGTAAACCAACTAGAGAGGGCTGTAAAGCACTGTGAAGTGGTATATAAGTGCTTTTGCTATATAGGGGCAGGATGTGACATACAGGCAGGAACAGCATATAATGAATGCCACAACTGCATATCTAGCATTTTTTACAGGAATAACTGCACAAAGTATGCTCCCAAGTCCAGATTTGAGATTCCATAAAAACTAACAGGGCTAACATTCTGTGGGACTCCCAGATACAGTCTTGCAGGTACTGGCCAGTCAGCCAGACATAGTAGGCAAGGACCAGTGGTGGTAATAGATATAGCACTTAAAATGACAACAACATCAGGAAGAATGAATATGAGGAGCTGAAGAAGACCCAGGGCCTAAAGGAGGAACTAGAGTGTATCTGGAAAATAAAAGCCTAAGATGTCTCAAAAGCCCCAGTACGAGCAGCAGAAGAATAATCAGTCATGATTTTAACCAAGCTATGTCAGCAAATCAGGAGAATGACATAGTGCCCAACAAAGTGACAGAAGGAGAGAGAGAAAAAAAAAGAGAGAGAGATCTATTGAACAATATCCTAAATTTCATATGCTAGCAAAATAATGCTAGCAAAATAGTGCTAAGGATCATCCAACATCTAACAGATTAAACTCTTATATGGAAAAGGAGATGCTAGATTTTTAAACTGGCTTTAGAAAAGCCCAAGGAAAAAGGTGATGCAAGCTGGATAATTGAAAAAGCCAAGGGATATCAGAAAGAAATAACTACATGCTTCATTGATTATAGAAAGACTTTTGATTATGTTGATCATGTCAAAATTTCAAAAATATCAGAATATCAGAAAATCTCATTTCTCTCATGAAAACATATATGTAAGTCAAGAAACCGCAGTATGGATACCATATGGTGAAAGAGATTATTTATTTGAGTTATATGTTGAACAATATTAAGGGAAGTCAAATTAAAAGATGAATATGGCTTTAAAACTAAAGGAAAAATATCAATAATCTATATTCTAATGATATTACCCTGATAGCTGAAAAGCAAAGGATCTTCTAGCTGTAATAATAAAAGTCAAAAGCATAATGAAAAAAAATGGAACTAAATGATATTGATATTAAGAAGACCAAACTAATGACAAGTGGAGCAACCAGCCTTAGAACTGACAGCCAAGATGTTGAAGTGATGGATAGATTCTGCCTTTTAGGATTAGTCATCAAGTAGTCAAGAAATATGCTACAAACTAGTATTTGATAGAGCAGTCACAAAAACCTTGGAAAAGATATCAAATTGCCATGATGTGCCCAAATACAACTTGTGTAGCAAAGAAAATATTTTTTTTAAATATGGCTTTTGGAATAATGTAAGAATTTGTGTGAGTTTTAAGCTAAACACACACACACAAAACAAACATGCAACATTACTATTTTGCCCATAGATTATGAAATCTTTACACTTTTATTTAATAAACAGACTTTCCTGTAAATGATAATATTCAACAGATACTGTTAGAAACTTGAACTTAATAAATATCTGTAGTGTTCTCTATAGTAAGACTATACAACTTATATAGTTCTACTATATTTTGTGTCTTTGCTATATTTTGCATCTGTACTATCTTTTGTACTATATAGAATAGATGGATACATCATAACTTAATGCAAAACAATTCAAAGTGAGCCAAAAATAACTCCCCTACCTGAAAACATGCCAGAAGATATAGGGAAAATACCTATTTTGCTATATAAATTTCAGGTTACTATAACTGAAAAGTTCCTAAATCCAATTTTTGATAAGCATGCAGACTTTGGGGCAAGATTCAAATCCAGCACTTCTTTCACCAATATCACTATAGATTTCAATTTGTGCCTGTTCGATTAAAATATTTTCTCCAACATTTGCTCCTTGTACAGATGGACCGTTCTATCTTGATGAAAATCACTCCCCTTCCATCAGAGTTGTTCTGGATGAATAGAAGCTATTCTGTGGGGCAGAATGGGGATGTACAACCTGCTATTATTACTGCATAATATACTAAAATTTGAATGCAAACATTTGTAATTTAGAAATAAAAGAAATTCCTGAAAAGAATAGCACAATTTTTATTCAAAAGAATATATATTGAATTTAATCAGATATACATCACTTTTAGACTGTAAATTGGATGTCACAGCTTCAGTTTTGCTTGACTCTGTCCAATCAAAGATGGAGGAATAAAGAATACAATGTTTTGAATAAAGATTACAATGTTTTGGCTAGTAATAACATATATGTAACTACTAAAAACTCAATTTTCAGATTCTGTTTTATATGTAGATGCTGTCCAGTGACTTATTTAAAAATATAAAGTTTCAAAAAAAAAACACTCTGAATGTGAAGAATATTCATATTTGTGACTGTACATGTACACAATAGTACTACTTAAAATTGAAATAAATAAATTGAGAATGTATTGTTTGAGTTTGTATTTTATAAAGAGCCCAACAGGAACAACAGCAATGAAAACGCAACTAGTCCTTGTTTAGCGAGCAGAATTTGGACTGGCAATATTAATTGGTCACTAAGTGAAGTACTTATAATCTCACATTAACTTTTCTTTTTTTACAGATCTGTGAATGTCATAAATATGATGATTAGTTGTAAAATTATTTTTTTTATCACTGTTGTAACTGTGGATGGACGCTAAATGATGCAGTTGTTAAACAAGAACCACATGTATTACTGCAGTTTCTGTGAAATTGCATGCTTAAAGAACAAATAGCATTGTGTTTTTATTGCATTAAGAAGATTTACATATCTACAAAGAATATGCAAAATTTAACTAATTCTAATTATGAGCAAAGTCTAACTATCTAGCTGCCTTCAGTATTATAACTTAATAGGTATTTTGGAATGAAATAATAATACGTATAATGTATAACATCTCCCTTTTTAAAAGAAAAAACTCTTAAAATCATTGTAAGATGATATAGATATGTGGAATGTCAAATACAATACTCTACGATAGGGATGAAAAACATGTGATTGAGAAACAGTTAGATATTAACCCTCCTTAGTAATTCAATCTAGGGATAAGAAATGTATGGCAAACATGCCACATGCAATCCCTCTAAGCATCCAATTTTGCAGCCCACAGGTCTTTGAAATTTTGCCACTATAATTCTACCCTGTTATTCCAAAATGGCCTACAATTTGAATTTTCTGTTACATTTGAATCTTTAAAGATATTTATGGAAGCTAAAGTTCTTTGTGAGGAAAAGATGTCCTGTTCCCATGGTCAATCTCTGAAAAAAGGCAGCATGAATTTTTCCTTGAATACAACAGTATTTAGGTCTGAGCAAGATGCATGGGAATAAAAGTTTGCTTTCAAGGATATAATTACCATCTAATAGCCTTTTAAGGGACTGAACATTGAATGTACCATATATTTCATTTATATACATTTTATAAATACAATCAGTACCTTGGAGTCTATATACAGTATAACTTTTAGAAGATAACTATGTATCCCAGTATTTAAAAGAAGAATAAATCTGGGACCAAACTTAGGGAAAGGAAAAGAAAGGAAAAAGGAAAAGTTAAAGGAAAAGAAAAAGAAGAAATATTTTTCTTTCTGTAGAAATGATTTATTTATTTTTATTTTTATTTATTTTATTTGTCAAAAGCTTACAATATAACAGAAACAAGAATAAACATACATTTAAATACAAGAAATGGGAACTAACAATTGGGGACAATAGGACAGGGACAGTAGGCACGATTGTGCCCCTTACAGACCTCTTAGGAATGGGGTGAGGTCAATAGAGGTTAGTTTGAGGGTAAAGGAGTGGGGGTTTGAGCGGGTGACAACAGAATCAGGTAGTAAGTCCCAGACATTGAATACTCTGTTGCTGAAATCATACTTCCTGCAATCAAGTTTGGAGAGGTTTACATTTAGCTTATATCTGTTGTGTGCTCTAGTGTTGTTGTTAAAGCTGAAATATTCATTAACTGGTAAGATGTAACATATGATTTTATCTACTATGCTTAAGTCTAATCTTAGTTGGCGTGGTTCAAGGTTATCTAAGCCAAGAATCTCCAGTCTGGTGCTGTAGGGTATTCTGTTGTGAATGTAGTATTCTTCTGGTAAAATACTTCTGGACTTGCTCAATTGTATTTATGTCTGATATACAGTGCAGATTTCAGACAGCAGAGCTGAATTCAAGTATTGGTCTAGCAAAAGTTTTGAATGCCCTAGTTAGCAAAACAGTATTACCAGAGGAGAAGCTTCATAAAATTAAATTTATAACTCTTAAGGCCTTTTTGGCAATACTGTTGCAGTGAGCTTTGGTGCTTAGATCATTCGATATGAGAACTCCAAAGTGAGGGTCATCAACAAGGTCATATCCACTTAGATTGTATTTGGTGTGTGTGTGTGTGTGTGTGTGTGTGTGTGTGTGTGTGTATGTGTGTGTGTGTATATGTGTGTGTGTGTGTGTGTATGTATATGTGTATATATATATATATATATATGTGTGTGTGTGTGTGTGTGTGTGTGTGTGTGTGTGTGTGTGTGGTATTTGTTCGGGTATTTTCCCACATCATTATAGTTGTGCTTTTAAAGTTGTAACAACGTTTCGGCAGAATTTCATCTGCCATCATCAGGCTTCTGTATTGTGTTTGTCTGTGAATCAGACTTGTACAGTTGTAAACACTGTAAAACAACTGTAAAAGTCTGACTCACAGACGAACACAATAAAGAAGCCTGATGATGGCAGATGAGATTCTGCCAAGCATTTGTTGGTCAATATTTGGAGTTGCCAATTGTTGACCATTCAGACACATAATCAAGGTCTTTTTGAAGGACGGTAACACTGACAGTGGTGTTGAATAGTTTTACATCATCAGTGAAGAGGATGCAGTTACTGATAAGGTGATCACAAAGGTCATTTATATAGAGTGTAAAGAGTGTGGGTCCTAGAACACTCCCTTGTGGGACACTGCTGATAACTGGTGCAGGATTTGATAGGGTGCTTCCTATTTTTACTATTTCTTGCCTATTTGTCAGGAAGGCAGTAATCCACTTGTGAAGGGATCTGGAAATGCTGTAAGAATTTAATTTTAGTAGTAGTTTGTCATTTACCACCGAGTCAAATGCTTTGCAGAAGTCAATGTAAATTACATCTATTGCTTTACCTTGGTCGAGAAGTGTAGTCCATATGTTTTTGCAGTGTAGAAGTCGCAAATTGCAGGACAATTTTTTTTCTGAAACCAAATTGTTTATTGGAGAGTAAGTTGTTAGACTCTAGGTGGAAGATAATACATTGATTAATAATTGATTCCATAACTTTTGCACATTTAGTTTAGTTTAGTTTATTGTCATTGCACCTCATACAACGAAATCAAACACCATCTTCAGTGCACATCATGACCATGACCATGAAAATAAACACATCCTTCACCTTTCACACATTGAACCAGAAACCCCCAACACCCCACCAACATTGCACTATATAGCAGAATTAAAAAAAGCTACTGCCCTGGGATAGAAGCTGTTTTTCAGCCTATTTGTCATTGTTTTTATTATTCTGTACTGTCTGCCAGGTAGTAATAGTTCAAGAAAATGGTTCCCAGGATGAGATGGATCTTTGAGAATGTTTTGAACCTTCTTAAGGCAGTGGGAGCTATAAAGCTCTTCTAAAGAGGGGAGAGGGCAACCAATGATCTTCTGGGCAATGACATTAACCCTCTGGAGTGCTTTCCTATCTGCCACTGTGCAGTTGGCAAACCATACAGAGGTGCAGTATGTTAAAATGCTCTCCACGGTGCAGCAGTAGAAGGTCATCAGCAGTTTTTCATTCAGTTGTTGTTTTCTGAGAAGTCTCAGGTAGTATAATCTCTGCTAGGCCCTTTTGACCAGAGCTGCAGTGTGGGCATCCCAGGTCAGGTCCTCTTTTAGGGTTATACCCAGAAACTTAAAACTGGCCACTTGGTCCACTCGACCTCCAGTGATAAGCAAGGGCTGGATGTCTGATCTGTTCCTTCTAAAATCCACTATAAGCTCCTTGGTCTTGGTTGAGGACCAAGTTGTTGTCTCCACACCATGAAAGCAACTGGTCCACTTCATCTCGGTAGGCAGACTCATCCCCTCAGAGATAAGTCCCAACACTGTTGTATCATCTGCAAATTAAGCAATAATATTACTAGCGTGAGTGGGAATGCAGTCATGCACATAAAGAGTATAGAGTAAGGGACTCAGCACACAACCCTGTGGTGTACCAGTGTTAAGAATAAGGGCTGAGGAGGTATGATTACCTAATCTGACCCTCTGTCTGTGGCCAGACAGGAAAATCCATAATCCAAAGGCAGATTGAATTAGAAAGCCCAAGGTCTAGAAGTTTAGACACTAGTCTATGTGGAAGAATTGTGTTAAATGCAGAACTAAAATCCACAAAAAGCATCCTCACATAGCCGCCCCTTCCCCCCCCCCCACTGTTCTAGATTAGTCAGAGCAGTGTGAAGAGTGATGGCTATAGCGTCCTCTATAGATCTATTTTTTCTGTATGCAAACTGGTGTTTATCAAATATATACGGAAAACCAGAAATGATGTGTCAGCAGATCAATTTCTCAAAGCACTTCATGATGATAGGAGTGAGTGCCACTAGTTTGTAATCATTGTGGTTATTGATAGGGAACTTCTTTGGCAGGGGAACAATGGTGGAAGCCTTCAAACGAGATGGAATAGTGGACTGGGGTAAAGACCGATTGAAGATCCTGGTAAAGACTCCAGCCAACTGATCAGCACAGTCTTTAAGCACACAGCCAGAGATGCCATCAGGACTAATCATACCTCCTCAGGCCTTAGTCTTTCTAAGGCCCATAGCCCTCAGAATGCTCATCACCTCCTGTTCCTCCACAATGAGGTGGGGGTTACAATTGGCTGGTAGATGTATTTTATCTGTCTCTGAGGTCTCCACTTCAAAGCAAGCAAAGAAATGATTCAGTTCCTCTGCCAATGAAGCATCCCCCTCAGCAGAGATGACATTGGTTGGTTGATGGTTTGTAATTTGTTGAATCCCTCACCACATCTGCCTCATCTTATTGCTATAAAAATTATTCTCAATCTTCCTCTTATAATCAATCTTGGCCTTCCGAATACCTTTCTTTAGATTAGCTCTGGCAACACTGTATCTTGCCCCATCACCAGACCTAAAGGCCTTGGTCATGTCATGCAAGAGGCACTTGGTCATCCAGGGTTTCTGATTGGAATAGATCCTAATACGTTTATCCACAGTGATAGTATCTGTGCAGTGTTTGATATAGCACAGAACAGTTGCAGTGTGCACCTCTAGGTCAGGGTGGTAAAAGATGTCCCAATTTGTGTTCTCAAAACAATCCTGAAGTTGTTGGGAAGCATCTTCTGGCCAAGGTTTCACTGCCTTTATGGTAGGCAGAGCCCGTGTCCTAAGAGGGATGTATACTAGTGCTAAAAGCAGTGACATATGGTCTGATTGTCCCAAATGCGGTAATTGTATAACCTTATAGCCATGTTTGATGTTGGTATATACTTTGTTCAATATGTTTGCTCCTCTAGTAGCACACTTAACATGATGATAGAATTTAGGGAGCACTTCTTTTAAACCAGCTTGATTAAAATCCCCTGCTATGATATGCACAGCATCAGGATACTTATTCTGCTGATTACTAACAATGTTAATCCCAAAGCTATGGTAGTATTGGTATCAGGTGGGACATAGACTGCAGTAATCAAAACCACGCTGAATTCCCACGGAAGATATATGGGTCTACATTTAAGAGTCATATACTCCAGATCCATGGAGCAGTGACACAACACAATGAGGCTGGTCTGTAGTTTTCAACCAAGCAAGGGTCACCTTTTCTGAAAATAGGGATGACCATTGCTAAAGACCATAGGTTTGGAAAAGAGCTAGTTCTGAATGATAACTCATATATTATACTTAGTGGTTCTGCTAAGGTAGTGGAGAGCTTTTTAAAGAAGAATACACATAAGCCATCAGGGCCAATAAATAAGGATGGTTTAAGGTGGTGTAGTGCATTTTCAACATTATCTTCAGTAAAGTCAATTTGTAGATTGTTTCAGTTAGTTGTCATATGATTAGGAAATGAGTGGCATGAGCTGTTACTATTAACAAAGACTGAACTGAAGAACGTGTTGAAGAGGTTTGCCTTAACAGCTTCACTGCTATAGTCTTTCCCATTAGGACCTTTTAGAGGTGGGATGGTTTTTGAGTCTTTAAGTTTGCTGTTTACAAAGTTATCTGTCAGTATAAGGTGTTGTATCGGTTTTTAAAGTTAGCTTACATATTTAGTTTTGTTTTTATGTCATAAGGATTTTTTTTTAGATTGAAGTTTTCTTATTATTTTGGGTTAAAAAAATTTTGTTTAGGGAGGTTACTAATGGAACATAAAGTGTAATTACTCTTTCAAGTTCAAGCAAGAAGGCATTATAATGTTCTTCTTTAGTGTTACAGTCAGAGAACAGAATGTGCCAATTAAGAGATGATCAGTTGGCAGCTATGAGTTCATAACTGGCTTTTTTTAAATTGTATTTTGGAGATCCATCATTATGATCCTCTTTTAGAGGGTGTAAATTTAGATAAAAGTCAATCATGCTGTGGTCACTGTTTGAAAATGGTTCCTGTATTTGTAGACCATAAATTGAATTTGAGCTGTTGCAGAAGATGAAGTCGAGGCAGTTGTTTAGTCTGGTGTTGTTATATACTAATCGATCCAGTCCCAGTGTGGTAACAGCATTGTATAGGGTTGAATGAATGGGTTCAGATGTACATTCATTTAGTGTCCAATTTATAAGAGGTAAATTGAAGTCACTAAGGAAAATAAGAGGGTGTGGGCAAGAGGCAGCCCATATCAGTAGTGAAGTTAGCTTGTTTACATGAGTTATATCATAGTCAGAAGCTCAATAGCAAAGTAAGAAGCAGATTGAGATATTTAAGGACAGATCATAGACGATGGTTTCGGGAAGAGCAAGCTCTTGTATAATTTGAATCTTTTTTAGATTTAGAGACTTTTTATAGAGTATAGCAAATCCACCTTCTCTACGGATTATGCAATTGGACTGATAAATTTGATATTCTCTTACAATGGTAATGGAGTCTGGGAAAGATGCATTCAACCACATCTCACAGACAAATATAATGTCAAATATGGCTGTGCTTAGTATGGATGGATGGGTTGGTTGGTGGATGGATGAATGGATGGATCCATTAGCAAATAGTAAGATTGGAATGCTTCGTGGTTTAAACGACTTTTGTCATCCAGTGGAAACATTAAGCAGTTTAGCCCTAAGTAAATGTAGCTCAATTTAGGCTGAGAGGACTTAATGTGAGTGGCTGTGATGAGACAGAGAAAGAAATAGGAAGAACTTAACAATCAAGAAATGACAGAATTAATTAGTAGCTTATCTAACAAATAGCAGCTCAGTCCAGGCTGCAGAAAGCCTAAAGAGATTCAAAACTTTCAAAGAGATTTTGTCTTAATGAAGTTACTAATAAAATAACACTGCAAGACTTTCACAGTTTCCAATATTCCAAAATATAAAGCAAGTTATTTGGCTCAGTAACTTCCTATGTTATTTCATTATCTGAAATCCAATTATAAAGGATTTCTGCCCAAAAAAACCCTTCCTATGTTATTTGGTTATGTGAAATCCAATTATAAAGGATTTCTCCTTTATAAATATACTCTATACATATACATGCATACATACATACATACATACATACATACATACATACATACCTACATACTTGCTGATTGTGTCCAGCTAAATCACTAGACAATCATTGTTGCAATTTTTGATAGATGAAAGAAGTTATGGCAGCTTGTTGATTTATGATACATGTGGAATGAAAAGCTAAATGTAAAGCGAACAACTCAATTGTAGGAAACTGCTGCAAGAAAGGAAAAGGTTAAATTAATAAGTCTTAGAATGAAAAAAGAAAAGAAAAAGAAACTAGTTGTACTCAGTGGATAGAGACAAGTCAGTAAATTTCACCATCAAAATATTGCCCAGTAGTTAGAAGTTTGGGAAAATGGACAGAATTGAAGTTCTAGCCTAGAATGTATTAGGGAACTTTGTTTTCCAAAGATTAGATACACCACAACATAGAAGATAAATGCACAAAATACTTTATTGTAGTATTATATGATGGGTTGTGGGTCCCACTGCCGGGATGAATTAGTCAGCTGACGACCTGCACCCGGGCAGACTGTCCGGGCGGGCTCCTCTTAGTGGCAAAGATGACAGCGACACAAAGGTTTCTTTTGGTGAGAGGAAGCCCAGATAGTACTACGCACCTCTCTTTTATTGTGCAGCAAGCAGGGGTGTGTGTGTTATGTTACACATGAGGAAGTTAGACAGGAATAGGGAATATTGCCATATATGGCTACACCTTATGCTATAGCCAATTCACGTTTTACACATTGCTGTTCCATAGTGTCGCCCTATATGTGTATTGTATGTGTATTGGGTTTTCTGTGTACGTGACTTCCTACTGATGTGTCATGATATTGCAACATCTCCTCTGTTTTTTATTATTTTGAGACCTCTCTATTCTTTATGCTGCAAGATCTAGTCCTCCTCCGAGTCCAAGTCCTGCCGGCATATTAGAATGCGAGGGCCGTCTCCTTTTTCTGGGTATTCATCTTCGTTCTCCTCCGAGTCCGAAGTGAATGCCAGTAGAGACCTTTTTTCTGCTGGAGTGTTGATCTCGGACCTTATTCTTACAAGCATGTTTATGTTGGTAATCTCAGTATCAATAATGGCCAGTCGTTTTTTAAGAAATTGCATTATTTTCCCGAATACACAAGGGCCCATGGCGCACAGCAATAGGAGCAATATTAATGGTCCGGCAATTGAGGAAAGAAGTGTTGTGAGCCATGGGGAGAAATTAAACATATTATGATACCAAGTGTTACCTGCTTCCCTTTCCTTTTTGCGTATTCCCAGCCGCTCTTTTAGTTTATCTAATGAATCTTGTATTAAGCCGCATAGAAACAACATTCTTCTTTTAATGCTACACATAGCCCTCCTTTTTTTAAAAAACAACAGATCAAGGCCCCTTCTATTCTGCAAAACAACTTCTGATAAGGATGTAAGAGATGTTTTAAGGTGAGAAATAGACTGTTCGAGAAGTTCGAGATCTTTGTCTATATCAGCATGCAAAGTTTGGTATTGATTATTACTAACTGCTAGACCGGCAATTTCCGTAGCAGCACGTGTAGCTCCTAGTCCTAGTAATACAGCAAGGGTAAGGGTGGTGACTACCTCTCTCTTAGGACGAGCAAAATTGGTGTTATCCTGCAGAAAGGTTTGGCTGGAGTGGTAAGTTATTTTGGGGACTATTGAAACGAGAACACAGTAACCATTCCTTTGAGTGATGGTGGGGCCGTGAGCACAAGCGGTGAGGCCAGTGTCACAGGCCCACCATGAATTGTTGTCCAGAACAAAATACAAGTTCTGAAAAACAGTAGTGAAATTCCCACCGGTATTCCAAAGTGCCCTTGAAGTACCATTGAGCCATAAGTAAGTCTGGTTACAATGATGACTTGTGGTGTTAGGTACATTTCCCAGGCAGTATCCTGTCCCTATAATGTTACCAATGGTTTGAGTACCTTGTGACCAATGACAAGATGAAGGTGAGTTTTGGGCAGTGAAATTGGTGGTGCTACCGACGGCCTCATAGTAAGGGGGGCCTGCGTTAAGACACAGCCAACAATCATTGGTAATTGCAGGGTTGCTGGCATTGAGGAGGAGGTAACTAGAGTTTATTAACCATAGCAAAGGTTGGGGAACTGTATGGCCTGGACGATATTCTACCAGGGATATGTTTCTATTGGGACCTACTTGGATAGCGGGCCGCTCAATGACGAGTTTTATAGTAAAGGTATTGCCATAGTCGTACCCATCAGCATAGATCCGGATTCCCCAGGTAAGACCCGCCTCCCACCGTGTAGTCAGCCTTTTCCCCCCCGCTGAAAACAAAATATACATGGGATTACATGGAGTCCATGTGCCCCCTGAGGGGCAAATGGCTTGATGCCAAGAACCATTTTGGAAGGCAAAGATATAATCGTCTTTGATCGGTGGTGACCAGGAGATAGAACCGGTGGAGAGTCATGACCAAGCGGCACAGAAGGCGTCTGCGGGGCCTCCGCAAACACGAATATTCGTGTGAGTCTGCTTATGTCCGGGGCAAATATAAAATCGATAGCGATGGACGAATCCCGGAGAAGGTGTGGGTATCTCGGTCGTGCTGGTGTAGGCGGTGAGGCCTACCAATATCTGTCCGACATCAGCTTTGAGGGTAGGCCACCAAGTGTATGGGTGAGTGGTGTTGCTGATGGAAAATAAGACACGATCGTAGGCATCATATATTGTCCAAGTTTGTTTCACTGGCTGGTGTAGATTGAGGGGGTTTGCAGGCAATGTTTGTAGGAAAAAGGAAGAAAATAATGCAGTGAAGAAGAGGAGGCAGTTATTCATCATGGAGCTTCAGCCAGTGGAGATCCAGAGGGTCTGCGTTGGGTTGTGGCTGATCAGGTGGGGAGGTGTGGCAAGGGCGCACATAGCGACCAGGAATCCAGAGAACTTTTTCAGGTAACTGAATTTCAGCGTAGCCTCGCCCCCCAGGTGATAAGTTCAGCAGGACCCTTCCAAGCTGGATCTGGGAGTTGCCTGTAATAGACAAGTGGTCTTGCAGTGGGGAGAGAGGGTTTAGTGAAATGACGAGACACAGCAGACAAGGCAGGGTTTCCAGTGAGGTTAAGGAAATTAAGAGTATACAAACAGACATTTAACAGATTTTGCAGTGTCGGGAGGTTGGGGGGGCTAATCCCTTTTGACCCCGTGTACTGATCAAGGGCTTGTTTGAGCGTTTGGTTTGCCCTTTCTACCATAGCTTGCCCTTGGCTATTGAAAGGGATTCCAAATTTGTGGTTAATGGACCAATGATGGCAAAACTCCGAAAAAGCAGAGCTTGTGTAGGCAGGTCCATTATCCGTTTTTAGTATTTTTGGACATCCCAACACTGAAAAGGTTCGAATACAGTGGTTGATTACCTGTTTTGCATTTTTGCCCCTTTGGGGCGTGGCCAATATGAATCCTGAATATGTATCAATGGTAACATGAAGATATTTCCATGGGGCAAAAGGAGGGTATTGAGTAACATCCATTTGCTACGTATCACATGCCTGAAGTCCCCTGGGGTTAACCCCTTGAGGGATAGCTTTTGCTTGGAGACTGCATGTGGGGCATTGTTGGATGATAGCAACTGCTTCAGCCATGGTAATGCCAAATTGTTTGACCAGAGCCTTTTTATTTTGGTGAAAATAAGCATGGCTTTCTCCTGCCGTTAAGGGGGCAGGTTGTGTTTGAGCAGCAAAAACCTGTTGGCAAACAGTATCGGCTCTGACATTTCCCTCAGAGAGGTAACCCGGAAGATGCTGGTGGCTCCGAATGTGAGCAATAAAAAAAGGATGTTGACGAGCAGTAATGAGCTGCTGTAAGCAAGAGAACAGTTTTAAAAGGGAAGTCTCCACGGAGGGGGAAAGATAAGAGCCATATATGTGAAATACTACTTGAGTGACATACAAGCTGTCAGAGATAAGATTGATTGGGAGGTGAGGAAATTTTTCCAAAGCTAAGATGACGGCCGCTAATTCTGCTTTTTGGGCTGAGGTCTGAAGAGTTGTACGACAGGAATGCCATACTTAGAAGCAGCAGTTTTTAATTCCTTTAACAAAGTCCACTCCAATGGGGTATAATGAGGGACAGGATTACCCCCAGCAGCGGGGGTTTGAAGAATCATAGGGAAACAAAAAAGATCATCTGCAGATAGCTTTCCTTCCGCCAAAGCCGATTGAAAGGCATTACGGACAGGAGGATCTGTCGCCGTGGCGGAAGGAGGCAATGGAGAAGAGGGATTCGGAGAAGAGTCAAGGGGTGGGGTGGAGTAGGGTGGAGGTGCTGAGGCAGCAACAGGACAGAGTTCAGCGGAAGGTGGGTCTGAGGAAGACTGGATAGAATCATTGGGAAAGAGAATATTAAGGGCGGCCATAATGGCACACCAGGAACAAATAATCTGAGGCGGAGCCCTGGGTGGTTCATGCATCCATTTCCCCATCTGTTCCCAAGAGGAACGTTTAAGAGTGCCTTCCGCGGGATATGCGGGGCAGTGTTGTTGGACATAACTCAAAAAATCATCCAAATACTTTTTTGACAGAGGATATACATTTGTGCCATTAGCCTTCTGCAAATAATTTGCCTTCTTCACTAAAGGGAGAAGTTTATCCCTATGGTTGAGTTGAACTTGAGAAAGTGAGGAGCCCATACTTACGATGCGCGAGCCTATTCCAGGTGCGTTGTACAGGAGTGAAGGAAGCGCATTCCTAGACAAGAATCGTGCTTTGTTGGGGACGTATCGTTGAGACGATCACGTCGGGGTCACCAGTTGATACGTTGCGGGTCCCACTGCCGGGATGAATTACTCAGATGACGATCTGCACCCGGGCAGATTGTCCGGGTGGGCTCCTCTTAGTGGCAAAGATGACAGTGACACAAAGGTTTCTTTTGGTGAGAGGAAGCCCAGATAGTACTACGCACCTCTCTTTTATTGTGCAGCAAGCAGGGGGGGAGGGTTATGTTACACATGAGGAAGTTAGACAGGAATAGGGAATATTGCCATATATGGCTACACCTTATGCTATAGCCAATTCACGTTTTACATGTTGCTGTTCCATAGTGTCGCCCTATATGTGTATTGTATGTGTATTGGGTTTTCTGTGTACGTGACTTCCTACTGATGTGTCATGATATTGCAACAATTATATTGCAGTACACATCTTTCCTGTTTCCTTGAGCTAAGGTCATCCTCCTATGCGTGTAAGTTGATGTAGCCATAAATGTTTGATGATTAGTTCTTCTAACAAACAAACCCTTTAAAGTTTATAAAGTATATATGCAATTTCTGCCTTCCTTTGAAAAGTACTTGCACTTTGAAGCAGATTAGATACTGCTTCAGTCTGGTTGCTCTTCTTCTGGTTGCTGCCAAATTCTAGGCTGAGTTCAAAGCTCCACATATGAATCACACCATAATGGGTTTCTTACTGTAACTTGTGGCTCCAGCAGTTGACTGATAGCTATTCCATTTTCCTATAATAGTCATACATCCAGATATTTCTTCCCACTTGCTCATATAATTGCAATCTTCTTTTTCTCTTACACACCCACACTTTTATAGACCAGGAGAGAATCAAAGCTGCCTATGGTTGTTGGAATTTTTCTAAAAATGCCAGGTGTGGCTCATTTATCTAAATACCTGGAATAGCAGTGTGGATGTTTGTGAATAAACTGAGAGTGGAGGACAAATCAATGAATGAGCCCATTTCCTTCATGTTTCTGGGGCTGTATATTTTAATTGCTGATTGGAAGAAGGGATGAGCTGAATCTATCCTCAGGGAAGTTGCGAATAGGAAGCATCTCTACTGGCTGCAGTTGCTTTCCCCAAATGTAGATAGCAACTCCAGCTTCATTCTCTCACAGAAGAAAGGAGACAGAAACAGAGGAGACAAGAATAGTTGTTACAGAAAGCCCATTCACCAAAGAGAGAGAGAGGGATTGTTTAAGAATGTATTGAACTTTGGTTCCGGTTTGTCAGGCTTCGGAGGCAGCAGGAATTTGTGTTTGTGTGCGATCCCTGCTGCGCTCGCTGCTGGAGTGCCTTCGATCCAACTGGATTAGGTGGCTATAGTTATCCTGTAGGGATAACTGAAGAGAGGGGAGATCCGGGCAGGGGTCAGGAGATATCGCACCCCCCTTTCCCAGCCAGCTTAACTCCCTTTTCCAAAGGTGGTGGAGCGACGTTCAGCAATGGCCGTCACAAAGAACCTCTCAGGCGGACAAGTTGTGTGCAAGAGGAAGTGAAGAAAGAGAAAGCTTTTGGCTGAACCGGGATGACAATTAACATCTGAATACCCTGGAACTTTGGCCCTTTAAGTGATATATTGTTTCCCAGAAGATCGTTAAGCTGCGGTGGAAAGTAAAGGGAAAGTTTTTTTTTTTTCTCCTCACTTTCCTTCCCACGGAGACAGCAGATGGAAATCGGAAATACCCGCTTTGGCAGCAGAAGGTACTAACTTTCAAAATTGAAGCCAAGGGGACATTAGATTTCTAAACACTGATATTTAAAAATTAAAATCTTTTTGCTTTAAGTGGGAAGGAAGAGAGGTAAATGATTTATACTAACGTTTGTTGAAGGAGACTGCTTGGAGTTTTATAAGATTAGAGATTAAATCGCAATAAAACTTCCAAAAAATACCTTGGAATTGTGTAATTGAATTCTGCCCCAGGAAGAGAAAGTAGAAGAAAGTGAAACAGACTGTGCTGATTGCACTGATTTTGATTGCTTGATGACTTTGGGACTTTAACTATCTTTTGAAAGACTAAGAAAGCATTTGGATTGTTTAAAAAAAAACTTTTTCACAATGGTATCTGTTGAAGAACTGAACATGCAATTTGGAAAATTAAGAGAAGAGGAAAAAGAAGGCAAGGGCTCTTTTGGGTCTATCCTTTGCTTTTTAGAAATGGCGATTTCTACTTATCAGGAAATGCAACAGGAAAAAGGCTGGGATGATGAAGAAGAAGCCATCTTTAATGGACATATGATTTTAAAAAAGGGTAAAAAGGAGAAGAAAATGAAGAATTTAAGTTCTAAAAAAACAACCAAGAAAGGGAAAAGTAAGGTGAAAAATCGATATAATGACAGAAAGCAACTGAAAAGAAGAATACAACAAGAGGGGAGACTAAAAGGCTGGAGATTGAGTGGGGGTAAAAAGGTTAGATTTGACAAGGAAGGAAGGGAAAAAGTGAAGGGAAGTTATAAAGGCTTAAAACAAGATGCTAATAAACAGATTTTTTTCAGAGATAAAGGATAAAACATAATCTAAAAAGAGATTCTGCAAAAGTACACAAGATTGTATTTTAGTATTTGTATTTGAAATATGTGTTAATAGAATATTGTAGGGAATGTGTAATTAATGTGTAATTAGTTTAATTAACTAATTTGTTATGGAACATTATTTTTAATATACTATAAGATCATTATGTTTTATATTTTAAAATGTTATGTAGAATGTACTAAGCAGAATCAGAATAGAAACTATGTATTATTTTAAGTGTTAAATTTGGGGGGAAAATAGAAAAGTGTCATACTTCAACCAGTGATTACAGGAAAAAGTTTGTGTTAAAGAGAAAGATAAATGGATAATTGAAAAAAAATGGACAAAAGATACAAGTATAATGATTTAAATTGAGATTAAATAAATAAAGTAGAATTAAGAGAGTGAAAAGAGGGGAGAAGACATATGGAAAATATAGAATCTTAAATAAGATATGAAATAGTATATAAGGTGAGCATGAATTTGATTTATGTCTGTACAAAAAGTTATAACCCAGGGTTAAGCCGCTTTCTAAAAAGAAGTTTTATGTTTTTATGTTATGTATTTTGTTAACTTATGTTTGTTTATTGAGGATTAATGATGTTGGATAAGAACATATGAAATAGTAATAATATGAAATATAGTAATATGAAATACATGAAAGTATAAGTTTAATGAATAAAATTGAACAGAAATAAAGGAAGAAACAGTGAGAAGTTGGAAAAGAGTAATACGATATGAAGTTGAATATATAAGATGCATATTAAATTGTGTGTGGAAACGTGATAATTTAGAACTATGATGTACTTAAAGGAGATGTCTTATTTGTTTTGTTAAGCAGTTTTTAGAAAAGATGTTCTATGTTCTTATGTTTTATGTTTTGTTTGTCTGTGTATTTTCTTTGAAAATTAATAAAATTTGTAAAAAAAATTTTTTTTTGAAAAAAAAAGAATGTATTGAACTTTGAAATCTAGTACATCTTTAGGGAGCTGTTCTATTGTGTGAAGGAAAGGACAGACTGGGAGATTCATCCATGAGTTTAGTAGCTTAGCATTGCTTAAACTTTCTATTGTATTTGTTTTACTCTGTATCTTTGCATGGTGCTCCTCAATGATATACAAAAACTTATAAAATTTCACAATGAAAGGAAGAGTGATTTCTTCTGTTATATATCCCCTGAGAGAGGAGGAAATTTCTCCTTAGAGCCCCTACAGGTGATTGGTAAAGTTGACAGCAGCTTATTTTAAGTGAATTGGCTAAAACTACTGGAAGATCCTTTAGGGAATCAGTTTCTGAAATTCAAGACCAACTACGATGTTAAAATAGGAGCTATAAGAGCATAAGAAAGCTACTGAGAAGCTAATGACAACTCTTGATTGCCATTTATTTATTGCTGAAAGTCTGAGGATAACACTAAGGCTGTACATAATTGCTTAACATAGACAGATAATTTTATTTTTTACATTAATAAATTGTTGGAAAACAAAACATTTGAAGAATCTAATCTGAAATGGTTCAGGGATGAATTGTAAGTCAATTGTAAGTCAAGTTCCCTTTTTTTCCCCTGAAAGTGTTTTTACTCATTTTTGGAAAAACCAAATCGATCTCCAAAATTATTCATGGTTATGAAAAAAGAATCTCCCAAATACTCCAAATCCTTTCAGAAGTGGCAATATATTTTATTTTTGGAAAACAAATTATTTGGTTGAATGGAAACCTTATGTATTTTGATGTAATTGCAATATCTATGGAATATAAGATGCTCAGTTTCAAATAATTATAGCATATTTTTGTGCATAAAATCTAAATAAATAAATTGAAATAAACTTTAGATGCTGAGGAAATGTACGTGGGATGCAGATGAGAAATCAGGAAGAGACATCAAGTGATAGCTAATGGACAAGAATAATTATTACACAAATATTTTATTGATGTGCCTTTATAAGAAAATCATTTGAATAGGATTCCTTTGAAAATAATATGCCTTCCCCTCAAGTATTATATTCAAATAATAATTATTAGAATAATGTTTGTAAATCTTTCCTTGACTATTTAGAATCTCCTTGACTTTATTTAGTGATGGCAATGATCTGGCAGAAAACAGTTGGTTTTTAGTGGGAAAAAATACTGTTATACAAATAAAGTTTGGTTTTTACATAACCATAAATATAAATGCATTTTGCTTACCTTGTATTTCCAACCCAATCTAAAGAACATAGAAGGAATACAAACCAATAACAAATAATCCAGAAACATATAAAAACTCACTAACTCACAGCTCCTGTTTGCCAGCTACGCTTAGGAATGTATGCTGTTGTCACTGTTGTTACTGGATCAGTAAACAGAAATCTCCTTTCCCACTGTAGCCTGCCTTGAACTTATTTTTCCTTTGCCTGCATCTCTCTCCTGGCTTGGAATAAGACAAATACCAGTTTTAACTTCCAATACTACTGTTAAAATTTATTAATTTCAACTTTTTATTTTTCTAGAGATGCCTTTTCTGCCATTTTTAGCAGCTCTCTTTGAAGGGTCTAGGTTGTAAGGTTCATTGTAATCAACTTCTGTTGTTTTTTCTTCTAAGATTCTCATGTTTCTCTATGTGACAGTTGAGACTGATTTTTCCTTTTGAAGCAATGGTAATTCTCTCTCTGAGGAAACTTCTCACTTTTTTATGTTTAGGCCATTCATTGCTGATAAAGTATATGAAGAACCCACTGCAAATACAACCACATCTGTATTTTCAAGCTTTGGTTCACATGCTATTTTCTGAGCCATCTTAAGCCCTGCAGTGGATGATTTCCTTCATTTCATTTTAATAACAATTCCAGCTTCCTCTAACTGCAGTACCCAGATGCATCCACCACTCCAGTGACTGATTGATCCTTTGAGCACCTGTTTTGTCCTGGGCTGCAAGCCTGATGGGATGCTGTATTCCAGACTAATTATTGGCTTGTCCCTATTGCTATTTCCTATTAGCATGTATAAAAATGGAAAATTAAATCTTAACAAATACCTAGGATTAGGTTGTCTCAAATTCACATGCATATTGACATTCATATGTCTTTCTTGACCTTCAGTATAGCTCTGCAATTACCCTTAGCTGAGTAACTGGATAAATGTGGGATTCTCTTCCCATCTCTCTTTAATTCTGAACAATTGCTTTTCATCTCCTTTACAAACCCTCACTTAAGCAGTTGTCCTTAATCTGCATGACAAAAGGAAGAGTTCTAATCTTTTCCTATTTAATATTGTCTTTAAGTTATATTGCGTGGTCTTGCCAAGACTGCAGTTTACTGGATTGTTTATATTTAGTGGCTAAATTGTCAGTTGTTTTATGTGAACTTAGCTCAATATCTACTATTTACTAAGACATAACTTTATCTCCCATAAATATTTATCAAAGGTTTGTACAAATAGACTATTAATGGTCTAATGGAACAATAGCTAGCCATTGAAATTTGAGATGACATTTAACATCTCTCTCAAATTTCAGTCTAATTTTGATTTTCTTTCTGTTTCTAAAATTGATTGAATTGCCCTGTAGCATTTTCAGGAAAACGTAAACGGGGGAAAAAAGAATAAACAAGTAAAACATTTATTTATTTATTTATTTATTTATTTATTTATTTATTTATTTATTTATGTGACACCTCATATAGAGGCAATAGATTAAACTTAGTAGAAATAACAAAAGCAGAGATAAAACTGGTTAAAACATAAATATATAGTAGTGCAAAGTTTTAAAAATGAAATTAAAATTGTTTCCACTACCATAAAGTTGAGTATATTCATTCATCGAGAAGTAACATGTTTGGCTACAAGATATTCCTGAACTTAACTGAATCCAACCAATTCTTTATGATAAAATGTTTTTTCACAAACCTTGTGACATACAAAATTCAAGTCACTATGCCAGGGCTGTCAAACTCCTGGCCTACGGACCGGATGCATCATGGGCTGTCTAGAGCCATGTCGGATTTAGTGAAAGAGAAAAAAAGTCCCAATATGCCATATGACACAGCCATGATGACATAAGTTTGATCCCCCGCACTATACTATCAGCAGTGGGACAGTCAACACTGGTATAATTTCTCCACTTCAAAAGCTGTGCTAGTTAGGTACTGTTACTCTGGCTATGTTTACAGATAGTTTTTTTTTTTTAAAGAAGAAGAAAAAAGGCAGAATGATATCTGAGGTTACTTTATGTTGAAACTGATTTCTGGTACAGCTATAGGTCTATTCTGTTTGCCAGGCCTACATGATTAAACAATGGCTTCTTGCCTAGTCTCCCAATATGTATTTCAAAAGATATGTGAAAAAAATAATGAATGAATGTGGAGCTTTATGTATGTAATTCACATGTTCCATTTCTATGCTATACTTCATTATTTTTTCCTTGCACCATAATCACATTCCAATTTATTTTTCCTTTTATCAAAATTTGTGGTGTAAGCATTTAAGAATGAAGATAAATTATATGATTTATATATAAATCAGATTTATTATGAAGAGTACTTTAGACCACTTCTAATAAGGCAGTAATGTAAGCCAATTCATCACAATAGTACTTCAGTAACTACCATTTCTTATAAAACATAGCTACAATATACGTCAGTCCAAGTGTCCCATTTCTGTGAATTGGGCTGTGCGTATTTGATCTAGTCATCATGCTTCAAAGAATTGCTTCACAGAAATGGGAAGTGTATGAACTGAGCATTTAGAAGTTAACTTTGTGCTAAGCATGCATTTGAGAAGGTTAGGTGATAATTTAGAGACACTTAATCTTCATTTGTTCTGATATAATTTCCTCACTTCTTACAGTTTGAAAATGTCATTGCTCTATTACAGTATAGACTTTGGCTGTTCTGATAAATGGGAAATGTGTATGGCTATATAACTTTTGAGTTATGTTTAGAAGTTTATAATTTTTACAGTGAAATTAGCATTTTCATAGAAATCCCTGAGGATTCATTTTTTCAAGAAATAAAAATCTTGAGCAGTACAAAACTTAAACGAACTGATTCATATATTAAACCTTGTTATTGATTTAACTCAATGTTTCAATCATCATATTAACTATTAAACCATAAACTAACAATGTTCTGCTCTGTATTTCAGACTAAGTCACAGAGAGGTACAGCATATTGTAAATGCAGATGCTCCATTTGTAAATTATCAATTTAAGAGAATAAATATAGCTAGAACTTTTCCAAAATTCATGTGAGAAAGGAGTAAAATAGAATTTTAAAGACATGGTGATGTTTTGTTTTGTTATCCAGTTGGATGTTATTTTTCCATTTCCACAACTGGTAGGTTTTTTTCCCTTCTGTTTCAGTATAAATGTGGGAGTTATTTTGTCAATGCATCCTGATAGGATTCCAGTTTAATTAATACATATTGATTAAATACATATTGATGGTATTCTATAGATTCTTTCTGGATGCACTGTGCCCAAACATTTCTGACAAACTGATTAGTTTTACTCAGATATTTGGCAACCCACACTGGGAAGTGGATTTCATTGTTTATTTTACTGGAATTTCAGTAATGAGAAGCAGGTAAGCTTCACTGAACAAGCACTGTATATATGATATGTGAGGGACATTGCACATTCTGCCCAAAATATTAGATTGTATACTTTATATATTGTATCACAACATTTTTTAGTTCACTGTGTTATCCTTGTCTCAACTAAGTGTTTATTTTTGAGTTGGAGGAATAGAGTTTAATAAATGGAAATAGAACGTGCTAAATAACGTTAATGTTGATTTGTCTCCTTTTGTTATCATTTGTTTTTCTACTCAGATAAATTCCTAAGGCAACCAAGGATACCAATTGGAAGGTGTGCCTCTTTTACCCTACTTCAAGTTCCTTAAGTCTGAGAAGGCAATGGCATTGCCTGAGAAGGCAATGGCTTCCATGGTGCAAATCAGCAATATCTTTGTTGTTGAAGTTTGATCATTGTATTTGATATTCCTCTTGGCTTTTTTCATTTATATTGTTCTTTCTGCCTTTTAAATCTTGGGTTAGGTATTCTACTTCATTTTATTCCATATTTGCTAATCCGCATTAATTACATCAGTGTTAGGAAAGAAGAGAGTGAGATAAGAATCTTCTTTTTTGCATGATACTTTTTTTTCTGGCAGTAGGGAAATTTTTTGAGACATTTGGTTTTCATGGAACATCATTAATATTAGTGATTTATGTGGAAAAATTCTTTAACTCAAGTAGTTTAATCAAAAGCCCAAGATATAGGGGTTTCAATAAGAGCCTGAACTTGTGACTCTGCCAATTGGCCTGGGACCCCGCTATGGGGGGAGTACCATGCTAGCAGTGGTTGATGGACAAATAGAAGACCCCCCATTTCCCTCCCTATGCATACTGCTCCCTTCCCTCCATTTTAAACTTGTAATTTTATTTTTATTGGTATTAGATTTATTTTCATGGTTTCACTGTTTTTAATGTTGTTAGCTGCCCAGAATCACCTCGTGGTGAGATTGGCAGGAAACAAATTTAATAAATAAATAAGTAAAATAAATAAATAAACAATAGCACTATGAAAGAGCTGTAGTATTTTTTTAGGGCCAATTACAATGTTTTCTTTCATTGGGCTAAAACTCTGTGTAAGTAGTCCATCAATTCACAAGTCAAATTACGTCTGAAATTATTATTACTAAAACCATACTGTATTGATAGCACAGTATCTGAATTCATGCAGAGTGCCTCTCCCTTTGCTTTTGGCAAATTATTCTGTACGTGTAACAAGATGCTGTCAGAACCTTTCAAATGGCTGGCTGTATATTCTTATTTTCTGTTATCTTAATATTTTTATTGAATTAATTTTTCAGCAGATGGCTATGATGATTTATTTGACAAGCAATGTTTATTTCAGTCAATGACCGGCATAAAACAGAACAATCAAAGAAATAACAAATAAAATACTACATAAAGAGAAGAATGTTTCAGAAATACCCTTGATATGAATGTATTATATACTAACCTAATAATAAAATTATTACGTATTATATTATAACATAACAAAAGTATAATTAAAGTATAATTTAATAAAAGTAAAATCATAATTAAGACATAGTGAATTATAACAATTAAATGATTAAGACTAAAATCAGGGGTGGCCTGCTAGGGATTCACATGGGTTCAGGAGAACCCTTAGCTAAGATTCTGTGCAGTTTGGAGAGCCCCCACTCCTGGCTGGCCCTGCACACTTTGCCCTCCTCTCCCAGGAATCCCCACATGTCTCATTTGGGATGAAGATAAGTGTGGGGCACATGCGGAAGCTCTGGGTGGGTGAAAAATGGGCCTCCTGGAAGTTTGGGAAAGCCAGAAATAGGCCCGTTTCTGGTTTCCAGAGAGCCTCCGGAGCCTGGGAAGGGCAAAAATACCCCCCTGCTGTGGTGGAGGAGGCCAACAAGGCCACACCCATTGTTTTGTTCCACAAACAACATTTAAGAGACATCAGCCATGTGACATTCAAAGGATATCAGCTCTTAACTAATTTTGGAGATAAAAAAACTTGCAGATATCCAAATAAATAAAATCTGATATAAAAATTGCATATTACAGAAGGAGCCAATATACCAGTATATCATAAATAGTTTTCATTGTTAGGATAAATTAACTGGTTCTAGAATTTCTGTGAACTCACAACATGTAAAATGGATTCCGGATTCTATAGTGCCTGCCTTCTAGTATTCCTGATGACAGAACAAATTGAGCTTTGTAAAGTCCTTTCTTTCTCAGTTTAGAAACTGCAATGCAAGTGAAACTGTTCTGATTGCCTTTTCACTACAAAAACACTTCATGTCAAATCATACCAGAGACAGAAGAGCATCCCAGAAGAATCCACAAAAATGCAACTTTTCTAATTATGTAAAATGCAACTTTTCTAGTAGGTATCTGTTTCATCTTGCATTGTTACATTGCAAATCTCTGTTAATGTCAGAGGATCAAATATATATATATATATATATATATATACATACATACATACATACATACATACACAAAATATCTTGGACTGATCTTAAATATTCCAGTCTCACAGCAGAGAACTATATTGGAAATGTTTGTAATGTGAAATGATTCCCAATACTGAATAACTGTCATAAGGTACTAGATATATGCCATTCAGTAACTGGAAACATACTTATGCAGAAAACAAGGCAGTAGGGATAAATAAAGCACCTCTTGAATGATATAAAATTCCAATTGTTGATGCTGATTATTGAACATTCTGAGCTACAGAGTCCAGATGAGAACTTCTCCCACTGGAGGACTGAAAAACAATTTCAAGGTATTTAAGAATCTTAATTTGTTCAATTTCATGGCCATTTAGTTGTCATCTCTGGGTTCTAGGGAGTGTTAGCAAATATCCAACCCAAGCTTTGTTATTTGCATAGTTAATTGCTGGTTCTTTGTCCTTACAGTGATTTTACAGGAAAGTATTTTTAGGGTATATTTTAATCCAGTAAATTCTGAGACAAGAGATTTAAGTTATTGGCATATGGGTATAAACTTAAGAGCTAACTTTGGAGGGAAGAAAAAATAATTTACAGAGTAATGGCATCAATATCCAACCTAATTCTCCTCACTAAAATAATTGTCTTAATTAGCTGATCTTGTGGGAGTGAATCATACCTATAAGCAGGAGTTTTCATGAAGCTTACATGGAAACATAATAATTATTTATTGCAGAATTAGTCTATTTATTCATGACCTAACAATTCAAAGTGAATCAAAGGTAAACCTACCATCATAAAAAGTATATGAAGCAAATACAGTTATAACTATGTTTTTCTGCCAAGTACTATAAGATGAAAATAGAAAAGAATGATTAGTTCTAAAACTGTTCCATTCCTTTGGAGCAAGGTTTTGTTCTAATCCAACCAACTGAAAAGTTTTGTAACGAGATATTTGGAGTACAATATGCTTATTATATTTAATAAACTTATGACAATTAGCTGTTAGAGTCATTTTAAAAAATCATTAAGTTACACCATTAGAATATTGCTGCTTTGTTTCTATGATGATAAACTATCAGTTCTTCCCTGCTGCAAAATTTTCATGGATCTACAAAAGAAAATAGCAAAAAAGGAACAATAACTATTTCATATTGCTTTGCATTGAAACTGATGGTAAAAGGGGAAAAAAGGAACAATCTGCAGTGGAAAGTAAACACAAGAAAGGGATAGAAGGGAGTCGACTGTACAAGCATCTGGTAAAACAAAGGAAAGACATGGGAACACATGAAAAAGGAACAATCACTAAAAAGAAGAGGAAGGCACTAGTACACTAGTAAACCTAAAATACACTCACAAGCCTTCCCTTGTCTGTAGGGTTAGGAAGGATAAGAAGCAAAAAACAACACATTTGGTCTTTAAATGGCAATAGTTCTGGTTAAGCATCAGGCTTGACCAATTGCCAACCCATTCAAAATCTGGACTGGATTTTCTGTTAGTAATTTAAGAAACAGCTGTGAGTGAAGATGAGCTTCTTAGGTAGAAATGTGGAATTGGCTTCTTTAACTTTTAGGGTTCCCCTGTCCAGGAAAATACACAAAATTGGTTTTGACCTATAAATTTTTTTATAACAAGTAGAGTTAAAAATTTTCATTACATGTGGCCATATTTTTTCATTCTACTCTTAATGAAAATATGGACAGAAAAATGGCTACTCAAGATATGGCATTTTTGAAAATCTATCACTTATTCATCTCTCTCCTCACCAAATATAGGGTTCCCTTCTTTCCTTTCTCCCCCATCCCAAATGCAATTGTTTTAACTAAAGAAAGGAAAATATATTAATTTGTTTCTGGTGAGAAACAGCCATAACAAAGTATTATTTATTATTATTTACTAATAATTACATTTATTGGCTGTCTATCTTACCACTGGATGGCTTACAATATTAAAAAGATAAAACTATGTTGTGGCTCCGGGCTTGGATTCAGCTCCTGTGATTGATATGAGTTCAAGTGAAGAGGTCATGGCAGAACGATATGAGCCAGCCTGGCTTACTGATTGGACTGATAACCAGGATGAGGAGATGGACGTGACAAAGGACGACAGACCTGATGTATTAGAATTGTCAGGACCTTTGACCTCCTCTGGTTCCTTATCTGATCAACAGCCGGGAATGGCTGACAGGGAAGTTTTGAGAGAGTCTTCTAGTGGAGATGAGAACTTGGAAAATTTGTGGTTAAATGTAAAAAATAGAAGATGGTTGAAAAGGCAAAATCAGCTGGAGCGAATGAGAAGAGCAAGTCAGTAAATTAGCACGTTGCCTTAATGAGTATAAAAGGACACAGCTGGGCTGGTACATTTTGCCAGGAACAAAATAACTATTTGAGTGAGGACGTTACAGCAAAGAGCTCTGAGGCTGAAGATTTATTGCCAGGACTGGTTTGCCGGACAGAGTAAAGATTTATGCTGTGGTTTCTGCCAGCCGTTATCTTGTAAGACTTCTTTCCGTTTGATTTAATTGTGAAACGGCTGCTTTCTGTTTTGTTTGTTTGAATTTTGAAGGGGAGTCATAACAAAACTATATGAATAAAATACTACAAAACTACAAAATACAATACACAATCATGGCTACAAGATGGGGAGGGAGGAAGTACAATGAGCAGGGTGGGATCCATTGTTAATCTATCAACCACCTCCAATGTGAAATTCCTCCTTTGAAGCCCGAAGACAGCAGGCAGAACTCTTGAGAAAGATCAGGAAGGTTGGTGCTGACCTTATATGTGGAGAGGGCAAAGGGTAGGAGTGAATATGAAGTACTAAATTAATTATTAAATTAATGTAATTACAGAATTAATACCTGACTACCCAGTTGTCAAGTAAAATGTAGAGCAATCTTGCCATCTTATACAGACAACCTTTCACTGTATTTACAATGGATAAAACAACCAAATTCTATGTAGAAGTAAACAAAACAAGAAGACGACAAAATTAGTTGCAAAATCCTGAAATCAGTAGGGAGACATTTTAATTCCTTAGGATATGGTGCAATACTTGAGGGGAAAAAAGCAACTGCATAATATTGACTGAACAAAAAATTAACAAAACTAAAATTCATTAGAGTATTTAATAATATTTATTATAGATTAAAAGTAAGGCTGACTCACAGTTGCATTTATTATTTTTTATTGATTCAGCAATAAAGTATCCATGTCAAACTTTATGAATAATTTTTGGTTCATCATTTCCAAAGGAATCATATATTAACTTTTAACATTTCCTGGTCCTGCTTTCTTGTCTATAATAAATTACATACAATATATTTTTAATTGGGTAATAACAATAAAACAATAATAAAACAGCAATAGATGTAATTGCAGTTGTGCATACTTGAATTCCAGTTGTGCATCTAATGACTGAAATTGCCTGGGTATTAATTGCTTGGATGGTATTAATTCCACTGAGTTTGAACTTCATGAACTCTTTTGATGTATTCACTTTTAATGATGGTGGTGGTGGTGATAATGATTCATATTATCACACTATAGTAGTAATATAAAATTATTTTAATGCAGGGGTGTCAAACTCAAGGTGCGGGGACCAGCTCCAACTCACCTGGTGCTTAGTCTGGCCCATGACGCTGCCCTGGAAACAGTGAAGGACCAGCCTGCATTGTCTCTGCCAGGGAAAATGGAGCTCCCTCCTGAGAAGGCCATCACAGCTGAAAACGGACCCTGCGAGGGCTGCGTGCAGCCCTTGCAGGGTCCGTTTTCACTGGCAGAGGATTGCAAGAGACCATTGCAGCCAGAAATGGAGCTCGGAATCCTGTTTTTTCTGGCAGAGCATTTGGGCCACCAAAGGCACCCCTGACATGAGTGATGTCAAGCTGGCCATGCCCCCTGCCCTTCTGAGGCCAAACACAACCCTGATGTGACTCTCAATGAAATTGAGTTTGACACTCCTGTTTTAATGTAACAAATTTTAGAAGTATCACTGAAAAATCTGAAATTTCATGAATGAGTTGATGAGCTAAATAGCTTGGAGATCCCTTAAATAAAGGATTGCAAAAAAACTTAAATATTGGGCTAATACATTTCTTCAGCACTATCTACAGAGCTTCTTGTCTTATCTAGCTTGTCCACTATTTTGTTACTGCTTATAACATTATTTGCATCTTAGGGTTCCTGGTGCTGAGCTAGCACTCTGATTTTTCCTGGAGACGTATTTAGGTGAAAAGCTTTTTTTCTAAAAACTCTAGTGTATATCAGAATACAATATAATGTTCAGGCAATAAAGGAATTGTGTCTCCTTGAGAGCCCACAACTGCTTTTTTTTTAGAGAGGGAGAGAGAGGGGGGAGAGAGGGAGGGAGGGAGGGAGGGAGGGAGAGAGAGAGAGAGAGAGAGAGAGAGAGAGATGTCTTATTTGATTATTTTGTTGCATAGGACTGAAAAAAAGTATCAATATCTAATAAATTGTGCATCTTTTTGTCTTATCTAGTCTAATTAGTTCTTTTTAAAATTTCCACCAATTATCTTACAATGGATGTCATAAATACCTTTCAAAAATCATTTCCTGATATATACATTTTTCTTCTATTTAAACAATCTTGGAAATAGCCTAGATGAATCTCTACAGTTTTCTTGGTAAGCTTTTTCAAAAGTGGTTTGCCATTGCCTCCTTGTGAGAGCTAAGAAAGTGATGACCCTAAGTTGACCTAGCTGACTTTGTGCCTAAGGTGGAACTAGAACTCAGATTTCTATCTCAATACCTTAACTACTACATCAAACTGACTCTCTAAACTCTAAATATTCAAAACTCTTTAGTTCTATGAAAAACCTTTCTAGAAACTAGAGCTATTGATTTATGAGCTGGGTAAAACTCATTAATCCTCCACCAAGCAGTAAATACTCTGAATAACATATTATAAATTCTTTGCTTGTGGGTTTTTTTCTCTGTAGATATATCTGAAGAAATGAGAATGTACTGAAGTCTTGTTAAAGCTTATTTGTACTTTTTTACAACCTAACATTTTTTTCTTTCTTATCATCTTATATGCAAAGGGTCTTCCTTCAAAATAAAATTCTTTTTGATGGATCCTGTTCAAGATCATAAAAAGTGTGAAATAAAAAGAAAGATGTTGCTTACTAATATAAACAAAAGCAAGGTTGAAGTTGGACAAAAAATACTTATATAACATGTCACACTACCGATAATCTTTTTTCACAAAAGTACTTTGAAATTTTATTTTCTCAGAAGAAAATGTTTTGAAAAATGAAACAAAGTATTTCTGATCTTCTTTTATGCTCTAAAGACTTGCATTTATAAAATTCACAGGAAACAATGACCTGTTTCTTATCTCAACATTTGAGAGTTGTTTATAGAGTGAGAAGGATGGCATATAAATATAAATAAATAAGTAAATAAATAAATAATAATCATGTTTATAAATATTTATTACTATGATGACACGAGTATAGTAAGATATCCTATATGCAGCTACTTTAAAGCTAATTGATGCAAATGTAAGAAGCTCAAATATGATAACGTGTAAGCATGATATTAAGAAAGAAAATAAAATAAGGTATGAATTCTGTCACTGAGCATCTCAGCCCTATTGTATATTCTGTATGGAATTTGCATATTCTGTAAAGGATTACCCTATCACTTGGCTAACTTGTGCTAGAAATTGCAAAGACAAGGTAGGATCAAACATACCAAATGACCAAATCTGAGCTACTAACATCTTATGTATTTTAAAGTTTATTTGGAGGGCCAGAAGAGTGCATAACAAAATTATTGGCACAGAAAAACATCTGATGACTGCAGAAGCTTTGAAAATGGAGCCCAGTACATGAAGAATGTCAGCTTCACCTATACTGGGTGAGGAATTAAAATACAGCAGAATTTCTCAAACTGGCTGTTTGATTCTGGGCAAGAATGAAAGCAAAGCCAAAGGATTCAAACAGCAACCTTTATTCAGCTCAGTACAGAACATGGTTAAAAAAAATTCACTGGCTGGTCTTTTATAGAGCCCTGTCAGCCATTAGCCAATCCATTTAAAGTATTTTCCCATTTAAATCATGGACCAGAGTGAAGAATTTGCTCTGCATACTTGCATACTTAACACTGGTGGCCTGTAGGCTGGATGCATCATGTGCAGGCTACACCCACCCCAACTCCGCAAAGTCAAAAAACATCATGATACATCATGTGACGTCACATAATGTGATCGAGTTTGACACCTGTGTAGCAGATCCTTTGCTGAAATTACTTTTGTGATGGATTACTTTGAATCTGTGTGATGCATGTTCTATTAATTCTAGGTCCATGGATTAGATTCACTCAATCACTTAGAAACTACTCTGTTTGCTTTACTTTACTTAATATGCTAAAAAAATAAAATAAAATAAAAAGGATGGTTTTGTAGGAAGACCAGTCTAAACAACAATAAAAAGGAAAGACAAAGGGTTGTATGAGGAAATAAAATATTCTGTCATAAAGATGTATACTTAATGGCAGTTGTGACAACAATTAAGACTCAATAAAATAAATCTGTAGTCCAAGTTCTTTCAGTAGCCATTCCACACTACTAGAAATTTCTAGTTTCTCCTCAGGAAAAAGAAAAGTGATGGGAATACAGGAAACTGTTTTTCATTTCTTGTTTGTCCAGTTATAAGGGAAGGAGTTTGGTCAGGAACACAATCAATTATAAGTTTTAATTTGTAAAACAAATGAATGATAGTAACTTATACCTTCTTTCAACTGAAATTATTAGTTCTAAAGATATGCAATGAGATTTTTTTTTTGCTTGAGATATGAGTATCACATCATATTTTCTATATTGTAACAAACCATTGCTGAAAATCCCATTTTTACATTGCATTGTTTACAGGCAACTGCTTCACCACAATTATAGAATGATTATTTATTTAATGCAAAGCATCTGTCAATCACAACTCTCCAAGGATTCTACCAATGGTACACAGAATACAATAAAAATAGCACATTAAAATCAGAACACAGATCAGAAAACAACAATAAACTTTCATATTCTAATAAGAATAAAAATATTCAAGTTAGGGACAGGAGAAATCAGTGGTGGAAGGCCTGGAGACCCATAAAGCTTTACAGGAAACTACAGTTCCCTGAGTATTTTCTACTGACTTGTTTTTTTTACTGTGATAAAGCATTTATTTTTATACTAATAATATACTCTGTAATAATAATATATTCTTGAAATATAAGAGTGTGTGCTAAGTTTAGTTATCTGTGGTTTCCTGCAAAATCAGTGTTCTATGTACTTTATACAGATAGTATACATATTTTCAGTATGCTAAAGAAAGAAGACCGCTCGGATCAGATTCTTTGCTAGCTGGCATCAGTAAAATCCTATGTTTTGGCCTAATTAGTCTCACAGTACTATAAAATGAAGAAGGAATATAACTAAGCTATTGTAAAACTGTTCCTAGGTAGAAACCTTCTAGATTAGTTTGCAGCATCCACTGAATGAGAAACGATTTAAAGAGAATCTTGCAATATCAGAAATATGTCCTTGGAGTACTAGTTAGGAACATAGAAAAGGCTGGAATAAGGAAAGACAGAAAAGTATGATGTGGGGCTTTTATTAATTATAATTATTAGCATTTTATTAATTATTTATCATTAATTCTAAGAGCTAAGTGAAACGTATTGTAGGAAATCATACTTTTCCCTTACTTAAAAATGAATAAAACTGCTTTCCCACTAGAAAATTATATATTTTATGGATTAGTTGTGTGGGATATATAGTACTAGAGATATGCTATGTTCGTTCTGCTTCAAACACTTGACTACCATCCCAGTGCCAAAAAAGCCCTCCATCAGGGAACTGAATGACTAAAGACCAGTTGCTCTAACATCTGTAGTTAACATCTGTCCCACCTGAAAACCATCACGGACCCACTGTTAGATCTCATGCAATCTGCATACTGAGCAAATAGATCGACAGATGATGCTGTTAATATGGCTCTGCACTTCATCCTACAACACCTTCAATCTCCAAAAACCTATGCAAGCGTCCTCTTTGTGGACCTTAGTTCAGCATTCAGTACTATAATTCCAGATATTCTTCTAACTAAACTAAACCAGCTAGTGGTATCTGAACACACTTGTAAGTGGATCATAACCTTCCTATCAGATAGGAAGCAGCAGGTGAAGCTAGGTAGAATCACATCTGATACCTATACAATTAGCACAGGGCCCTCCCAAGCCTGTGTGCTTTCTCCATTTCTCTTCTCCCTGTATAACAATGACTGCATCTCAAATGATCCATCTGTTAAAATACTGAAGTTTGTAGGTGGTACAACAGTGATTGGTCTCATTTGAGACAACAATGAATCTGCATACAGATGGGAATTTGTACAACTTGCCTCGTGTTGTGACTGGAACAATCTGGAACTGAATACACTCAAAACTGTAGAAATGGTAGTAGACTTTAGAAGAAACCCTCCCATACTACCACCTCTTACAATACTAGACAACACAGTATCAACAGTAGAGACCTTCAAATTTCTAGGTTCTATCATATCACAAGACCTAAAATGGACACCTAACATCAAAAACATCATAAAAAAGCACAACAAGGAATGTTCTTTCGGAACAACTCAGAAAGCTCAAATTGTCCAAGGAGCTGCTGATACAATTCTACAGAGGAATCACTGAGTCTGTCATCTGCACCTTTATAACTGTCTGTTCTGGCTCTGCAACCCAAAAAGACAGGCACAAACTTCAGTGAGTAATTAGAACTGTAGAAAAAATAATTACTACCTGTTAGGGATATACCCCTAGCAAGATCTGCAGGGCAGTCAGGCAGGCAGGCAAAATATGTGAGATAAGTGTTGTGTAGCTTACACTCAGTAAAAGCAGACACAGTGCCAATTAAAGTAGTTTTATTCCAGCAATAGTTTCAGCATAGTCAAAAACAGTCCATATATCATACACTTAGTTCAGTCCGTCCAGGGATTATCCAGTTGCAAATTCCAATGTCAAACATGAGAGGTCGGTACACTTACAAAATAACAGTCCGGTGATTTATCTCTTCGCAGTAGAGAGAGATACGCAACAAACTCAGAAACACCTCTCTTCCGTTTGCAACTCCAGTAATTGCCAGCAAAGCGTCAGGGAATCGTCAGCTTCTCGTCAGCGTCTCATCGCCCTCTTATGGTGGTTTCACACCACACCCAAAATACATGCTCAGCATTTAAAGTAACACATACTTTAAACTAAGAATCATAGCTTATATATTATTTTATCTTACCCAAACTAGTTAGGTGACCAATGTTATACCTAACGCTACCAACCTTCCTTCCACTGAGGATCTGTATACTGCACAAGTCAAAAATAGGGCTGTGAGGCCTTCCGGTTTGCCAGGCTTTGGCAGTGGCGGGGATTCGCGACTGTGCGCGATCCCTGTTGCGCTAGCCGTCTTGGTGCCTCTGATCCTGATGGGTCTGGAGGATAAGGCTGCCCTGTAGAGGCATCTGAAGATAGGGAGGATCTGGGAAGGGGTTAGGGGGTGTCGCAGACCCCCTCCTCACCCAGCTTATAACCTCCTTTTCTCAAGGCGGTGGAGCAGCAGTCAGCAATGGCTGCCACAAAGAAGCCGGCAGCTGGAAAAGATTGTGCTGGAGGAAGAAGGAGAAAGAAAAATCAGAAGTGAAAGTGTTGGCTGAGCTGGGAAAATAACAACCTTTAAAACCCTGGAACAGAATTGTTTGAATTGCCTGAAAGATACATTGTATCCCTAAGAAGAGAAAAGCGGCGGAGAAAGCTGTCAAGGGAAAACTTTTTTTTATTCCCTCTCCCACCCCATAGAAATAGCAGACAGAGACTTGGAAAATATATTTGGGCACCGAAGGTAATTCAACTTGAAAGTTATGAGATAAAGGATTTTTGGACTTTGGATTTAACAACTTCAGAAATTGGAAAACCCGTATTTGATGTATGGATTTCTGAGCGTTTAAAGGGAAATTGCTGTTGTAAGTGGGGGGAGAGGAAAAAAATTTTTTTAGAGCAGAGCTTGAAAAAGGAGGAGACTGCCTAGAACTTTAAAGAAAGATATACTTTAATGGGAACTTTTTGATCAACTAGTAACCCCAGAAAGAGAAATAGAAGAAGGAAAAAAAAGTATTAAAAGAAATAGTTTATTTGGATCTTTTAGTGACTTTGGAACTTTTTGGAATTATTCTTGATTAAAAACACTTGGGTGGTTGTTTTTGAAGAAGTTTTTCTCTTCATGATGGCATTGCTTCTGGATGAACTAAAAATTCAATATAAAAAATATAAAAAAGAAGAGCAAGATGGAAAAGATACTTTTCAATTCTTTTTCAATTTCTAGAAATGGCAGTATGCACCTATGAAAAACTGACTACGCAGCAGGATGATTGGAATAAAGAAGAAGAAGAAGCCATCTTGGATGAACAATGGGTTTTCTTTGGGGAGGAGGAGGAAGAGGAAAAGAAAAAGGGGATTTTAAGGTTTGAGAAAACAATCCAAAAAGAGAAAAATGAGATGAAAGGTGGATACAAGGTTAGAAAACAACAGAAAGGGGGTAAGCAGAAGAAGAAAAGGGAGGAGGAGAGACAATGGGGTAAAAAAGGCAAGGAGAAAAATAAACAAGAGAGAAAGGAGGGGAGGAGAAGCCTTAATGGTGGGAAGCAAGACTTAAAGAAACAAAATCTATTTAGAGACAATGGGTAAATTTAATTGACAAAGGGATTCTGGAAGGTACACAAGAGTGTGTTTTTGTATGTGTATTTAGAGTAAAATGTGTATTAATATATAGGATTAGCTTCTTAATGGTATCTATGGTGGGTTATATGTTTTTATTTTGTAATTGTAGTGTATTTGTTTTTCTTATAAAATTTATTGTGTAATTTTAGAATGTACTAATCAGAATCCCAATATGATGTAAGTGTTATATTAAGCATTATTAAGTTAGGGGAAAGAGTCAAAGGCGTTACTCCAATCAGTGTACAGGAGAAGTATATTTAAAGAGAAAAGATGGATGGATAACTGGAAAAGAACAGACAAAGAATGATAAGTATTATGAATTGTATTGAGATAAGATAAATAAAATAAAACTAAGAAAGATAAAAGAGGGAAGAAGCTATATAGAAAATTGAAAATGGTAATAAGATATGGAATGATATATAAAGTAAATATGATTTTTTAATTTGCGTCTGTGCGAAGAGTTTTAACCCGGGATCAAGCAGCTTTCAGAAAAGATGTCTTATGTTTTTCATGTTTTATGTCTTGTATGTTTGTGTATTGTTTTTTGAAAGGCAAAAATTTTTAATTAGTAAGAAATATAATCTGGATAATAGAATGAAAAGGAGAAATTGGGATAAGATATGAAGTTGAGCAGATAACGTAAATATACATATTTGGAAATATTTTATATGTCCTACTGGTTTTTCCAGAAAGATCTTTTATGTTATTATGCCTTGATTGTCTGTGTGTTTTGTAAAGTTAATAAAATTTGTTTTTTTTTTTAAAAAATAGGGCTGTGAAAACATTTACATCCTGGATCCTGGACATAAACTGTTTCAATTCCTACCCTCAAAACGACGCTAAAGAACTACACACCAAAACAACTAGACACAAGGACAGTTTTTTTCCCGAACACCATCACTCTGCTAAACAAAAAATTCCCTCAACACTGTCAAACTATTTACAAAGTCAGCATCAGTATTACTATTAATCCTCCCATCCTCACTTTCACCCATCTCCTTCCACTTATGACTGTATGACGGTAACCTTGTTGCTTGTATCCTAACAATTTTTATTCACTGTTTCCTAGCATGATTTGATTGCTTATTGTACGCTATCGCTATTATTAAGTGTTGCATGTTATGATTCTTGACTTTGACAAATGTATCTTTTATGCACATTGAGATCATATGCACCAAGACAAACTCCTTCTGTGTCCAATCACACTTGGCCAATAAAGAATTCTATTTTATTCTCATCAAATCTGATAAAATATGAAATCAGAAAACACTGTAACACTGTCCAATACCAATACAAATACAGACAGACAAGGCCAAAGATAAACTTCAAAATAAGAGAAGGACCTGAAATAGTAGGTTGCTTACATACAAATAAAAGAATTGCTAGAAGTAGAATTTCAGTCTCTTTCAAATTATACAAGTATTGTTACAGGAATTAAGGTACTAAACCAATACTTTTACTGTATATATCTCTGAAACAAATGTAACAATATTTCAAGGATTAACAATTAAGTATAAAAAATAAAATTTGTAAAGCTTCTAAGGGATAATTCAGTATTAAGGAGAATTGATTGATTTTGGGGGGGATTGAATTTAATTGAATTCAAAATCCTTTGAATTGAATTGAATCAGTAATTTGAGCATCAACATGAATTGGAAATCTGAATTGCTTTGGACAGATTCAAAGACAATTGGATGTTCAATTAACTTTTTGACTGTGCAATCTTAAATGTCACTGAAATTTTTCTTCCAGAAATGGACCTTTCTTCCACTATTACAAGAGAAAAGTAGTTTTAAATGTTATTATGAACTCCTTGGTGTTTACATGAGTTTTATTACTTTCACAAGCTTGTCTACCTGATCTTCATGAAATCTAACTATCTTACTATGTTACAGAGCCCCTAATTATGACATCGAACATGCAAACAAGCTAAATACACTATTAACTTGGGCAACATCCTGCCCACACGCTTTTATCTTTCTCGGTGACTTCAATCTACCTCATATTAACTGGACTCTTAATGAATGTACAACTGAACCCACACATGCAAACTTCTACAATGCAGTAACAAATCTGGGACTAGAACAACTAGTAACCAACAACACTAGACTTAACAACTGCCTCGATTTCATCTTCTGCAATAGTTTGAATTCAATTTACGGAATAAAAATTAAAGAACCTTTTTCAGTGACCACAATATGATTGACTTTTGTCTCAACATACGCCCACATAAAAATCAACACAACGACGGAATCTCCAATTATAACTTCAAAAAAGGCACCTATGATCTTATAAACAGCGATCTCTCATCCCTTGATTGACAATTTCTATTCACTGGATGCAATATTGTAGAAGACCATTACAACATATTTTTACTTGAAGTCAAAAGAGTCATCAAACTATATGTACCAATACCAACCCCCCAAACCAGAAAAAACAAATTACCCATAACAATAAGGAAGCTTCAGTTCAAAAAGAAATCACTTTGGTGAAAAAACAAATCTGGTCATGTTGCCAACTTCAAAATACAAAAATTTATGCCACCTGATAAAGACCGAATGAACCAATTATCACATTAAACAAGAGGAAAACTTTCTACACACCAATTCCACCCACGCTTTTTACAATTTTGTAAATAACAAACTAAAAGACTCAAGGTCGATCCCACCCCTGAAAGGACCTATTGGTAAAGACTGCAACAATGACACCATTAAAGCTAACCTCTTTAATACATTCTTTGGCTCAGGATTTGTAAACAGCAATGGATCATGCCCAGTATTTCCTAGTCGAACCACAGACAACTACAATGATCTAATACATATCAATTTTACAGAAGACAATGTTGACAAAGCACTACGCAATCTAAAAGTATCTCCATCTATTGGACCGGACGGAATATGTGCCTACTTCTTTAAAAAGCTATCCACTGCCATAGCCGAACCTCTAAGCATAATCTTTGGAAAATCTTTCAGGACCAGGTCCTTGCCTAACCTATGGTCACACGCCATCTTCAAAAAGGGAGACCCCAACCTGGTTGAAAATTACAGACCAATCTCCTTATGCTGCATTACCTGTAAAGTCATGAAATCAATTATTAACCGATCATCATCCTCCACTTAGAGACAAACAACCTACTCTCTAATAAACAATTTGGTTTCAGAAAAAAACTATCCTGTAATCTGCAATTCTTACACTGCAAAAACATATGGATGACACAACTTGATCAGGGCAAAGCAATAGATGCAATCTACATAGATTTCTGTAAAGTCTTTGATTCAGTGGTACATGACAAACTACTCTGAAAACTAAAATCTTACTGTATCTCTGGACACCTGCATTACTGGATAGAAGCATTCCTGTCAAACAGACAAAATGGTCAAAATTGGGAGTGTCCTATCAAATTCTGTACCTGTCAACAGTGGTGTCCCCAAAGGCAGTGTTCTCGGACCAACTCTTTTTATACTCTACATAAATGACCTCTGTGATCATACTAAGAGCAACTGTGTTCTCTTCGCTGATGATGTAAAGCTATTCAATTACCACAGACAATACTGCTACCCTTCAAAAAGACCTTGACTATGTATCAGAATTGTCAAACAAATGGCAACTTCAAATCTCAACAAATAAATGCTCCATCTTACATATTGGCAAAAAAAAAATAACAATCAGAAAATAAAATACAGGCTGAATAGTCAAAACCTTGTTGATGATCCAAACTCTGTGAAGGATCTTGGAGTACTCATCTCTAATGATCTAAGTGCTAGGGCCCACTGTAACTACATAGCCAAAAAGGCATTAAGAGTTGTTAACCTAATTTTATGTAGCTTTTTCTGTGGTAATATTACACTACTAACTAGAGCATACAAAACATTTGCTAGACCAATACTCGAATACAGCTCATCAGTCTGCAACCACATTACGTATCTGATATTAACACAGTTGAGGAAGTCCAGAAATATTTCACAAGAAGAGTTCTCCACTCCTCTACTCGTTGCAGAATACCTTATGCCACCAGACTTGAAATTCTAGACCTAGAAAACCTAGAACTACGCCACCTTTGCTCCGATCTAAGTATAGTATATAAAATCATACATTGCAATGTCCTACCTGTCAATGAATACTTCAGCTTCAACCATAACAATACAAGAGCAAACAATAGGTACAAACTCAAGGTTAATCACACCAAACTTGATTGCAGGAAATACGGCTTCAACAACAGAGTGGTCAATGTCTGGAATATTCTACCTGACTCTGTGGTTTCTTCCCCAAACCCCAAAAATATTAACCTTAGACTGGTCTACTATTGACCTCACCCCTTTCCTAAGAGGTCTGTAGGGAGCGTGCATAAGCTCACCAATCATGCCTACTGTCCCTGTCCTATTGTTTCTTTTATTTATTTTTATTTTTCTTATATGTATCCATGTATTCATAACTATGTTTTTACTTATACCTATTATCTTTTAAGCAATTGACAAACCAAATAAATAAACAAATAAAGAAAGAAACAAATAAATAAAAAAAATATCAAATTGATTGTACTTCAAGAGTTATTTAGAACAGGGAAAGTTGTGGGTTGGTGGGGACAGAGATTCAGTTGTACTATTTTGCGTTCTTTAAATCTGGCTTGCCTTTCTTTGTAATTCCTACCTTTTTCCAGATCCATGCATTTGTATCCTTTCAATCTGCAATATAATCCCTTTTATTCTCTGGCTCCAGCCTGTTTGCAAAATTAGCTGTTTCATTTCTTTCATTTTTTTTTAAAGTTGCTGTACAGATAGCACATAGTATGTCATTTAGAGAAATTAAACTTTCCAACGAGCCATGCCATCAAACCAGAAAAGAGGTGGCCAGATGGTAGTGACTTTTTAATTATTATAAACTTTATTTTAAACTTTTGGAAATTTATTTTTTTCAATTAAAGTAGGACACTCTGTGAGTGCTAGTTGAGCACAACTTTCTATTGTTATTTGCTGGATTTGATTTCTATGTTGCTCTTCATTTCAGTATTTCTGTCTTTAAAAACTACAGTACATATTGCAATGAACCACCTCAAACTAGCAGGCTGAAACAGTTTAGGGTTAATGTCCATTAAAAAGTCTGCATTCAGCCGATTTTCATCCCATTCACTCCAAAAAGGAAGCAGCTGCACTCATTTTGATGCTTCTGTATCATATGATATCTTTTATTGAACTGATCTCAAATTGGTTTTTATCAAACTGTTGCCTTTGAATCTCATATTCAAATTAAATCATGAATTCAATCAAATCTTGGCTTCAGTTGCACAGCTCTAGTAAACAAATATAATCATTGACAAAAAGATAAACAGTGGTGCCCTAATCTTCTAAAATTGACAGTAAAGACCTTTGGGTATTATCTAATTTTGGTGTTTACACAAATATCATTAATGAATTTTCAAGCTATTTGTAAAAAGTTGACAATTTTCATCAGAAAAGGTAGTTATTACTACTCACCATTGATACAAATTTCAATAGGTAAAATATGTTGCAACTTTCTAAATACCAGACAGTTATCATGGGAAATAACTGACTTGTAATTTATTTTATAAAATTGCTATGATGATAGCCAATAACATTGCAACAGAAAAGCTGCTCTTTTGACTAATTAAAAGTAAAGCTTTAGAGACTCAACAGTTCCCTCTTCCACTGACATGCCTTTAAAGAGTGAAAAGAAGTTTAAAGCAGGGATATATTGTTTACCAAAGGTGTTATTGAATGGTTTAACTCAACTAATGAGCTTATGTATCTTGCATATTAAATCATGAGTCTAAAACCTTTTGTAATTTTTTGCTAGGCTGTTCATATTTTTTTAAAATCACCTTTGTACGTTTACAAATGATTTAATAATACTTTTACCCATTTTGTAAATCCAGGGCTCAAATCTAAATTCACTGCTGTCAATACCTTCTATATTTCTGCTTACTATATTTTAATGAAAATATTCTGAAGTAACAGAAAACTCAAGAAAAACAATTCACAGGAGTACCAAAGACTTTTTCTTAGAAGTTTGTTAAAATACTGAATAATAGTTTCCTCTTGTCATTCATTGATAAAACCTATATTTTTAATGTCAGAAAAATATGTTTTTTCTATCATGACTATAATTCTTCCTTTGACTCACATATAATTCATCTAGTAAATTTTGAAATTATGCCTTCAGTCTAAATTTAAGATGGCTTTTGGTACAGAGTGTGGACATTCTGGGCTCAGATTCAGAAAAAAAAGTAAAATGCAGATGAAATAATAAGTATACAAGCCAATACTCAATTATCCCAAGAATAAGAAATTACTTCTGTATATTTAACCTGTCCTGTTATCAACTCCTATTTGAGTAAAACCATATTTTCTGCTGAAATGTAATTTAAAAAATAGGATTGAAAGGTGCAAAGTGAAAGCAGATTTGTTTCAGTGCAATATTTAAGGCTGCACAGCCAATTTGATTTGCTTTGCTGAGGTGAAGATTCCACTTGTAATAAAGCAAAACAATTCAGGGGACCTAGATTATTTAGGGGCAATGCTGAATAAGAAAGCTTCCAGTGCTAAAGAATGTATTCCAGGCTGGATGACTTTTTGATTGCCTTTACTGAAGCTACCAACCTGGAAGAAATTAAGAATGTGCCAAGGACATTCTTTGTCCCTTTAGTCAGTTTTGACTTCTCATGATTTCTTGGACAAATCCCTGAAGTTTTCTTGCCAATATTTCAAAATAGGGTTCCCATTATTTCTTTTCTAGGTCTTGTGGGAAGATGTATCCATCTGGTTCAGTTCTAAGCCAGGAGAAAGACACTGGAAACATGGAGGCTGATTTAATGATGAAGCAGAACCACCAAGCACAGTGTTCTGCAGCTGATCACATGGAGTTGAGAGTGAGGGGATTTTATACCTTCTCTTGAGCTTTGCACTTGAGCTTCCCGTTCTTGTGCAAGAACATGTATTCTATTGGCTCCCATGGTGCCATGTAAGGATTATGTAGGGATCATAGCTGGCTCTATAGGTAAAGTACAACACCTAGGTGTTTGTCTGAGCTAAGTTTGGTTGAAGTTTGGAGGGTGATGCAATAATTGCTATTGTGGCTTAATGGCTTTGCCCTGTGTTGGCTCTTGGGTGAGGGTTAATCTGCCTTTATTCAGAATTTGCTGCAGGGAGTAATGAATTACCATATCTGCATTTCTAAAAGCTGCCCCAGCTCTGTATCTGCTTGGGAAGAGGGGGGCTCTGAGTTTCTGTCTCCCTGAAGATTTTTTTTTATTTCTCCTTTAGGGGAAATATTTTATCTTGCCTTTAAAAAATATTCCTCAAAATATTTCATTCTTCTAGGATAGGAGGTGGATTTCCAGAGTCTGAACTGAGAAGCTGGACCATCTTGCTTCACACCAAAGGCAGGACTAGAATGCATGGTCTCTTGGTTTCTAATCAAATACTTTGACTGCTATGCCAAATTGGCTTTAGGTTATTGTATTCTGTGCCATCACCTTGGAAATAGTTTGCTTTCATTTGGCTAAAGCAGCATAAAAAAGATGTACAGCAGCACATACAAGTCATGACTCCCTAAAAGCTTCTAAGCTTTCCTAAGCATTCACCAAATCTTCATAACCTGGAAGACTTTGATATTTGTTGAAGGTGATCACCTTTAAATACCATCCTCCCTGGTAAAATTTTAAAGGGAAAGTGTTTAAAGGGAATATACTACTCTGAAAGAATTAACCCAAAGAGGTTGGTATTTTCATAGCAATATTTAAAGTTGTTTTTGAAGGGATAGGAATTTTCCTACCATTAGGAAGAAGTCACTTGAAGCTTACAGTTACCATGCACAGGAGTGAAAGATGGAAGGAAAGAGTGGGATATCCCTGTCTGTAAATTAAATGTCTTTTATTCTTCGTATGCTTTATTTCAAAAAACAGATAGATATTTTATCTACACATTTCTAAACTAGGAAAATATCTATTTGCTAAGTATAAAGCATGTCTATATACGAAAGACAGGCATAGAAAAGACAGGAGTATTCCATTCCTATTGAATCATTGCAAGTGTAGTTCAATCAGAAAGATAATAATTCAGTTAAAGGGAATAAGAATAATTTCCCAGTGAGACAGCAAAAGGAGCAAAAGATAGCAAAAAGTCAGACCCAAATATTACAACCTAGACTTTAAAATTTGAAGAGCTTCTCAAAGTTTCAGACTGCTTTATCTGTTATAATTTATTTATGTGTTTATTTATTTATGTGTTTATTTATTTATGTGTTTATTTATTTATGTGTTTATTTATTTATTTAATGAGCCATTATTTAAGTCTTTAGAGTTCACATGATCTTCATCAATTGACAAAGATATACTTTATTTTACATTTATTCCCACCTTCTGTCAAAGAGGACACTTTTTATCATGGGTTTGTTGTGCACTGGGTTGATGGTCAGTCTTATGTTAGCACTTGCCACACCCACAAAATCTTAAATCTGGCTCTCATGGCAGGAAGCAAGCATATTTTCCCACAGACACCAGACACACTATATAGATAGACCGTTGGCTTTAGCAAATCAGAATTGGATCATATCAGCATCACCTTAGGCAGGTAAGTATCTTCAATTGGCATTTCTAACAATCAGTTAAAGAAGCTAAATAAAAATATACACAAATATCTAAAGAGGTATGATTAATTAGTTATAGTTCCTATTCATCTTAAATATCAGATTTGAATAGTAATATGATTTTCAATACTTTATTCTATTTTTTTATTTTACCAAGAAACAAATTCTTTTGAAAAGTAGCAGAAATAAAATGTTCCAGAACTGTTAAATAACAATCATAAGATATAGTGGTGTAACACAGAGGCCGAAAGGGGATTTCCTTTAAACAATACCTTAGACTTGACTATCTTTGAAACATGTCCAATAAAAGCTACTGAAAAGCAACTTTGTTCTGGAACTATGCCTTCCAGGTGTTGTTTATTGATTGATTGGTTGATTCTATTTCAGTGCTGTAACACTTTTTTCTTTTGGACAGGTAAATCCTATAACACTGGTAATTTGCCAAAGCTATTAAAAAAAGTGATAAAATATACTAAATAGAGACAATAAATTGTATATGGAATAGTGAAAAGAAAGCACTCCTTTAGAAATAGGACTTAGAACATGTGTACCTTCCAGCTATTCTGCAATTATCTATATTGAAGAGAGAGAAAAAATGAACAATTCAAATTCCTTTTTAAATCTAACTGAATTAATTTAGCTTTGTATAAACATTGAGTACATTTAAGTACAAAACTAATTATTCCATTTGCTTATAGGTTGTGCTGATGTTCAATATTTGTACATCCTGTTTCATACAATATATAAATTGAATTCATGTTTAGCACTCTAGATATTAAAATAAAATTTGATTTTTCTTTTGCTATTATTACCTAACATTAGTGGGTGTTGTAATGAAAATAAATATACAGGAAAGATCATGCAACTTGCTTTATGACTTGAACCTGAGTTCTGACAAGAACACAGCCTCTTGGCAATTGTTTGCAAAGAGGCAACAGGTCATCCTGACTTGTGCAAATTTTGAAAAGTTATTTGGGAAACTTGATTTTTAACTTTGTCTTTTTCTGTCTCTCTTTCTTGCACATACATGCACATTATCTCCTCACACGAACATAGTTCTATAAACTTCTTGGTTTTTTTTATCACAATGGTATGAAATTTAATATTGAATATTGCTATAGACAGAGAAAGCATGATAAATTGAATAAAAGTTTGCACGGGAACCTTAAGCTTTTTAAATCAAAATGATACTGTATTATTTAATCCTATTTTGTTTTTCATTTTGACAAAATGTAATGACGTGCAGAAATAAATTTCTAGAATGAGGAATTATTTTTAGAAAACTTCAAGCAGATAAGCTGAAGAGCTTTTGTGAAAACAGAATGGATAGTTACAAGGAGTAATGACGTCCTTTCTTAAATGGATTGTTGAAGAAAATTATATAAGATTAACTCACTCATCTTTTTCATAAAAGAAAATGTAGTCCTTGACAAGTTTGGTTGATAGGGTACACATATAATTTCTTCCTGGAACTGCTAAGAATGAGTTATTGGTTCTCCCCATTCTCTTAAAAAAAAACACTTTGTGATTGGACAAATGAGGATAATCCAATCTCAAGGAGAAATCTATTTAGAAGCAAGGCCCATGTTATCCACCTTACTAACCTAGTCCTACCTGGCTAAATGTTGTACAGCTTCAACAGTTATCAATGCTATTAATTATACTTCAGCAGATAATTTAGTTTAAAATAAAAGGTTTATGCACTAGAACACAGGTTTCGAACTCACATTATCACGATGGCATCAGGTGACATATCAGGACTTTTTCCCCCTGAGCTAAACTGGGCACGGGCATGGCCAGCAAGTGACACATCTGGCCCATGGGCTGGGAGTTTTACAGTCCTGCACTAGAAGGAGGCTGGTAAACATTCAAAATAGACTGTCTTCATATAGTTTCCTCCTTCAGTTTTCTCCTTCAGTTCAACAAAATTCTGGAGCTAAGGAGCAAAATTGACATTAAAAGAGATATTAGATCCTAGGTTAAGGTCATATCTCTAAGCTTGTATAAATAACTTATACGTTATCAATAGTAAAAAAAAGAGGGGGTCATTCTGTAATAAGCTAGTAGGCCCTTAGGTGAAATATTTTTAACAAAGGAAAGAAATCTAAAACAATCTTATTAAACTCTGTCAACTTTGATAACCTTTAATCTTGCCATTTTAGCTTTATATTATAACATTTCTCTTTCTTTAGTCTTTCAAAATATTTTTCCTTACAGCAATATATACATACTTTTACCATGTATCTTTATACTCAAGAGTTGAATTGAAATATACAGTTTGATCAACAGTGCCTAAACTAAGTATATACAGTAATAATAAAAACAAAATAAAACTTTTGAGACTTTGTCATGATGATGGCAAAAACACTTCATTACATGAAGTAAGGCAATGGCTGCAGCTTCTAACAAGCCTCATTACTGCTAATTTCACGGCTGTTTCTCATAATACAAATGACCCAATGCACAGAGCTGCCACTGTTTGCTTTATATTACACTGAAAATTTATGTATTATAGTTATTTCTCTTGTACTTTTGATCTGATACATCAGAAGGAGGAAGTTCTCAAAATGACATTAGAGTTATCAATGCTGATAGCTGTTGGAAAAGTAAATCAAAAGGTTTCTGTTAAAGAGAAGACCTAAGTTCTTTAGAAGTTGATAAATATTTCAGATGCTTATGAAGTGTTTTGCTTGGAAATCCAGTAAACCTCTAAATACTTTTTAAGTGGAACATTTATTTTGTCTAAGTTGAATTAATGAGAACAATATGACCCAACTATTTTGATTATTCTAATAATCAAACCTTGGCTTCAGTAATTTAAGGTTAGAATCAAGTTGCATCAGCAGTGGGATCCTACCTGTTTCACTACCGGTTCAGTGATCATGTGTGTGTGTGTGTGCACCTAACACGCATCCACAGCTTTCCCCACAGCAGCTGAGGCCTGTGGTGCCAATCAGATGAGAGGATAAAGAAGAGAAAATCACAGGGGTGGGTGTGAGGGCCATCCAGCATTTTTCTCTTCTTTATCCTCTCAGCTGATTTTTTTCCCTCATTTCAGCTGATCGTCAGAGGCTTTTTTTTTACTACCAGTTCGGCTGAACCAGTGCAAACCAGCAGCATACCACCACTGAGTTGCATGCTTTTAGAATCACGTTTCATTCCTGTGGTTCCATGTAAACTATATTTAAATCTATATTTAATCCTGAGTGGCTGGTTGGGCATGAGAAGAGCTGAGCGAGCATCTCTGCCACTGCTACCCTTGGTGCTCCAGTCTCAGCCTTTGCAAGTTTCCAAAAGTCCTGGTGCACATCCCATTCCTACATTCCAAGTGCACCCAGGCTGAGCTACAGCTATTCCTCTCTCGCCAGTGACGTCTCCAACAACAGTGGCAGCAGCAGTGGGAACTGTGGACGTTACGGAGGTGGCTCCCCCACCCAAGAAGTGGCTGAAATGCTGGTGGTGAGGCGTGGCTGCCCACTGACTTGGGTCTGCATGGGTGGAGAAATTAATTCAGCCCTGAAAAGACGTCCTAGCCATTTTTGGGGGGCTCAAAAAAATGATAAGACCCGGCTTATAATATGAGAAACATGGTAGAAATAATGAACAAAGCAGAGCAGAGCAGAGCAAAACATAATAGATAGAATAGAAAACAGAGTTGGAAGGGACCTTGGAGGTCTTCTAGTCCAATGCCTTGCTTAGACAGGAAACCCTATACTATTTCAGACAAATGGTTATCCAATCTATTGTTAAAAACTTCTAGTGTTTGACAATTTACAACTTCTGGAGCCAAATTGTTCCACTGATAAATTGTTCTAACTGTCAGGAAATTTCTCCCTAGTTTTAAGTTGCTTCTCTCCTTGATTAGTTTCCACCCATTGCTTCTTCTCCTGCCTTCAGATGCTTTAGAGAATAGCTTGACTCCCTGTGCATTGTGGCAGCCCTTAAGATATTGGAACACTGCTATCATTTCACCAGTACTCCTTCATTTTCATTAAACCAAACACATCCAATTCGAGCAACTGTTCTTTATAAGTTTTAGCCTCCAGTCCCCTTGGTTGCTCTTCTCTGCATCTTTCTAGAGTCTCAACATCTTTTTACATCCTGGTGACCAAAACTGGATGCAGCATTCCAAGTGTGGCCTTACCAAGGTGTTATAAAGTGGTATTAACACTTCTGTGATCTTGTTTCTATCCCTCTGTTTATGTAGCCTAGAACTGTGGTGGCTTTTTTGGCAGCTGCAGCAGACTGCTGGCTCATATTTAAATGATTGTCCATTAGGGCTCCAAGATCCTAGTCACAGTTACTACTATGAATGAGGTACCACATTTAATGTACCTGTGCATTTTGTTTTTCTTGCCAAAAATGTAGAACCTTACTTTTGAAATAGTGCACTATGCACTAATGCACTAGTGCGCTATGAAATATTGCAAAAGGGAATGGTAGAATAAGAAATAAGATTTACAGAAAGGAATATAATTACTTAATAAAAAGAGTCTGGAACCTCTGTTTGATATCCATACTTTTATTTTCTCAAATAAAAAAAAACCTTGAAAAAAGGAATCTTTCACTTTCTGTTTCAGTCTGTCATCATCTTCAAACTGAATATATGATAATCAAAAACAGAGATCATGAAGTTAAATCTCACTCAGGAGGATACGTTTCAAACTCTCATTAATAGGTAAAAGCATCATTTCCCTCTAATCTTGAATAATTTCATATTAGATCAAGCTTTTGCTTAATATTTTTGGACAGTTTTAAACTTTATTTAATAGTGCGGCAATAAAAAAGAAATAGTCCTCTAAAACTAGTGTTTCAAGAGAAGGATTAAGTCACACACATAAAAAAGTATAGATGTTACAGAATAGCTTTTAAAGTAGTACATTGGCCTAAAATGTTTTTTTTGTTCACACTTAGATTCATATTCATTTTTATGATACTGATTTATTGAATGATAAGATAAGCCTTGTCATTAATTCCACATTCTTTTTCTAATTCCAAAATCAGCTTTTTAACAGCTGACATTAAAAACATTAAAAAAGTTGGATAATTTCTGCTATATTCAGCTTGTATCTGTTTCCTGAAAAAGCTGTCATTCCCTTTATTACTATGGTGGAGAGTGGGAGACCAAATAAAAACTGAAAATAAATAGCTGTAATAAAGAATAAAAAATGGGGGATAATTTCTGTGATTAAGACAAACACTTTATCTAGAATGCTATTCTTTTTGTTTCAAACAAGACAACTTATCATTAAACAATGGTGGAAAGATACATCTAAATTTGTATGACAGTGGAATAAAATACAAGATAAATATGAGGTATTACAAGATGCAAATGAAAGAGGAGGATCAGTCTATTTAAAAGTATATTTTGTTACTTGCTATTTAGTTTGCATGAAAGGGTTTGTGATGCTAAGAAATAGAAAGGTATTGGACTTAGAAGATGATCTAAGATTTGGATGGCATTGATATCTATGATATGACAAAGTGAGGTAACCATTCTTAAGAGTATGGAATAAATATACACTTATTTCAAAAGTGCTTTTTCAAGAGGCAATTGGACTTTCTTGTTTTCTTTTGAAGATGTTTCCCTTCTCATCCAAGAAGCTTCTTCAGTTCTGACAGGATAGTGGGGAGTGGAAGGATTTATATTCCTTGCAGAAGCTTCTTGGGTGAGAAGCAAAACATTTTCAAAAGAAAACAAGAAAGTCCAGTTGCCTCCTGAAAAAGCACCTTCGGGATAACCATGACCTGGATGACTGAGAATCTCTACAGACTTTTAAATATACACTTAATTCATATACTTAAACAGTTCTGTGGTTTTCAGCACAAGAAGCATTGTATGGATGAGAAATTATAAATAAACATACATGGTTAACGTAGTGTGATGTGTTGGAATTTTTTCAAAGGGATGGTAAAATCAAGAGAATCAAAGGGATTATAAGATCAAGAGAAGATTTGACAAAATGATGATATACCTGGCAATAGTTTTCATATCTACCACTTACAGAAAAGGTTTTTTTTTCCTTTTTACAATCCTTTAATCCCTTTATTCAGGGTGGAGTTGGGTGACTGAATGGAGGTCAGCATTTACTGGCTGGATGCCCTTGCTGAAACCTACACAGGGTTTACAGACAATATTTTCTTTTTGCACCCTAATACAGAAACATCTTCTATAGTTTAAGATTGAACTCTCAACTTCTCAACCTTCTAGGCCAATCACACTATGCTACTATCAAAAAGTTAAAAGTGGTTAAAATATTTTACAGCTTTAAACAATTCAAGGTTAAGTTTGCAATGGAAACTTAATGGACATATTGTTGCTAGCATGTTTAAACTTTTGTTGAAGTGTGAGACAAAATAATTGACTTATTTTACCTCTCTCTAATGTTCGATACAATGAACCATAGTATCCTTCTGGATTAAGTGTTTCACTTCATTTTTCCAGGGTCAATTCTAGTCAGTGATTGGGGAGATCCTACCCTCAGCCCTACTATGTGGGGTACTGCAGGGTTTGGTGCTCTCCACCCCCCTTCAACATTTACATGAGGTGGTTTGGCATATTGATGATGCCCAAATATCGCTTTGTCCTTGGAGAATTAAGCAATGATGTGAATGCCTTAGGGGTGCAATGGCCTAGGGGCTGTTGTCTGAAAAATTTTCAGTTTAAGACACAAGTACCATGTGACAGAGTGAATGCCCATTCCTGCTCCAGGTTCTGCCAAGTAGCAATTTGAAAGCATGCAAATACAAATAAATAAATAGGTACCACATTGGTGGGAAGTTAACAGCATTCCATGTGCTTTGGCATGTAGCCATACAGGTCACATGATCACAGAAGCATCTTTGGACAATGCTGGCTCCCTCAGCTAGGAAACAGAAATGAGTTCTGTTGTACTCTTAGAATTGGATGTTACTGGAAAGGGAAATTTTAACTTTACCTTATTATGAGTATCTTATTCCAGTGCCTGGAGACTGTAAGGGTCTGGATGGAGAATAATAGGCCTTAAGTGAAGTTTGGCAAGACTGAGTGGCTTTGGGTTTTGGGATCTTCCATTTCTAGGACTTTGGCATTGTCCATGCTGGAATGGAGTTACACTGCCTCAGACAAATCTGGTGTACAATCTTAGGTTCTCATGGACTCACCACTTCTATTTAGTTGTGGCTAGGAAGGCCTTTGCACAACTTCACATTATATACTAATTGTGCCCATTCATTGATCAGTGGGCTTTGTTCACAGTCATTCATGTCCTAGTCACTTCCTGATTGAATTACAGTAATGTGGGGTTGATCTTGAATAGTATTTGAAATTTTCAACTAGTACAAAATTCAGTGAAGTGGGGGAGTTCCAGTTTGTCAGGCTTCGGCGGCGGCAGGAATTCGCGTTTGTGCGTGATCCCTGCTGTGCTCGCTGCTGGAGTGCCTCCGATCCAATTGGATCTGGAGGCTATAGTTATCCTGTAGGGATAACTGAAGACAGGGGAGATCCGGACAGGGGTCTGGGGACATCGCAATCCCCTTCCTCAGCCAGCTAAACTCTCTTTTCCAAAGGTGGTGGAGCGGCGGTCAGCAATGGCCGCCACAAAGAACCTCTCAGCCGGACAAGTTTTGTGCAGGAGGAAGTGGAGAAAGTGAAAGTCTTTGGCTGAACCGGGACAATAAGTAACATCTGAACACCCTGGAAATTTAGCTCTTTAAAGGATACATTGTTCCCAAGAAGATTGTAAAAAGCTGCGGATGAAAGTGAAAAAGGAAAGTTTTTTTCTGCTTCACTCTCTTTCCCTACGGAGATAGCAATGGAAATCGGAAACACCTGCTTTGGCAACAGAAGGTAACTAATTTTGAAAATTAAAGCCAAGGGGACATTAAAGATTTCTGAACATTGATATTTTAAAATCAATTTTTTTTTTTTGCTATAAGTGGGAAGGGAGAGGCAAATGATTTATATTAAAATTCTGCTGGAGAAAACTGCTTGGAGTTTATAAGGTCAGAGATTAAACTGTAATAAGATTTCTAAGAAATCATTTTGAAATTGTGGAATTAAACTCTACCCTAGGAAGAGAAAGTATTAAAAGAAGAAAGTGCTAAATGAAACAGTTTGGGTTGATTTGGATTGCTTGATGACTTTGGAACTTTTGCAAACTATTTTTTGAAAGTCAAAAAACACTTGGATTGTTTAAAAAAATAAAAATAAAACAATGGCATTATCTGTGGAAGAATTGAAAATGGAATTTATAAAGATAAAAGAAGAGGAACAAGAAGGCAAAGGCTCTTTTGGATCTGTTTTCCACTTCTTAGAAATGGCGATTTCTACCTATCAGGAAATACAGCAATCAGAAAGCTGGGATGAAGAAGGAAAAGCCATCTTTAATGGACAAACTATTTTAGTTGATGAAGAAAAGGGAAAAGGCGGAAAGAAAATGGAGAATTCAAGATTTAAAAAAACAACCAAGAAAGGGAAAAATAAGGTGAAAAATCGATATAATGTCAGAAAGTAACAGAAAAAAGAAATACAACAAAGAGGGGAGACTAAAAGGATGGAGATTGAGAGATGGGGGGGTAAAAAGATTAGATTTGACAAGAAAGGAAGGGAAAAAGGAAAAAAAGTTATAAAGGCTTAAAACAAGGTGCTAAAAAACAGGGGGGGGTTTTAGAGATAAAGGGTAAATTACGATTTAAAGAGATTCTGCAAAAGTACACAAAATTGTATTGTAGTATTTGTATTTGAAATAGAGTTAGAAAACTGGAATATTATATGTGTTAATAGAATATTGTAGGGAATGTGTAAAATATCTAAGATTTAATAATACCTAATATCTATGTGTAAAATATCTAAGATTTAATAATAGAGTTTAACTAATTAATTTGTTATGGAATATTGTTTTTACTATATTATAAGCTTATTTTTTTTTAAAAAAAAAAATGTTATTTAGAATGTACTAAGCAGAATCAGAATGGAAATTATATAGTATTTTAAGTGTTAAATTGGGGGAAAGATAGAAAGGTGTCATACTTCAACCACTGATTACAGGAAAAATTTTGTATTAAAGAGAAAAGATAAATAGACAATTGAAAAAGAACGGACAAAAGATACAAGTATAATGATTTAAATTGAGATGAAGTAAATAAAATAGAATTAAGAGAGTGAAAAGAGGGGAGAAGACATATAGAAATTATAGAATGTTAAATAAGATTGAAATAGTATATAAGGTGAGCATGAATTTGATTTATGTCTGTACAAAAAGATGTAACCCGGGGTTAAGCCTCTTTCTAAAAAGAAGTTTTATGTTTTCATGTTACATGTTTTGTTTGTTTATGTTTGCTTATTGAGAATTAAGATTGTTGGATGAGAACATATGAAATCGTAAATAAGATAGATTGAAGTATAGTTTAATGAATAAAATTGAATAGAAGTAAAGGGAAAAATAGTGAGAAATTGGAAAAAGAGTAATAAGATATGAAGTTGAATATATAAGATGCATATTAAATTGTGTTTGTATGGAAATGGGATAATTTGGAACTATGCTGTACTTAAATAAGATGTTTTATTTGCTTTCTTAAAAGATGTTCTATGTTCTTACATTTTATGTTTTGTTGGTTTGTCTGTTGTTTTTGAAAATTAATAAAATTTGTTCTTAAAAAATAAATCAGTGAAGTGGGCACTTATATGTGCTTCTAGAACAGCACAGTTTACACATCTGTTTCATGAGCTGCATTGGTTACCAGTCTGCTTCTGGATCCAATTCAACATGTGACCTTTAAAGTCCTTCATTGCATAGGGTTGGGTTGTTTGAAGGACCACTGATTTCTTCCCATCATATCACGTATGGCAGAAGAGCCATGTACAGACTCTGTATGTTAGAGAATTACACTTGGCACTCCCTGTTTTATGGGACATTCCCCTCCCCAATGAGATCAGTTGTAACCCTAAGTACTTTCCAGAAGTCTCTCAAGGCCTGGCTTTTGACATCAAGGCTGTTGGTTTCAGGGAACTACCTCTTATGCTAAACTTATGATTTGATGATAATTTAATTTCTTATGTGATGAATACTTTTAAACTATTTAATAATTGGTTTTTTTTGTATGTTTATTGTTTTATATATTTGTAATATGCCACCCAGAATCACGTGAGATGGATAACTGAATAAATTTGATATATACTGAAAATAAAACAAATGTATGAGTAAGTGGATAAATATATAACTAAATAAGTTGTGTAGTAGCCCTTTGTATGTGGCATGTGCTGGCCAATTGCATTTTTCCTTAACAAGGTTTGGCTAAACAGAGGGAATATGATTCTTCTTACTGAGAAGAGAAGGCCATGTAATTCTCATCAATTAAACACATTGTGCCATTCTAAGCTTTTGATCCAAGTACAAAAACTGCTGGATAAAAGGCTTGGAACAATACAAAGGAAAGCAACACTTTCTCTTTAAAAGTGGAGGTGGAGATGCTGTTTTAAGAAACAGCTTCAAAGGAGTGTTTACATAAGCCTTTTTCAAATTGAAGCTCCCATTCAAAAAATGCACAGTTATAATATTTACTAAATCAACAAATGATTTAGAGTGATAATAACAAGAAGAAAGAGCTGTAGTAGATGTGGAAGCTTGCTGGCTAATTGTGAGCTCTAACTATACCTTCTTCAGATGATGGAGGAGGTGAAATTCAGGGATAATTTTTTTTAGAAATGTCTTTGTTCTCAATATGTTTCCTTTGGTGATCCTTAGAATAAAGAAGAACCTTATGAAGTGGGCTTTTTTAAAAAAGAAGAAGAAGGACTGGGTTTTATTCAAGTATCACTAGCATTCAGGCACAATTTCCTAAAAGCATTTAGAATACTTTACAATAAAGCAAATTGGGTCAGAAAACTGATTGTCATATAAGGAATTATTTTCAGTATTGCTTCTTCAGTTTAGGGTACCAGGATATTCCTTTCATCCTCTGTGCTTTCTACCAGCTCTACTAGCTTTTCTTTTCTTTTTCTTTTTGCCAGCTTTCTTTTTTATCAAAAATAGTGTTTTTCACCATTGATGGCAAAATGAATGCCGTTTGCTGAAATTCATTTCATCTCATTGTAGGCAATTCATCTCTTCAGTAGGATTGTTCTCATTGGTGCTTGCTGCCAATTGGCATCTTTCACAATCACTTTGCATTTTTTCCTAAGATAATAGATTGGTGACATTATTTATTTAAATTGGCAAATACTTGAACATGCTAGGCCACTAGTGAACTGATTAACTTTCTCCTCTGTCTTCCTTTTGAAATAAGTTTCATAAAAACAAGGATGCACTGGATAGAAGACTGGGTGGGGAAGGGAAGGCTGAAAATGTAGAAAGGATGGGGTCTGTTGTATGCCTACAGTATATGTGAACGTGGGTGTGCTTACTCACCTATGGATGGGTATAGCAAGGAAGTTAAGTACATCCAAAACCTCTTCCTTAAAATAATCAAGAGAGAGAACATGTTCTTTTCCTTTTCAGGGCAACTGTGCTTTTCAGTTCTTTTGTTTCCAGTAACATTTCTAGCTTACTGAATCTTTCCTTATGGGAAAGTTTGCAACCAGATACTGGGAGAAGGTGTTTCTTTGTTCTAATGAAATCAAGAATCTGAAATTGAGAAGAAGTTGACAATTTTCTCATCTAGTTAAAAATGACATTAAGTATGGTGAAATTTTGTTCTGTGGTAGCCTGATCAGTGGACCAATGAAATGTTCATCATGTGCAAAAAAATCCTTCACTGAACAGAAGGTTAAAGTAGAACACTAAATCTCCTTCCAACTGCATTATTCTATATCTGCTTGGTATTGTTTGTTAATACAAATGAAAATCAAATTCTGAAAATCAAATGTCCCATACAAATGTTCAGCTGATCATATCTAGAAGCTCCACATCCAAATTTAATTTCTTAATATGCCATGTTTTCCTTTATCCACAGATTTTCAATCTGATGCAAGAAGTGTATACTTCTCCCAGGAGTGCAAAAACTTCTTGCTTCACTAGAACGTTACTTAATACATAAGTTTGATCATAAGATTTTGCTATGATCTTTTGGATTCTTCCAGATTTAAGTTTTAACATTCTTCATGATTAAGACTAGTCTTGATGCTCTACAATTGCCTCAACAACTATATTGTAAATAAGGCTACATTTTCCATGTCACATGAAGATGTCCACAATGTACATAATTTTGTGAATGTGACATTTAGTATCATTTGAAAAAGAAAACCACAATGTTAATTGTGTAAAGGAATGCAATTAAAATCATAATGACTTTCTCAAAACTGAGAGCAGAAACATTAAGCATTTCCCAATTAATAAGATCCTAGAATCTATATTCCCAGGAAACTTTGATCATGGATTTGTCATCATTACTGCTTTAAAAACACAGCTTTTGACAGCAGCTTTGGTAAATCTATAGGCATCAGCAAACTGTTGACAAGATGCTCCAAGGAGCAACATTAAAATAAGAGTTCTGTCTGATATCTAGCATTATTCTCCCAGTAAGGGTCTTGCTCATGCTGAGCTAGATGTTGAACCAACTGCTTCTGTCAGTCCTAACCATGTTTTATGCCTCTGTATAGTACTTAGATACTACAGTGATAAGTAACATATGAACACTATAGTGACAACTGATTGATAGATAACAACATCTAGTCAAAGAATTTATTCTTCTTTAAAAAATACTGTCCTGTAAATAAGCTATTAGATATTAAGGAAAAATTATTCATAATGACAGCAACATATTAAAATATTATTTCTTTATACAATATAAATGTCCATACTGCAAACTACTCAAAGTTTAATACAATCTTATGTTACAAACTTTATTAAATAAACTATGATGAAATTAATAGGATAAGCGTGTTTTAAAATTCCTTTACACAAAACCTATATAAAAAAACTCCCAATTAGGAACAAAGGCCTGTATATACTGCATCAGACATACTGTATACTCCATTCATTCTAATGGGGTATCTTCATAGGTACATTTTGACTAAAACTCAATATACATTTTTTTACATTTAAAAGGAATTTTCAATTGTTAAATAGGTATTTTCCTATTTAAGAGGAAATTTCTATAATTATATAATAATAATCTGGAAAATGTGAGATGTTTTATAAATATTAATGTATATTCCCTTATTTGATGAATTTATATTTGTTGACCTGAACATATTCCAAAACTATTAATATAATATTATGAAAGTTATATGTTAATGATTCACACTAACTTGTAGCCATATATTCAATCAAAAGAAGGGAAAATGTAAAGAATATGATTCAAGCAATAATTAATAGTTTGATGCTACTTAAAACTATAATTAAACTATAATTTATATAATTTATACAAACTGTTCTTTATTATACAAACTGTACAATTTATATAACTATAATTGTATAATTTAAATAAACTATAATTTATAATAGAATTATAACTAAAATTGAATTTATTATGGTTGCCGATATGATAAAATCACTCCAAGTCAAAAGCCTTGCTGCTGTGATTCATACAGTGGCTAAAACTGATGGCTTCTGTGGATTTCAATGACACAGCAGTAATAAGATGGCAGTTCTTCAATGCCAGCTTCTGTTTTCTTGTTTCAAAACAATATAATATTCAGTGTTATCACAATTACTGTCTAATAAATAATGACTGCAGATACTTACAAGTCTTTTCTTTGTGAAGGAGAAAAGTTAGTTGTACTTTCCTAACAAGTAGTAAACATGCAATAAAAATTTCCCACTCTTAGTCCAATATACCTGAAAAGCAGTGGTGGGATTCAATTTTTTTTACTACCGGTTCTGTGAGCGTGGCTTAGTGGGTGTGGCAGGGGAAGGATACTGTAAAATCTCTAGTCAGAGGTGGTATTTGCCGGTTCTCCGAACTACTCAAAACTTCCATTACTGGTTCTCCAGAACTGGTCAGAACCTGCTGAATACCACATCTGCTGAGTAGGTATATCATAGATAAAAGAAATTACCATCAGGGGAAATAGGAATATGAGAGAAGATAAGCAACATTTCTACTAGCCATTAAATAAGGGACATTTTCTTCCCTGAGGAAACTTTTGCAATTTGCTACAGTGAAAATGAATTATATACATAGTGAACAGGAACATATGGATTTTCTCCCTGTTGTTTTTTCATGCTTCATTTGAGAGTTGTTTTCAGTGAAAATGCCAAAAGTTATAAATCAAATATTTTTTTCTTAAATAGAATATCATTTTCAAACATATTTGCATACCAAATGCTCCTCCCCACAACTGCTACCTTGATGAAAACTTTCTTTAAAAAATATTGTTTCTTCAGCAAAATATTTAAAGCTATGGTCATTCCCTGCAATGTGATACATAAGGATAAATGGATTATTATATTTTTAATAATGGAGATGATATGATCGTATTATTAGCTGTGTGAGTCAAGCTTAAAAAGCTTCATAAAAACATCTGAACCTTGCTATATTGATCTATACTGTACCTATCTATCTGTTAGATTTCTGTAATTTAAATTAAGTATATAAAACAAGACAGAGGGATAAGGGCTATTACAAAGGAAGTTGCAAAATATGGTACATGCAACACAAAAGCTCTAAACATCACACTAGTAATAAAAGTTGACTGGAACAGAGGAGCAGAGTTACTCTGTGCAGATGTTAGTATATTGACTTTCTTTCAGTATGATGCAGGAGTGTCATTTAGGTCATTGATTATCAAGTTATAGTTTTAGAAATTCTGTTGGCCTGATGAATTGTGTTGTTTATATGAGGAACAAAAAAAGGCAATATGTTCTGGGAATCCATTATATGATGCTGGTAAAGTCAATGATGGGAAGAGGGTGCCAAATCATTGTGCTAAGTTACAGTAATTGTTTGAAAAGCTAAGGCAGCCAATATTGCCAAAATCTTATGTGCTGCAGCTTTAACCAGACACAAGTGACAAAATATGGCACTGTATTTGTCTTTTCCTTTAAAATTAGCCAATTTACAATCTTATAATGGCTAATTAAAACAACAGGGTGATTTAATAGGAAGAAAACTAAATTAATGACTAAAAATTTAACAGAAAAACAGAAAATATAGTTAGAAGAAGTTATGGAAATACAAGTGACAAAGAAAGTTAAATACTTAGGAATATGGTTGACAGCACAGTGTAAGACACTCAAGGAAAATAATTATGATAAATTGATGCAACAGGTAAAGAAGGATTTAGAATCATGGGGTAAGTTGCAACTTTCATTATTAGGCAGGATCGCTGCCATTAAAATGAATATTCTTCCAAAATTTCTATATCTATTTCAGACGATCCCAATTAAAGTACACAATTTTTTTTTGAAGACCTCAACAAAATAACTGCTAAATTTATCTGGCAAGGAAAAAAATCTAGAATAAATTTAAAGGCAATGCAGGATATGAAGAGCAGGGGAGGGCTGGCACTTCCAAATTGGGAGTTGTATTATAGTGCAGCCTATTTAGTATGGTTGAAGGAATGGGTGAATTTAACCAATAAGAGAATATTATTCTTAGAAGGCCATGATTTGCAGAGGGGGTGACATGCTTTTTTATGGGATGTAGGGAAAACTAGTCAAAAATATTTCCACAGACATCTAATCAGAGACTCATTATTAACTAATTGGAAGAAAATACAAAAAAAACCCCACTATTTAAAAGTACCAATCTGGATTTCAACCATGGAGGCGATGATCCACCCAAATAATCTGGATATCACTAAAATGATCAAATACAAGGACCTATTGGATACACAAGGAAATTTGAAATCGAGGCAAGAACTTCAAGAGCAAGGACAAAAAATTGATCAGTGGGCATACCTTCAAATTCAAAGTAGATACAAACAGGACAAGAAAGAATCAACAATAAACTCCAGCAATTAGATACAATTTTATTAGGATCAGGCAAAAAAAAATATAATTATTTATTAGAAGTAGAATTAGAAGAAGAAATTGTAAAAGGGAATGTGATTGCCTGGAGTAGGAATGTAGGACGTAGCATCACCTTAACAGAATGGGAAAAGGTCTGGGGTAGAAACAATAAGATTACAAAATTGGTAGCATATAAAGAAAATGCCTATAAAATGTTTTCTAGATGGCACTTTCCTCCTTTGAGATTAGCGAAGATACACCCCAATGAGTCCAAATTGCTGGAAATGCAAAAAAAGAGGGAACTTTTTTCCATATGTGGTGGTCCTGTACAGAAGCTCAAAAATATTGGCAGAAAATTAAAATTTGGCTGGAAGAAATGACAAAAGAGCAGATCGAATACAAACCAAAGTCCTTTTTGTTAGGGATCTTTGACAAACAAATATCAAAAAAAGCGAAATACATAATAATACACATTTTGACAGCGGCCAGACTAGCCTTTGCCCAATGTTAGAAGCAGCCTCAGGTTCCATCAGAGGAAATGATCATTCAAAAATTCTCAAGTTGTGCAGAAATGGACAAATTAACTTTGGCACTAAAAAATAAAGACACCTCAATATACTACAATAGCTGGAACTGCTGGTACAAATGGATAGACCAAAGATGGATTTTACACTAAAAGGCAAAAGAGGATAGGATAAACCCATAGCAGTGATATACAGATATATGTAAAGATTAGATGTGTGTATATGGCATAAATTAAGGGTTAAAAAAAAGAGATCTTACAAACTGTTGAAGATGAGAATGTTTTTAATTGCTTTCTGTTTTTTCTTTCTATTTTCTTCTCCTTTTCTTTTCTTTCATTTGTGTATATGTTGTTGGTTTGTTTTAATTGTAAAATTAATAAAATTTATTTATAAAAAACAACAACAGGGTGATTTAAATTAAACATGTTACATTTTTGACAAATAAATGAACTTGTGCATATTTTCCAGGGAACAAGTAATTTTATGAGTAAACATTGTGATTTTGCTGTAAAGACAGACTCTCATTCACTTTTGCCTCTGCAGTAGGATAAACACTGAACAACATTATAAGTGTCTGTCTGTTTATTTATTTGATTTGTCAATCACTTACAAGATAATAAGTATAAATATAAACATGAGTAAGAATACAGGAAATAGGTGTGAATAAATGAGGACAATAGGACAGGGACAGTAGGCATGATTGTGCATTTATGCATGCCCCTTACAGCCCTTTTAGGAATAGGGTGAGGTCAATAGTGGATAGTTTGAGGTTAAAGGAGTGGGGGTTTGAGGATGTAACATCATAGTCAGGTAGTGCATTCCAGGCATTGACCACTCTGTTGTTGAAGTCATACTTTCTGCAATCAAGTTTGGAGCAGTTTACACTGAGTTTGTACCTGTTGTGTGTTCTTGTATTGTTGTGGTTGAAGCTGAACTAGTCATTGACTAGTAGGACATTGTAGCAGATAATTTCATGTACTATGCTTAAATCCAATCATAGGTGGCATAATCAAGATTGTCCAAGCCCAAAATCTCAAGCCTGGTGATACAGGGTATTCTGCTGCAAGCAGAGGAGTACAGTACTCTTCTTTGAAATACTTCTGAACTCGCTCAATTGTATTAATGTCCAATATACAGTGTGGATTCCAAACAGATGACCTGTATTTGAGTATTGGTCTAGCAAAAGTTTTGTATGCCCCTAGTTAGCAATTCAATATTTCCAGAGAAGAAGCTTCATAAGATCAGTTTTACAACACTTAATGCCTTTTTGGCAATGCTGTTACAGTGAACTCTGGTGCTTAGGTTGTTTGATATGACTACTCCAAGGTCCTTGACAAAGTGAGGGTTGTCAACAAGGTCATATCTGCCTAGCTTGTATTTGTTGTAATTGATTTTTTTTACCAATGTGTAGGACAGAGCATTTATTGGTTGAGATTTGGAGTTGCCAATTGTTTGACGCATAATCAAGGTCACTTTGAAGGACAGTAGCATTGTTGGTGGTGTTGAATAGTTTTACTTAATCTGCGATGAGGGTGCAGTTGTTTATAAGGTGATTGCAAAGGTCATTTATATAGAGTATAAAGAGGGTGGGTCCTAGAATGTTGCCTTGGGGACACCACTGTTAACTGGAGCAGGGTTTGATATAGTGCTCCCTACTTTTACTGTTTGTCGCCTTTGACAGGAACACAGTAATCCACTTATGAAGGGATCCAGAAATGCCGTAAGAGTTTAGTTTTAACAGTAGTTTGTCATGAACCACTGAATCAAAGGCTTTGCAGAAGTCTATGTAAATTGAGTCTATTGCTTTACCCTGGATGAATAGAGTAGTTCATATGTTTTTGCAGTGTAGGAGTTGTAGATTGCAGGACAATTTTTTCCTGGATACATACAGAATCACAATTATAGCTGCCTTTCCAGATCAACTATGAAAGAATCATAATTCAGTACCATTAAAAATTTCTGTAGTAGCAAATCTCCCCAAAAGGGTATCATTTAGTCAGATACTTTGTAATTTAACCAAAGCAATACTATAACAATAAAATGAAAAAGATCATATACAAAGCCCGAGTTGATTGACATAGTTGCAATGGTCAGCTAGTAATTTATTTAATTATTAGAAATTAGAAATTGATTACATTTGAAAGGAAAGAGGCAGTGAAAAGGATGGCCCAACACTTCTATTGAAATACAAAATAATATTTTATATCCCTCAACATGTGCAAAACAACATTGGCTTATTTATTGTTCCTAATATAAATATACTTACATTAATAATGCATGCCAATTTTTAGAATTCACAACGTAAGGACAGTGAAGGGCATAATAGTAAAATATCTAGAGAAGTAACATTCATTAACACAAATTACTTTTTGATATTTTACAGTCTCTGAAGCAGCATGCTATATAATAATTGCATAGAATGTATTTCTAGACATTCTGAAGTTCCTCTGTAGCATTCTTGCAGTTGAATAGGAGAGACACAGTTTTTATATGTCAGCAATTTAGCATAGCCTATCAGTACACAATATTCTTCTGAGCATCTTAAACAGTTGATTATACAATGTTTTGTGTTAATCATTATAAAAAATTGATCTTCACTGCCTTGGTTTCTAAGAGTATTAAGGATTTCATACCAGAGCAACACATAGCTCTGAATAGTGCAGTGAATGTTTGTTTTAACCTCCAATTGTGTAAATTACTTAACTTTATCAAAAATTTCAATCTTACCAACAAGGAGAAACAAGCTCAGAGAGATGACCATCTAAGTAAATATTCAGGCTTCAAGCCATTGCAAGGTAATGTAGACCTAACTTTCAGAATGAGGAAGAATGGCAAGGATCAAGTTTAAGAGAGAAGTATTCAGTCCTGCGAAAGAGAAATCAGAAGAGAGCTAGAAGGGACATTGGAAGTCTTCTAGTCCAATCACCTGCTCAATCTATACCATTTCAAACAGTCTAGTCTCTTTTTAAAGACCTCTAGTAATGAAACATCCACAACTTCTGAAGGCAAGCTGCTCCACTGGTTAGTTGTTGCCACTGTTAGGAAGTTTCTTCTTATTTCCAGTTTGCTTCTCTCCTTGATTAGTTTCCATCCATTATTTCTTCTCCTGCCCTCTGGTGCTTTGGAAAATAAGTTGACCCCTCTGCAAGGTCCCTGTCAAAATTACTGTTTTTGTGTCAGATTTCATCTAATATCTATTTGTATCTTTGGTGTTTCCTGCCCAAGTATAAAATCTTGCTTTTCTCCACATTAAATTTCATTTTATTGGATAGGGCCCATTGTTCAAGTCTGTCAAGATCCTTTTGGATCCTGAGCTTGTCTTCTGGGGTGTTCACTATTCCTGCTAGCATAGTGTCATCTGCAAATTTGATGAATTCCATTTCTAGCTCCTCATCTATGTTATTTATGAAAATATTGAAAAGTATTGGGTCTAAGACAGAATCTTGTGATATCCTACTGCTTATTTCCTCTATCTAGATGTAGTACCATTAAGGACTACTCATTGAATATGGTTTGTCATCCAGTTACAAATCCATCTGCTGGTGATTCTATATATAGAGAAAAGCATGAGAAAGTCAGAATAACTTGGCTTTGCTATGGTTTGGTTTAATACGGAGCAGAGAAAATATCCAGTAGTCTTTCAATATCATGTCATTCTGGCTTATAACAGTAAAGAGTATTCTTGGAATATCTGTCATGCCTTTTTCTTGACATTTCTATTGATAATAATCTTGAAAGCATCACTTCCTTTTCACCAAAGAGACATTAGACTTTACCTTTTAAAGTGAGAATATCATCACAGATCTTCAAGGTACCACATTGTCTGAAGAACAAGTAGCTGAGGCAATATTCAAGCATCAAGAGCAGTTGGATACACAATACACAGTGTCACAAGCTAGCTATCACAGCAGTTGAGACAACACTTACTTTATCTGAATATAGTACCACAATTGGCTTGACAGCCTGTATTGCTTTGTTCTCCTGGCAGTCTACTGGATAAATTTGGAGAAAGAAGAATTCCTGATTTTGGGAGTAGTTAGGAAGGAGCAATGGATCTGTATACAATAACTTATCCACAAATTCTGCCTGAAATTTTCTTGCAAACCCTCTCTTTATGAACTGCCACTACTATCAATAGAACTTTGGGTCAGTCACTGTCTCTCAATCCAGCTCACCTCATGGGGTTGTTTGTTATGTGGAAAATAGTTGGAGGGAGGGATATTATGTATGTTCATTGCCTTGAGTTACTTATAAAGTAATAAAGGTGGGATGAAAATCTAATAAATAGATTAAATAAATTAACAAAATAATAAATAAACCACCGAAAAAGGAGATTCTTTGATTCCTGCCATTTTAAATCCAATGTTGGCAATTGTCATTCAACAGGAAAGGATGGAGTACTTTCCAACTTTATCAGCATTTCTCTTCCAAAATTGTACATTGATATTGGTGAGCTTCTGATCCCATCTACAAGCAAGAAAGCAGAGAATGATTCTGTGTCTATTGATCTTTATGAATTACCTAGCTTAATTTTGTTTACAGGACAGAGAAATTATTCATATAAGGAAGTAAAATGTGAACCCAGGCTTGGTACAAGAGAGGGAGAGAGAAACTCTATTGGTTGTCAAGATTCTGTTACTCTTGAAATATGAGTGCATTCCTGGAATCCTCACTGTGCCTGTATTTTTTTTAACTTTTCCTGCCTCGAAGTATTAACACCTATGACATGTTTTATCGGTGACATTTGGCACCTTGAATTGCACCTAGAAGTCAATTATTAAATAATGCTGGTTGTGAAGTAATGATGTTACATGGGTAAAGTGAGATCTTGCCATAATTACTGCATTTTGGACCAGTTGTGTCTTCCAAGGGATGACATTGTGATAGAGCAAACTTGGGTGACCATGGGATATGCCTTCCAATCCAGAAACATGCCACATCAAAGTAACCCCAAAAGAAAAATGGTGAAGAGTCTATTAGTCTCCCATTGCAAACCAATTGGAATTGAATTCAGAGAAAAGTGGATAACCTCAAAAGGTAAAATAGGAGAAGGTAAATCACTCGTGTCTTGGAGTTATTCACATGTAAAATCAATGCTATCTCAGTACAATAGTAAAGCCTATAGCCTGATTAAAAAGGGTCCAGATACTTCACTTCATTAAGGGCACCATTGCAACAGGCACCATATAAATGCCACACACAGAATAGCCCACTCTCTGCTAGTTCCCTGAAGTAGGGCTCCAGCATGAGTTCAAAACCTCAGAAGACAAAAACCTCTGGTCCCACTGACTGACCCAGATTGGATCCTGCAACATTAAGGGCTGTCTGTAATTTTAGCCCTACAAACTTGTCAGCAAACTTCCACAAAAGGAAAGGTAACACATAAATGAAAAATTTCCTGAATTGCTGATGAGTTCTCTATTTGATTGCATGGGGTTTTTTTGCTTTTCTATTAAAGAAAAAAAAAGTTACTATTGTTATAATAGCATAATGTATATAAAACTGAACACATTTGCAGCACTGTTGTTAAAATAGTCTATGGTTCACATCCTCAAATCATTTATACTTATTATCTTGTAAACAATTGACAAATAAAATAAATAAAATAAAATAAATAAATAAATATTGAGAATTCTGGAAATTTGGTTATTTGTAAAATTTTAAAGCCTGATAGTTATCTTTAAAAAGGCATAGATCAAAAGGCAGATCATTGAATGAACTGTCAAGTCTATACATTTGTAGCTGTTATTTAGATTAATTTTGTTGTAAGTCAGATAATTGTATGCCACTCAATATTAAGTATACAAAATTGTAGTTGATATAGGAAAAATTGTTTATAGCTGTTAAATCTGATGCTTAAATCACATTTAGCTTTAAACAACAATATGGACTAATTATATTGCTGTACATATTTTTTCAGCAGCTTCAAACTGAAATGGCCAGGCTGCAGTTATGTGGAACAGGATGGAATTAAAATTGAACTTTTATTTTCCGTGTGTGTGTATGTGTGTGTGTGTATACACTCATAAACATACTAAGGAAGAGGCTGAGGATGGATCTTATGAAAAGATGTAGTATACTTAATCTTAATTTAGTGAATATCACTGTGAATTTATGTTTGGACTGATACCAGATAACCATTATGAAATTTAACTTAATCCAGAAAGATAGAATCATTGATGGTTATTGAATCAAAGGGATTTGGTATAGTTTTCTAAACAATCTTGGATAGGATCTTACTCTCTGCTGAAGAGCAAATTTGGGGCATTGTGGACAACCACTGTTGTCCCTGGTGATGTAGTGGTTAGAATGCAGTATTGCAGGCTAATTCTGCTGACTACAAGGAATGTGATACTGACCAGCTCAAGGTTGACTTAGCCTTCCACCCTTCTGAGGAAGGTAAAATGTGAATCCAGATTGTTGTGGGCCATATGCTGATTCATTAAATTGCTTAGAGAGGATTGTAAAGCACTATGAAGTGGTATATAAGTGCAAGTGCTATTGCTGTGCACTACTCCTGAATATCCAGATGGCTATGGCAATTGCCAGGGACACATTTATATTTTAGGTTAGTAAACTAGTTTTATTCTTGTCTAGAATTGACCACTGATGTTTATCTTCTGTAATTTCCAGTTTATAAAACAGCAATTCATTCTACATAAACATCCCTTTGACAAATATCCAGTGCACCAGAGATAGTTCACCAAAGCTCATATATCAGAGTATATTATAAAAATATTGTGCCAATTTCCAGTTTGTTTTGATTCAGGTTATAGAGAGTCACATTAAAAAGACTTTACTGGCCTTGGAAAGAAGATTGCCCTGACCATGAGTTTAAGCTTATAAACATTGTTCTGCCTTATGCAAGTGTTCTTGCTAGGAAGTGTTTTAATCAGTTTGCTTTAAAATATCTTTTAGCTGGTATAAATCATAAAAAGTTCACATAAAATGTGAATCTTCCTGTGGAACAAAACAAAACTTTAAGGCATAAAATTAGAGGAAATGTATAGAATGAAAACAGTATTTTGTTTTCAAAAACAACATAAATAATTTATATAATTCAAATCCAATCTAGTCAAAATTCTTTAAATGAAATCCCTGTGTGCAATGAGTATTTTTCTCATGCATGCCAAGATTCAAATAGGGATCAATTTACTTAATAATTCACTAAGTTGAGATTTATATAAATTAACTGAATTCCAGAAATGGACATGAGTCCTTGTGGAGTCAGAAAAAATATTTTTTTAGTTGGATATATTTCTTTCAGTAAGAATTCATGATTCGCACATTCCAAACTTTTCACATGGATTCACTGATTTTGATTCTATTGAGAATCTATTATTCTTCACAACATTTATATGATCATCATATTTATAAAGGAAATATCACTTTCAGTGATTAATATAATATGTTCAGGTATGCTGCTTTTATGTATGAAATAATGGTTTTTTTCTGTTTTAGAATTTATGATTATGCATACTGATTACATTGTGCACCTTCATCCATAATGATAATCTGACTGTAGAGAAGATGGAAACAGTCAAAATATTTACTCAATATGATATGTACCAGCCATGGACTATGTTATAAAATAAGCATATACGTATGTAAAAAAGATACAATGATATAGATAAGCAACTGCTGACAATAATGTGAAGATAAGAGCATGTACATCAAGGATTATTTATAATATCTGGTTACATTTTCATTCTAATCTTTATACCCTTAGTTAATGAGGTAAAATTTGCAGTAAAATTCATGGAATTATTTTGTTTTAAAAGAAATATTATTAAAAATAGTGACAGCATGATCATGTCTTAACTTGAAATAAAGGGAAGATTTTTTCCCAATTCATTGAATATCAAGAATGTCATCAGCTTCAGATAGATTTCATTTTAGTTTTACTAATGTACTAATGTTAATTTTATTTTTAAAATTACTGAATTAATAAACCTGTTTAATAATCATTATGTGGTCCTCCAACATAATTTGTACACTGAGAACTTCCAGTTCATTGTAACATGTTTAGACAGAACAGTATCTTAAAATATTGTTATGTGAAACATGTTCTATGAACAGTATACATGAATGTTCTACAAAATACATATTGATTAAACTGGCATGCCAAAAAATGTTGCAAAGCAAAAAGTGTTGTTTGTCCTAAAATAATAATAATAATAATAATAATAATAATAATAATAATAATAATAA
>NW_020769322.1:11717126-11744209 GCF_900518735.1 Pseudonaja textilis
AATAATAATAATAATAATAATAATAATAATAATAATAATAATAATAATAATAATAATAATAATAATAAAAAATAATGAAGCAAAGGCTTTGTTTGGTATGTAGCAAAGAACTGGTGGGATCATAAGCCTGAGAAAGTGGTCAAAAATGAGCATGCAAAACTACTGTGGGACTTCCGAATACTGACTGACAAAGTTTTGGAACACAATACCCGGGATATCACAATTGTGGAGAAGAAAAAAGTGTGGATCATTGACATTGCTATACCTGATGACAGCAGAATCGATGAGAAACAACTTGAAAAAATCACTAGATATCAAGACGTGAAAATCAAACTGCAGAGACTCTGGCATAAACCAGTGCAGGTGGTTCCAGTGGTACTCAGCACACTGGGTGCTGTGCCTAAAGATCTAGGCAAGCACTTAAAAACAATTGGCGCTGACAAAATCACCATTGGTCAGCTGCAGAAGGCCACCTTACTGGGATCTGGTCGCATAATCCGCATATACATCATGCAGTCCTAAACACTTGGGAAGCGTTCGACTAGTGATTTCTGATTCAAAAGCCAGCGTAATTATCTCATTTGCTGTGTTCACTGTAGTTTTTTGTGTATAATAAAAATGAAGAGCCATTAAAATAAGATCAAGTACAATATTACAAAACAGAAACCAAGCTTTGAGCTACTCAGAGTTTTCATCTGTTTTGAAGTTCTTAAAGCAGGATGTTAATTAAAATTTCCTTTCCAAAGAAGAAAAATGGACAAACTATTTTCATAAACCTGGAAGAATGATATTTCTATAGTATGGAATGAAGCATTAGAGGTAAATCAGATTGACCTGATAATGTTAGCATAGTATTATTACTATGGAAGGTGAGCCAGAAAACTTGACTGGAAATGGTCTTCCCTACCTGCCCTGGCAGATTGATGATGTCACGCATTCTTGCCCTTCCAAAATGGTAAGTATTTCATTCTCATGCTGGGTCAGTGGTAAGTACAGATTAGCCAGTTTGACTTCCCATCAATTTGCTTTCAATTGCTACTCAACTTGTAGTTCAATCTTCTATTACTGAATTTACTTTTTTAAATGCCATTTATAAAAAATTTAAGAAGAGCTCTATTATTTAAAATTAAATATTAATTAATTAAATGTTTCAGTTCTAAAAATACTGCAGTACTTCTTCATTTCATTTTAGTTTCCCTCCCCACCTTCCCCACAAGTAGTACTGGAGATAAAAAAGAGCAAAAAGCCAATTCACAAACAACTACACTTAACCAATAAGGTAAAGGAAAATTGTGAGTATAAGTCTGCTCAGCTCTTTTTCTACTTATGAGCTCTGATTAGTTGATTGAAGGCAACATAAAGTAGAGGAATTTTTCATCCTTAGAATAACCTACTCCTAAAAGAAAGGGCGGAGGGAGCCCTACAGCCATTTTAGCAACAAAAGAAACTGTTCAATACAACAATCAGTATTACAGAACAGTGAGATAACAATAATCTTAACAAAGAACATTTGAAAAAATAGAGAAATGCGAAAGATGAATGCAATTTTCTTTTCTTAAAAGGATTAGCTTCAAGTATTTAATGAAGCATTTTTCCCAGATTACTTGTCTTATGCATTCACAATATTTCTACTAAACATTTATGCATATAGGTATGGAGACAAAATCATTCCTAATCAACTGAAGTGAGCTTTGATACCAATCAAGGTTTCATTTCTTGCCCAATAGTAATTCAAGCTAAGTCAAACTATAAGTAACTATAAAAAATATTTTTATCCAATTTATCCAATTGTCAATTTCTGTGTGATTTTTTGAGAAAACAATGAAGGATGCTAACAAATCTGATTTATTCTTGTTAGTAGATACCACTGTAGAATCCAGTTTGACAGATGACATTATTGTCATTAAATTCCATTGAATATTTGAAGATTATACATCACAATGGTTGTTGGTAGTTGATAGTTTTTTATCCTATTTTGAGTTTAGTTTATCTATAATTTCCTATAGTTCTGCATAGCTATTATTAGAGCTTTAATAACACCCCTAAATACTCAGAAATTAATTTGTGAATGAATGAATGAGTGAGTGTTTCTGTACTATGTATATGCGTAATTTAACAACACTAAATATTTAGGATAGGATTCCTAAAAAGTAAGAACAATCTGGTTTCAAGCTAAAAAACAAATGTTATTCTAGCATATATTTTGGACACTGAAGATTTCTGATGTTATAGCACATACAGCACATATGAATGTGTTAAGTACACTTTATCCCACTTTTCTTCAAGGAACTAGTGACTGGTGGAAGACTTATATATTCTGTGATGTGGCTTTGGTTGAGAGTTGATAATGCTTCAAAATACCTACAATTCTTATATCAAAAGGGAACTTCTAGCTGAGATTCCTCAACTATTGTAGCCCTTTTTAGAAATCTCGAAGCCAGCACATGAGACAGGTAAAATCTTATTTTATTGTTATGTCTATAATGTTGCTAAAGACAATTGTTACAGTAACATGCTTAAAATATATTTCAGTGCTATTATTGGTCTTCTTTTCATAGACTTTTGGTAATCCTTGCTGTTTATTTATCCACCTGCCTCTTCTGACAGATCTAATAAATGTCATATCCTGTTGCCTCTTGGTTGGATAAAATATTTTAAAAACAAGAACAAGATTGACTGGGGTCAGTAAAAATAAATAGCTTATCTGAACTCGGCATCTTCTTTTAGCTCATATATTTGCCTTGTCAAAGATATCAGCAATGTTCCATTTTCTGAATCACCATTCAGAATGGCTAAGGATTTAAATGTCATACTTCATTACTATTTGATGAGATAAGGGTTTTGCAGTAAAGACCATCGTGGCCACAATCATTGCTTATGCAATTCTCTCCTAGAAATGTATTAATTTTGTTTCTAAAAGTATCTACTATCACAAAGTTCTGTTCCTTGCAGCTATATAGAACTTACAGCATTAAAAAGTTCATCTAGAAATATCTTTTTTTTATTTCTTGTGATAGGTTACATTTAAATTCTATTTAAATCCCCCAAAGCCTGATAACTTTTTCCCTTGAAAGTATAAGGATTAGAAACTGCACACTCAGTACTTTGAGATACCAAGCTAGCAAATTATTACTGAGATTTAATAAAAGCAAAGAATACTGATCACTAGCAAAAACTGTGATAGTTACAGCAACTGATACTAAAGTTTTTTCTATACTGCTGATGGGGAAGTCATCATTGTTAAATGCGGCCTACCTTTAAAAGTGGAGTAAATGACAGATTTAGTTGAAAAGATAATGACTGAGTGGGCATGGCCAACTCGATGTCACTCATAGCAAGGTTAGGTGGTTCAGGCAGGCCGAAGCAGCAGTGGCTGGAGCCTTACACTTACCTTTGTGCAGCAACAGCAACGGTGATTCTCCAACACCCCATCGCTTGCTGGCTGTCATTGCTCGACAGTCAGGATTTTAAAAAAGGTTTTTGCAGCAGGACATGATGGGTGGCTACTTCTGGCCTTTATTGGTGCAGCTGGGCACATGACCCCACCTCAAAACACTGATCTTCAGCCAACGCCTCTTTTTTGGCATGAGAAGCCTCCAGCTGCCACCTCTTTTTCAGCATGAGAAGCCTGCAGCCACTGGTCTTTTTGAATGTGAGAAACCTGTAGCAGCTGCCTCTTTTTCAGTGTGAGAAGCCTGCAACAACTATCTCTATTTTGACATGGGAAGCCTGCAACAGCCGGTCTCTGCTGAGGTTGCAATGGTGGCTGGAGCCTTTTCATGCCAGCAAAGAGTCGAAGCTGCAGGCTTCTCATGCTGGCAAAGAGCGGCTGCTGCAGGCTTTTTGTGCCTGCAAAGGGCAGTGGCTGCAGGCTTCTCGTGCCCTCAGCAGCTGCTCTTTGCACCTGTAAAGGGCAGTGGTTGCAGACTTCTTGAGCTAGCAAAGAGCAGTGGCTGCATGCTTCTCATGCCTGCATAGAGTGGCGCAAGGCGCAGAGATCAGCTGGACCGTGTGGCTGGCATGGTAACAGCTGGTTTCCCAAAATTGGTCCGAACCAGCAGCAGCCTATCTTCTTATTAAATTTTTGCAACTTGATTGTTTTCTTGCAGATATTTCATTACTGAATTAATTAACATCATCAGTGCTACAAGAAAATGGTTGTTCTCATTTTATATACTTATGGAATGAAGTTAGTATTGAAACAAGAAGTATAACTTTGTGTGAGAGAGAAAGGTACCGGAGGATGGACCTGTAACTTCCCGATTCCCTAATTATTTAAAGGGTCATGAATCTTACTTTAGCATATAAGAGGAGCAAAATCTAGATGTAGTTCATGAGAGTGCCCACTCATTCCTTTTCTGGTTGAATTAAAGTGTGAATTCAGACAATAACTGTTTGTGTGAAATTATTCAACAATCTTCTATGATTAGACAGAGTTCAGCCAGCCCTAATGATATCCCCAATCCTAGATATGACCAATTCTGGAACTAATTCTGTATGAAGGCAGAAACACTATACTTGTTCTGAAGTGCCTTATAAAGTCAGGAAGCTAATTGTGATTTTTAAAAAAATGCTGTTTTCATTTTGATATCTTACTGTGAACTGAGTAGTTGAGCTGTATATTCTTCAATGGAGAGAATTGTGTTATCAAAAACCCAAAGGTTTTGCCAAGGTGCGGAGAAAGACCATAAATGATTGTTAGGAAAAATTAATATGGTCAGATTTTTGAGTATATTCAGACATCCTGTCAACTATTATTCAATTAAGATCCTGGTTTTTTTAATCTTTACCTTTAAAGAATTAAGGTATAGCATTTGCCATCTGAAATGGCACAACCTAAGAAAGAAGGCACAACACCATTAAAAAAAACCCTTTAGTTTCAATTGCATCTGCTTTTGGCACTGCAGATAAACTAAATTAATTCTATGCTTGTTACTCCTGATCTTGCATCTTAATATAATAAAGGCTATCTATGCCAAACAAAACAAAGGGCTTCAGAAGAAAACCAGTCGGAACACCTCTAGTTTTGCTTTCTGCCCTTGGACCAGAGGTGGGATTCTACAGGTTCGCACCTATTCACTAGAACCGATTATTAACATTCTAAGCAGTTTGGAGAACCGGTTGTTAGAAGAAATTACTGACCTAATCCTGTAAAGAAGGCAGGAAGGAAACATTCTGGTGTTGCTTGCAGAAACTGCCTCTCCATTAACCCTTATTACATTCTTGGACTAGACTTCCTGTCTCAGGAACTTCTCTGGAGTTTTCTTTCCCTCCTTTGCTGGTACTTTGTTTGTGTGGAGTGACCATTTAAAGTTACAATGGCACTGGCTTATGACCATTTTTCACACTTATGACTGTTGCAGCATCCTCACAGTCATGAGAGGTCAGGTGAGGAGATGTGTGCCTCAATATGAGTGATATTGAGTTGGCCACATCCAGCCAATAACATGACCACCAAGCCACATCCACCCAGTCACATGACCACCAAGCCATGCCCACCAACTAAGCCATGCCCACAGAACCGGTTGTTAAAAAATTTGAATCCCACCCCTGCCTTGGACTCTATGAATTCTTTAATGCCACTTTTCTGAGCACACTCCCTGCAATCTTTCCTGATAAATGATATTGTTTTAAGGAACTGGCTTTCTATAGGAAGGAAGAAAATTGATGCCTTTATTCTTTATATCTCAAGGGCCTCTCTCTTTTTCTATCTCTTTTTTTTTTAATATTCCTTTTGTTCCAATCTGACAAAACCCAAAAGATGCTAAAGGATAAATAATTTATCTCATATATTTGCCCTGCAAAGCTCTCTCACTTGTTTTTATGTGCAGCATGCAGTATATCTTCTTTTTGTGTTATTGTGTTATTGTTTCCCTTTTTGTGGACTTTTCTGTTTTGTTACCATTATCCCCAAACATAACATATAACATCTCCTTTAAAGAATTAGAAATAAAAGCTTGTTTCAGTGGGACTAATTATAAGAATGTAGTTAGGGATGGGCATCTTGTCCACAGCTTTTCCTAAATAACACCTGTATTTTAATACAAATTTGAGTAAATATAGCAATATAGATTGGTCAGTGAGTGAATTCAAGAGAATATGTACAAAGTAATAACTACTTGTAGGCATATGTGGAATATTGTTAAAAAACATTCCCTTAGGAAAAGCTATAGATGTTAGTGCTTCTTTTAAGTATTATGGAATACTGCTATGGCTGATATTAAAATTGATAAATTGGTATGCAGCTTGTAATTTTGTCCAACCACAACTTGAAATTATCAATGTTCAATTCAGGTTCTTTGAAACTTTAGCTTTGTTTTAAGGCTTTAAAGAAAAGAATAGGAGCAGTAAACCAGACATTCATACTGAGCTGCTAATAGAAAGAAAAAAAAAAAACTTCCTTGGTTCTCCCTTTGTTTCTAGACACTAATTTCAAGATGGCTATCAGTACCAAACAACCCAGCAGCCTTGGCAGAATCTTCTTTTTCTAGTGAGTAGCATAAAAATATCCTATTATAAAAAGCATGACAAATACCTACCTAGAGAGGGGGAAGACCTAGGTCCACATTCCTCCTAGTGACCCAACTTGGCAAGAAGGAAAATATGTATTAGTGTGTGAAACAAAAGAGAAGGAAGAGAGAATGTGATATTTGAAAGCATGCAAATAGCACTTTATGTTGTCAAAACAAAATAGGGTCATTGTTCATCCATCTAATAAAATATTAAATAATATTTAATATTTAATAATCCCATAATATTCTCTCTGTGTGTATGTATCCTTTATCTATTTGCTGTATCTCTCCCACTTGAAAGCAGACAAATATATGAGAACAATTGTATATAGGAATTGTTAAAGAGTATTTTAAAAGCTTATTTACTGACCACACATAGGTATATAAAACATTGGCAAGGTATTTCAAGAAAACAGTTTTGAAAGTACTAAAATGTTTGTACATATTATTTACTGTAATATATAAAGGAAAAGAAAAAAATATCTGAAGTATAAAAATACAGATAATAGATAACAGATAATCAGAGTTGGAAGGGACCTTGTAGGTAATCTAGTCCAATTCCCCGCCCAAGCGGGAGACCCTACACCATTTCTGACAAATGGCAGTCCAATCTCTTCTTGAAAGTCTCAACTGATGGCACTCCCACAACTTCCGAGGGCAAGCTGTTCCATTGGTTGATTGTTCTCATTGTCAGAAAGTTTCTCCTTATTTCTAGGTTAAATCTCTCCTTGTTCAGTTTCCATCCATTATTCCTTGTCTGGCCTACAGGTGCTTTCAAAAATAGCTTGACCCCTTCCTCTCTGTGGCAGCCCCTCAAATATTGGAACATTGCTATCATTCTCCCCTGGTCCTTCTTTTCACTAGCCATGCCCAGTTCCTGTAACTGTTCTTTATATGTTTTAGTCTCCAGTCCCCTAATCATCCTGGTTGCTCTTCTCTGTACTTTTTCTAGAGTCTCAATATCTTTTTTTATAGTGTGGTGACCAAACCTGGATGCAGTACTCTAGGTATGGTCTTACTAAGGCTTTATAGAGTGGTATTAGTACTTCCTTGATCTTGATTGTATCTCTCTGTTAATACAATTTAGGATTGCATTAGCTTTTTTGACTGCTACTGCATGCTGCTGGCTCATATTTAGCTGGTTGTGCACTAAGACTCCAAGATCCTTCTCACAGTTACTGCTATTGAGCCTGGTTTCACCAGTCTATATGTGTACTTTTGGTTTTTCTTGCCTAAGTGTAGGACTTTACTTTCCTCTATATTGAATTTCATTTTATTAGATATGGCCCAGTATTCTAGTCTGTCAAGATCCTTTTGGATCTTGAACTTATCTTCTTGGCTGTTAGCTATTCCTGCCAGCTTAGTATCATCAGCAAATTTGGTAAGTTCCCCTTCTATTCCCTCATCTAAGTCGTTAATGAAGATATTGAAGAGTACTGGGCCTAAGACGGAACCTTGTGGCACCCCACTATTTATTCCATGTAGACTTACACCCATTAAGGACTATTTGCTAAGTATGGTTTGCCAATCAGTTGCGAGTCCATCTAGTGGTGGTGCTATCTATTCCACTTTTTTCTAGCTTACTAAGAAATAGGTTGTGGTCTACTTTGTCGAATGCCTTGTTGAAATCTAAATATATCATGTCCACAGTATTTTGCTGGTCTACTAATTTAGTCACTGTGTTGAAGAATGAAATAAGATTGGTTTGGCATGATCTGTTCTTAACAAACCCGTGCTGTCTGCTAGTTATTACTTTACTTGTTTCTAGATGTTGGCAGGTCTGTTTTTTAATTATCTTTTCCAGTATCTTCCCAGATATTGATGTTAGGCTGATTGGTCTATAGTTTCCTGGGTCTGTTTTTTTTTTTCCTTTTTTGAAGATGGGAACCACATCAGCTCTTTTCCAGTCCTCTGGTAGTTCCCCGGTGCTCCAGGATTTTTTAAAGATGTAGTGCAGTGGTTCTGAGATGACCTCTGCCAGCTCCTTTAAAACTCTGGGACTAAAATACAATTTTAGTGAAAGCCCATTTCTAAAAGTTAACTGTTATTGGGCCAAAATACAGTTAAAGTTACAATAATAGTTAATTTTGGAATGGGATGTCAATCATTCCCAAAGAATACAGATAATTTTGAATTCTGCATATAAAAAGTATAAGGGATTGCTCTCAATAATTCTAGTAATCAAGAAATTGATTTTGTGATATTCTAGGGCCTAAATATAGTTTGCTAGGTATACTCACTGATAGATCAGTTCAGTATGTTACTTATAGTAAAGGTTATAAGATGAAACCGTATTGTATCATTGCCATGTTAAAACTGTAGAAAATGCATTTAATTCAAGTTTAAATGTACAGATATCCTGGGTCCCTCTCTAAGAAAAAACTAAAGCAAAGAAACTTGGAAATGCTTACTTTTGAAGAAAAGATGGGGATGCTGCTAGGGGAGATATTTTCCAGTTAAACTTGTCCCCTCTTATCTGATTGTGGTAGACACAGAATAATAGATAATATATTACAGAAATAATTATATTATTCCAGTGAATAAAATAGTGCTCATCCATTTGGAGAGTTCAGTGTTTTGCTGTTTTCCATCATCATAAGATCATCAGAGAAAATCATCAATAGAGTAAAAAATTGTCTGGAGATAATTAAAAAATGCAAAGAATGGCAATAACCAGGTGATAATACTGTTCTCCAAGTTCAAAGAGCAAAACAGATTGGTTCTTTTTTTAAAAAAAAAAACGATAAATAAGATTAAAATCCAACTTAGCTGCTATTGAAACTTAATATCTATTGCTATTGAGAAATGATTGATTACTATGACATGCGATGGAGGCAAATGCCTCAGATTGACACATCAGCTTCTTGGCAAGAAATGGATCCAGAGTGACATGGGCTTCATTTGGAAGTGACCAACTGGTGAAAGGCAGATGTAAGTTGCCTTTGCTATTCATCCATTTGGAGAGTTCAGTGTTTTGCTGTTTTCCATCATTTTCAGTTTTTATTGTTATAACACAGACAGATCAGAGGTGGTATTCAGCAGGTTCTGACCAGTTCTGGAGAATCAGTAGTGGAAATTTTGAGTAGTTCAGAGAACCGGCAAATACTGCCTCTGACTGGAGATTTTACAGTATCCTTCCCCTGCCATGCCCACCAAGCCATGCCCACAGAACCGGTAGTAAAAAAAAATTGAACCCCACCACTGAGACAGATCTTTGTACCAGGCAGAAAAAATGTGTGATAAATGATACCTACTTTCACCCTTTAGATAGCTCCTTCATGGCCAATAAAATGTAAATGGGATGTCTTATAATGAGCCTGGGAAATATGTGACACTGATCCTTTCCTTCATGTGCTTTCACACTACACTACCACTTTGGAAAGAGCCTGACACTGTTGTATGCCTGTTTTTAAATATTGTAATTGTATGGCTTCCCTAAGGCATTAAGCTGAGTTACATCCTTAATGCTACCTCCTTTTCAAAATCCTTGGCTACCTGATTGAGTTTTGTGATTCACCTAAATTGTATCAAAAACAATTATCTTAAAAAGCACTATGTATAATAAATCATAATAAATAATACTTTGTTGCTGGAGTACAATTTCTTATTTCTTTAGGTTCAGCAGAAGCCCTAATCTATGTCTCGGTATGGATTACTTGGCTAGCTGGTATGCATATCAAAAACACATGAGTTAAAGTAGAGTTGTTAAAAGATTAAATCCTCTCACTCTTTTATTCAGCTCTGATTAATCTCTGGTCAGGAGCTTGAATTAATTATCAATTATCAACCTTTTCAAGGTTTTTTTTTATCTTCTTCCAAAGCAGTATTGTTAATAGTACTGCATTCAGTAGCTTTTCAAAGGAATCCTAGACATAATAAAACATTACAGAACTTTCAAGCAAAAGGCTTACTTACATTAGCAAGTACTTACTTTAATCTATAAATAAATATTGAAATAAAGCATGGAAATATAAACAGGGAAAAATCAGTAAACAATAAACTGCAGTAAGTACAGTTAAAATAAAAACCCTGAAAGAACTAAACTGAGAATAATGTTTATTGTTTAAGATAATGTAAAATACTTCCTGAATGATGCTTTATGAATAATCATACATCAGTCATGCTTACTTCCCTGTGCTCTAAAATATAAAATCAAAACCACACATTGAAGAAAGAGTCAGACATCTAATTTATAGCTTTCAAAAGTCACACTGATGAACCCTAGCATAAAATTTTAGCAGCTTTTTCTTTGCACTGTTACTTAAGCCAAATTGAGATAAAGACAATTTCACTAAATTCATATTTACAAATTCAGATCAGTTTAATATGGAAGGCAAATTCTAGTGGCTTTAGCTTAGTCAGCATAGAATGCAATATTAAATCAAGTGAATCAACCACAGTCTAAAAGCTATTTTACCACAAAAATGTTATCAAAAAGCACACAAAGGTTAGAACCTAGGAGCAAGAAATTTTTCTTTATAATGCTGGCTTAGAACTAAAGTCTCTGAAGTTAAAGATTAAGTTCCTAACTGCCAAATATCAAGTCCTTCAAAGGAAGCTACTGCTGACAAGTAGGATTCTATTCTCAAGCAATTGGTTCTCTTAAGGGATCTAATCCCAGAGAGACTTTCCTTGGCAGATTCAGACCTGAATACTGAGCTTTTTGTCCTAAAGCAAATGGGTTTTGTGTTGCTAGTTGACACCAGACAGTAAGTTATCTGATTAGTGTTTCTCTACAAAAAATAAGCTGCTAGTATTTAGTTTAAAAATGCTGCCAAAAGAAATTTCTCTAATGGAATTTTTCATGATTCATTGGTTTCTACACAAATATTAAAAGAAGAATAAAAATCTTTGTAGCTGCTTGACATCTCTCTCTCCCATGTGTGTGTGTGTGTGTGTGTGTGTGTGTGTGTGTTTGTTTGTGTGTGTGTGTGTGTGTGTGTAGAGACAGAGACATAGAGAGCCTTTCATCTTTATGACAGCCCCCTCAAATACTGGGACACTGATATTATGTTTACACTGCTATTATGTTTCCCCTAATCCTTCTCATTCATGTTTATACCATTATTAGTATTTGAGAACATTTATTAATTGTCTGGTAAAAGATAAACAAATAATTACAGAGTTGTGAAATAAATGCTGCTATTATAGTCATTTTCCACTAATACAAACTATTTTTGAAATAAGAAATTATGTGATCTGTCTTTAGAGCTGCCTGTCGTGGGTTTTCAATAAATGCTAAGCGTATCAATTTCATTCACTATAGTTTGTCATGAATTACGAGTCCTGTTCTGGGCTCCAGTTAAAGTACTGTTTATTATCAAACAGTCTGAAAAACTGTGTAGCAATGTTCCACAAAATGAGTGAAAAGTGCAAATGAACGCTGCCCTCTATAGATAATCACACTATATTCATGGAAGCTGACTATTTAGTGCATCTTTAAAGTGATTGCTGAGGCAGCAGAGCTTGTGAATCATAAATAATTACAAGTTTCCAATATAAGCTTGATACATCTTATAAATATCAAGTAGAAACTTTATACTGCTTACTACTTGTAAGATAAGTGTGTAATGAAATTGTAAAGGGCCCAGAAAATTAAGTAGAAAAATGAAATCCTTCACAGATCAAGATACATGGAAAGTAGAATATTAATTTTGGTACAATATTTCATGTCAGTGTGGTGATTGGTGACATTAAATTTTGTTTCTTCCTCCAATCAGAAATTTAGGTAATGTGTATTACACTAAGAAGTGCAATAGAAATGTCTTAATAAAATAATAAATCTTTCCTATTGAATTTATTTCATACAATATCATTTATAAAATTAGTTTAAATTACTGGCTTGTACAGACTATTTTAATGTCAGTGGAGTTCTTTGAAAACCTGGAATAACTAACTAAAAAGGAGTGAGAGAGAGAGTAGAATATATGTTCACAATGGAGCCTAAGAATCTTCAGAAAGGTGAGATTTTTGAGACTACATTTTTATCCAAACATGCATACACGCATATGTGCTTATATATGTGCACAAATATACACTCACAAAATCAGTATAAATTAAAATGTCTGTCTTTTTCCATCTATTGTAGAATTTATTTCTTCCCTAAGAATTTATTTGGATAAATGCCATATCAGCTTTCAGCTATTTAGTTGTTTTTTTATTGCTGTGCCTTTTTCCTGAAATGAGCTGTACTTATTCATACAACATGGCATGTCATAATATTATAATGATTATCCTGTAGCTTTATCCATGGTCCATAATACCATCTGCTACAAAACTAGTCTTCTCATTGCATGAGCACCATCTGGAACACCAACCATCTATATTCTAATTACTGTTCAGATGAGGTTTCTGTTACTACAGAAACAACATATTGACTGTATCCTTCACTGATTGTTTAATTTATAAAAAAATATAATAGTGTACAACAGAAATAGATTGTTGGCATCTTTAATTATTTTTAAGTGCTACATTTTTATTTTCCTCTGTTTTTTTCCAATATATGTCATATCAAAAGTCCTTTGTCATGAAGATGGATAGAAGCATTATCAAGAATTTCCACTACATATTGTTTTTCCCCATTCCCTATATCTATTTTCAACTCTTTGGGGCTGAAAATAAAGGAAATATGTTACAGGATAAACGTTCATCTTTCAATTTTGCTACAATAATGATTTGCCACAACCATTCTAATTAACTGCAATTTCTAATACGGTAATAAGAACTGGTTCAAAAATATAATTCGATGAATGGTTTTTAGTAATGAAAAGTGCTTATACACATTTGAATGGATGTACCATTCAAATTTTGGCTTTTCCCTCCTTTTTCCTTTTCCAATGTGTGCTATAGCTCTTCTTTGTGATTTGAATCCTATGCTTGGACTTGGGAATCATGGCATCTAATATTTTTGCTTGGTTTTGTAGACTGTCATAAATAGTTCCAAATGTAGCAATTCAAATTCATTTTAATATTGAAAAATTATAATTCTGTTGTGGTATCTATTTGCAAATCTTTGTATTTTGTAATATTTTTCAATTCCTGGCCTTCAACATTACTGTCTGTTGGAAAGACCATGCTAATAAACCAAATACAATTCTCTTTAAGCACAGTAATATCAGATGTCAATCACATTAAATTTTATAAAACTGTAAATGTTTTGTGACATTTTCAATAACTTTATCTACATTTTCACATTTCTGTTAATTCTTATTGACTATCAGTCTGTACATTTTACATAAATGCCAGTATAATATCTTTCCAATTCAATCATGCTTTTTTGCAATTTTCTTCTTTTCTTCTTGTGACTTTGCTCCATCTAGTTCTTATGTAGCTAAGGTATTTTGAGCCTAATCTCAGTACAATTGACATTTATTATACAAAATAACATTTTCTTTTATTTTTATGACATTTGGGAATAGCAATCATTCTTGAACAACAAAAAGCATTCCTCTATTTTCTTTTATGATATATCTTTCTTAAGCCATTGCATGTTTGGATACTGTCTGATCTGATCTCTCAAAATATGCCCATGGAGAGTGTATTTTTCCTCTCTCCAGTTTTCTAATCTCATTTCTAGCTGTTACTTTCATAATCGCTTTTAGATTCCATTTTGGGACATGGATATTCTTTCATTCAATAACTTTTTTACTTCCTTTGATGTAATAATTTAGTGCACATTTTTCATTTTCTACAGGTTGTTTTACCTATAAAACTCCGTACTTTCCAGTCTTTTTTTTATATCACTCTGAGGATGTACTCAGGTATTGAATTTCTGAATTATTAATCAAGGTAATCAAGATCCACCTGGGACTACTTGACTATTTCTGCAGTGTACAGAATTGGACAATATTAATAAATTGATTGATCTGAAAGTATTCCCACCAGGTTTTCCTTACATTTTCCTTACAATATTCTGAACTTATTTTTCTTATTGATTGTGGAAAATAACAGATGTTTTCCATTACAAAATATTTACTACTTGTTTAGGTAATAACTGTCTGCTTTTCAAGGTAGTCCAATATGAATGCTTTTATTATTGGGTTATAATAACAGAATTCTGGAAGTCTGGATGTGCCTTTTTCTCTTCTGCTTTTTACATTCCAAAGAACTAAGATGGGTCAATTCTGAGATGTTTAGTCAAATTGCATTCCTGCTTTGGTCTCAGGTTTTATGTATCAGATCACTGTCTAGGCTGGGTCTCTTCCTTCTGTCTCTCATTATTATTCTCACAACCTATTACATAGTTCTTCAGTAACTTTTTCATTTCTGAGTGATTTTCATTTTCTTTATTTGAATTAGTGCACATTTACTAAGTCAGATTATATTGCAATATCACTGCTAAATATCTGAACAGTATTTTGTAATTATTCCAATTGGCATTTATATCAGATGGGCTAGGTTTCTTTTAAACTTTCTTGAACATTTTGCCTTCTTAAAAACAGTATCTCCAAATGGAATAATAAAGGTGATATGTCAACTTGAAATATTCCTGTTTTTATTCTGATTTATTTATCACCAGGGCATGATGGCTCAGCAGTTGGACACTGAGCTTGTCAAGTAAAGACTTGACAGCCCAGGTTTGAGACCCAAACTCTGAACAATAGGGTGAGCTTCTTATAAATTTTCCATTATTTACATGTATTAGTACTTAAAAAACATAATGTTGTCTGGGTATATAATTTGCTTAACAATATAGATTGCATTCTTAATCTCCAGACCTTTTTTCCAAACCACTGGTAAAACAATTTCCATATTTGATAATATTCTGAATCTTCTTTCTGTTTAATTTTCAATGTACTGTAAGTCTATCAATTTCTGCACAATCTAGTATCTTTCTAATTATCTCTATATCTCACGGTGTTTGTTCATTTTTCCAATATTGTGCAAATATAATCCTCATTGCTGTTAAGAAAAATCGGGTGAGCTTCTGTACTTGCACCAGATCCTCCCCATCTAGCAGTTTGAAAGTATGCAAATGTAATAGATTAATAAGTATTACTTAGGTGGAAAGTCAACAGCATTCTGTGAACCTTTGACATACAGCTGTCCTACAGTCAGGCATGACTGACAGAAAAACCTTTTCTATTCATCATCATTAAGTGTTAATTTTTATTTTCTATGTTATTGCTTCTACAAAGTCTCAGATATTTTGATTTATATCAAGAACTTAGGTGTTTTTTATGAGTCTGTTATTTGGAGGTTGACTGTTTTCTTATAATCATTCTAAGCCATATATAAATCCACTTTTCCTTGACTTTTTAAAAGATTGTTTTATCAATAAATAATTCATTTTTGATTCCTTGTGAATTTTTGAGGTTTTGTTTTTCACTATTTTTAATTTTGCAGAAAAGTCATTATTATACCTGTAAAAATTGTTAATGTGGTAGGCAAACAAGTTTTTGGCTTATAATTATGTAATATGGATCCTTCATTAATAAAAACTCCTGAAAGGAAAAACAAAATCCAAGTTTTCCTTTAAGAAAAACAAAGTCCAGTTGCCTTTTGAAAAAGCACCTTTGGGATAAACTGACTAGCTAACCAATCACATAGCATAATTACATATTAAGTCAAATCCACACAACTCATCAATCCCAGATACAATCTGGTGTTTGATTTAGTTGGACTGCTTCCAAACCATTTTTCTATTACAATTAAATTTCCCATGCAAATTTGTTAATTCCAATTCATTTTGTAGAATAAATCTACTTTGTCTTATATAATTTTCTATAGGCCAATATCATAATCCTCTCCAGAAATGCAAATTTTCTTCATTTCTTCATTATTACTTTTACAATATTGTTTTCACATGGTACTAATATTCCTGTAGAATTGATGATTAAATTGAAAATGTGATTTGAAATGTCTTATGTGACCATTTTACCACTTCATTTTTCCCAATAATACAACAATCAGGAATTAGTGAATGTCAGTTTTGGCTTTGGTTCTGATACTATGTTGCTTTTTATTGTTTTCAGATTGTTCAGATCTGCCCAATGTTTTTTTTTTTTATTATAAGTGAATTTTCCATTTATTATTATTGTGTTTATTAAAGTTCAGCAGCACAATATATATAGGTTGGTCTGTTTCACGTTTCACTGAAATGAAATGCATTCTAGTACTTTGCTTATGTCCTGAAGAATTTCAAATAAAGCTCTTCTATTTATTTGCTTAAAGATGGGTAGTATCATTATTATTGTCAATTCCAATAACTTTTTAATGACTTTTTCAATCAATTTTTGTCTTTTAGTTACTTCTGGTTGCTTATTTTTACTAATTGCTGCATTTGCTTTCCCACAAACATTTTCTTGCCTTGACTTTTCATTACTTCATTCCATCCACAGATCAAAAGATCCTGTATCATGCAATGTTGCCCATTGTATTGACTTTTGCTGATGATGTCTGGATAATAATTATTTTTATTTTTATTTTTTATTTGATTTGATTTGTCAATTGTTTACAAGATAATAAGTATAAGTGGATACATAGTTATGAATACATGAAATGGGTACATATAAGAAAAATAAAAGAAAAATAAAAGAAACAATAGGACAGGGACGGTAGGCACGTTGGTGCGCTTATGCACGCCCCCCTACAGACCTCTTAGGAAAGGGGTGAGGTCAATAGTAGACAGTCTAAGGTTAAAGTTTTTGGGGTTTGGGGAAGAAACTACAGAGTCGGGTAGAGTATTCCAGACATTGATCACTCTGTTGCTGAAGTCGTATTTCCTGCAATCAAGCTTGGTGCGGTTAACCTTGAGTTTGTATCTGTTGTGTGCTCTTGTGTTGTTATGGTTGAAGCTGAAGGACATTGACAGGTAGGACATTGCAATGTATGATTTTATATACCATGCTTAAATCAGACCGAAGACGGCGTAATTCAAGGTTTTCTAGTTCTAGAATTTCAAGTCTGGTGGCATAAGGTATTCTACAATGAGTAGATGAGTGAAGAACTCTTCTTGTGAAATATTTCTGGACTTTCTCAACTGTGTTAATATCAGATACGTACTGTGGGTTCCAGACTGATGAGCTGTATTTGAGTATTGGTCTAGCAAATGTTTTGTATGCTCTAGTTAGTAGTGTGATATTACCAGAGAAAAAGCTACGTAAGATTAGGTTAACAACTCTTAATGCCTTTTTGGCTATGTAGTTGCAGTGGGCTCTAGCACTTAGATCATTAGAGGTGAGTATTCCAAGGTCCTTTACAGAGCTTGGATCATCAACAAGATCTTGACTATTCAGCTTGTATTTTATTTTCGGATTTTTTTTGCCAATATGTAAGACAGAGCATTTATTTGTTGAGATTTGAAGTTGCCATTTGTTTGACCATTCTGATACACAGTCAAGATCTTTTTGAAGGGTAGCAGTATTGTCTGTGGTATTGAACAGCTTTACATCATCAGCGTAAAGAACGCAGTTGCTCTTAATATGATCACAGAGGTCGTTTATGTAGAGTATGAAGAGAGTTGGTCCTAGAACACTGCCTTGGGGGACACCACTATTGACAGGTACAGAATTTGATAGGACGCTCCCAATTTTGACCATTTGTTGTCTGTTTGACAGGAATGCTTCTATCCAGTTATGCAGTTGTCCAGAGATACCATAGGATTTTATTTTTAGTAGTAGTTTGTCATGTACCACTGAATCAAAGGCTTTACAGAAGTCTATGTAGATTGCATCTATTGTTTTGCCCTGATCAAGTTGTGTAGTCCATATGTTTTTGCAGTGTAAGAGTTGCAGATTACAGGATAGTTTTTTTCTGAAACCAAATTGTTTATTGGAGAGTAGGTTGTCTCTAAGTGGAGGATGATGGATTGGTTAATAATTGATTCCATGACTTTACAGGTGACGCAGCATAAGGAGATTGGTCTGTAATTTTCAACTAGGCTAGGGTCTCCCTTTTTGAAGATGGGATGACTGTGGCTTGTGACCATAGGTTAGGCAAGGAACTGGTCCTGAAAGATTTTTCAAAGATTATGCTTAGAGGTTTGGCTATGGCAGTGGATAGCTTTTTTAAGAAATAGGCACATATTCCATACACACACACACACACACACATACATACAGCCAAGCATTTTTTTCATTAGCTTGGTTGAATGTGTGTGTATACAGTCAGTAAATTCAATATCAAAAATAAGGCCTTTTTTTTAAAAAAATGCACCATGCTATATTCACTCTGTCTCTCTGTTTCTGTCTCCGTCTCTCTCTGTGTGTCTCTCTGTCTCTCTCTCTCTCTCTCACACACACACACACACACACTCACATCACTGAGATTGCTTAGAAATCTGAAATATAATTTCTAATTTATATTCTTAAGGTTAACCATAATGACTTCACAACGGTTGCAACAGAAGCCACAAACCAAGGGCAGTTCTTGGCTGTCCATGTTTGCAAATCCTTATGTCAGTCCTTTTATGCCTTTCTAAACACAGGAATAATAAAAGAAAAAAAAGCAAACAATTATAAATATTTCATGTAAGACTTTGCTTGGATATTGATTGCAAGGCAAATTCATGTGTAACAGATCAATAATTAATTTATTGGTAGAATAGCAAAATAAAATATCCATATTGTCAAATATTTGAGGTAGGAAAAATCAGGACATTTTAAGAATGAATGAAACTCCACTTTATTGACATACAATATCTAGTCTATTTCAATATGGCTATATTAATAGAATCTTCAAATCCCATGTTTTGCCTTCCTCCTTCTTACGTCCAGAGGAATTAAGGTGTAGCCAATTTAAATCTCTTTCTGGTATTATTTACTCCTTAGGCTTAAAGCATGTTTTGGTAGCTATTGCCACATAGTTTCTCCAACATTATATCTGTGGCTCACTTATATGGAATGTTAGAATAGTACTGTATGTCTTGCTGGAAAAAATAAGGAGAAAGAAACATGCACAAGATTGGCAATCCATTATAGAGAGAGCAAGCAACTAAAGTATCAGTGACACTACACTATAAGAATTCACTAAGTGTTATCTGATATAAGTTGTCTGGAATATAGTATGTCAGAGTGACCTGCATAGAGAATTGCACTTTTTGCAAGTGTCCCACTTATATTTTCCCTTAGAATAAGAATGAATGGTGTGAGATGGTACAATATATAAATCCATTATTGTGTCCTATTTTCAAGTTGATCTAAATGATAAATGATTGAAATGATAGAAAGATAATGGTACATTTCTGATCAATATAAAAATAGTCACTTTTGGCAAGATATTTTGTTCTTTACACTATTCCATGTTTTCTATTTTTTTTCCACTTATTGATTTTTCTTTCTGTCTCTTTTCTTTCTTTCTGTTGCTCCAGTTGATAGAAATGAAAAGATCTTTTACTCACCGAACTAGATTGATGGAAAAGAGCTATCGCTACACCAGATTTAAAATCTCAAAAATGTTTATGATACAGAAGTCTAGAATTACTGTTTCATTTCTTCAGTGTATTTTAATATTTAATTTCTGGCATATTTAATGATATTCTTAAACATTTACAACCCTGTCCTTCCTCTGTATTAATTTCTAAACTAATTATTCAGTATCAAGGAGCTACTGATTCATTTCAGGCAATATCATCTTGTCAGTGTAGTTGTGCATCATTTTCTGTCTCACTGAGTAGCAATGGATCAAATTCAGATTCGGAAAACATGAAATCAGTCCTTGCTTTACTCTTTAGCAAACAATAAAGTTAACTTTTAAACATTAGTGCCTTCTTACAGACATCTTCATAACCATTAATGTTTAAATTAAAACAATGTATAAGATCATGAGAATGAGTTTGCAAATTGCTTATCTGATAAAACAGAAATGTTAGACAATAAATGATGGTGCTGCCTTTTACTTCTTCCATGAATGAAAAACTCCTTACAAATTAAAACTTAACATATCAAGGGTTATTCAACTGGGATTTTAATAGACATGTTTTTTCATAAATCGTAAAGAACCAAATTATACCAATTTTTGTGCCAATTTTCATTCACATTTCATTGAAAGTATACTTGAACACTGTGTTCATCATGTGTCTCACAGAGATACCGGTAATCTTCCAAACATGCACATACTATGATATGTATGTACATACACACACACACACACACACACACACACGTGCATATACACACATACTTAAATATTGTCCAAGTAACAAAGAACATAAAGTAGAATATTTCTTCCTTCCTTCCTTTTTTTTCTTTCTTTCTCATACTGTTTCTGAAGTCTAAAACAAAGTGAAGATTTTACAAAGCTGTGAAGGAGTTTTGTGGTTTTACAAAGCTGTGATTCAATCACCCTCCTGAAGCAACTGTATGAACTGAAGTGGGGATCTACTTCAAAGAAGCGTATCAAATTAGATTGACTTTCAATTGCTGCTGATCTTATGGACAACATGCAGTGTTGTAACTTTACTTTCATACACTGACAATATGTGAATAGCATAATAGGCTTTCTGTCACTGACAAGAATAACAGGCAAAGAAATGTTATCTCCGTTGCTTTCTACTTATCACAAATATTTTGGAATGGCAAGGCAAACATTGTTTTGAGTTTCCTTAGGTCTCAGCTTCTTTAACAAGATTTTGTCTTACACTAACAAAATAAACTTCATTTTTGAGCCAAGTTGAAATCTCTAAAGAGTCTGTGAATGCTGGATGAAGGGCTTGTGTTTACCCAAGCCTTTGGCTTCTTGTCTCCCTTATGCAAATTGGCTGAAAATGTAATCAATTTCATCGTCAGTTTCCCAGATTTCAAATCTTTTCCCACTTTTGTAACAATGAGACCTGGCATTCTGTTCAGATGGTTCAGATACTATTCATTGTATTCCCCAAACTTGTTCTTTATTGCTTTCACCCATGCCTAGAAAACAATTGAACAAACTTCAATTGCACATTTCTGCAAGAAAAACTTTTGAAGATTGATGAAAACATATTTAATCTATATCGATCCCAATTATACTCTTCTTGCCATTTCCACCAAAAACAGGAAAAAGAGGGAACTCTTGTCAATTTCACCAAGTGAAGAGAAAAAAAGACAGCAAAACAACAATAACAGCTTGACTTTTTATTTACTGCACTTGTTAAACAACAAAATATCAAAGATTCAACCTTTTAATGCAGGCAGCTCATTATAAAATGGCTATCAAAAGCAATGAATGGGAATTAGGGAGATATGCCCTATCTAGAGTCTCTGTCCCTTGCCAGATCTAATGACCTTAATCAATTTTTGTCTATTCTCCAAATTTATACTTTAGGGAAGGAGGTAAAGAAGATGATCGGGCTTCAGTTCCAGAGGTTCCTGAAGGTGATGGAATATCAGATTCATTTTTTTCGGGCTTCAAGCCAGGTTACAATATGGAGATAGAATTGATCATATTAGTTAATGTGGAGTCAGAGTGGTAGTGCTGAACCTATTGCTATGCCCCTTGATCTCTTAGCAACTTTTAATACCATCATTGTACCATTCTGGACAGCATGCAAAAACTTCTACATCTACATCTGCATAAACTTCTACATAAGGTTGAGTTTTATTTTATTTTATTTAGTTGGATGGTGCAATATTGTTCATCAAAACACTTTGCCGAATCCAGCCTCTGCAGGAAAGCTTTCTGTAAGAATTGACTTCCAGCTTGGTTGGAGACAATTGAAATATTTGTTTCATATTGATATATCTATATTATTCTTGCTTTAGTGGTGATTCAGCTCCAGAAAGTCTAATTAATAATCAACTAACCAAGTAATAGAGACTGACTACCAGTCTACTTCTCTTCAAAAACTTGTTGAAATTCATCCCTCAAATAAAATCTATATATGTTGTGAATTTCCTTCACCTATATGTCAACTTAGACTGACTTAGAATAATTTTATTGTCACTTTGAATGTACACTAACTGGCATACATTAAAAATAGTAACAAAAATAGTTAAAGAAACTTATTTTGACCAACTTCTAGATGTTCACAAAATAGGTCAAGTTTTGTATTTGTATTTATGTTCAAAATAAATTGATCTCTAAGAAACCTCCAATTTGTGTTATCTGTATCAGCTCTCTTTTCTCTTAAACTACTAAACTTCCATTTAGAACATGAATGCACTGCAAGGTTTGTCAGCAGTCAGACTATGGATTGCCTCCCCCCAAGACTTAGGGTGCTAGAATTCAGTTTGGATCTAAGGCATGGTTTTACAATCTACTTATAAGAATGATAAACTCTTAAATAGATATAAAATCATTGACTTTTTAAAGTTTCATTTACTGATTTCTCTTCAGCAGAATGAGTGAAATTGACAGTATCATTAATGTATGACAAGTGTAAGGTATTATGCATACCCAGTTTCAGAAAGGTCACTGCAGGAAATTTGCTGCTAGCCTTTTTAATATTTTGTTACCATTTTAAAGAAATATACCACATTGCTTTTTAACAAAATATGATGACAATTTTAGTCTCACAAGCAGAGAAAACTAGACGTTTTCATTTAAGAGACTTGGAGAAAGACAAAGAGGGGACACTTGAGAGGCCCTGAGGTGAAAATAAGTGATTCAGTAATGATAATCATTAAAATAATTGGCACAATAGTGAGATTAATGCAACCACTTTTCAGGAAGGGATCATTCTGTTGCATTTAATGTAAGCATAGAACATAATGAAATGGGGTCCTGGAATTAAGTGGCAAAAGTGGATAAATTGGATTTTTGGCTTATTTGTTATTTATGAGGTGATTGCCAAAAGATAATAAATCTTCCAAATCAGGCCTCAACCCACCCGACCCCCAAGGCGGAAGTCTATAGGGATAGAATCTTTGTAAATTACATGGGCATATAAAACAATAAATTAATAGAGGAACACAAAACCCAAACATGCAATGATTATAAAAATATGCCTATGCCAGTCCTAGTCTTGGATTATATTTCTGATAACATAATGGATTGCTTCTTGTATCCTTTAATAAGGATGAGAGTCAAAGTTGTTCCTGCGTCCTTAAAACACTATAATTTGGAGATTATCCACCATGCTTCCAGAGAGTTACTAGAAGATTGTGGCTGGATGAGCTAAATTTTAGAAGTGGACTTGTAGCTATACTTTTTAATATTCTGATTATTATTTTTAAAAAATGTTTTATTTTTTTTAACAAAAATGTAATAATTAGCTCATTCCTCTTCCTTCTTTTTTCACACATTAGCATTTGCTATTTTGCTGATATATCTCCAAGCTTACTATCTTTCTTTAAAGCATCAAATTATCATAAAGATGTCATCTGGGTAATATATTACCTACTGACTTACCTGGTTGATCATTTCTGGATGTGATTCTGAGTAACTATAACAGTTTCTTTTTTTTTTAAGAATACAGAAATAAATAAAACAATTGTATCACCTTCTGGCATAATGTGATACATAACTCAACCACTGGCAGTTGGAGTTTAGGCAGTCTTGTATACCACAGTATCCCCCTATAAGGTAATGGTAAGGGTAAATCCAGCATACTATATCACAATGACCTGCATCTGACAGTCATGGCCTAGTTGTGATTAAAACACCCCCTTCTAGTTTTCTGACTCCTTGAATGTTTTAAACTATGCATTTGCTTAAAATAGGTCTTGTACATACTGCAGCTTTAAGTTGCTTCTTTCTCCCATATAAAACATCCAGAAATTAAGACCATTTAGAAGTGCCTTTCTAATTTTCAAGCTCTTTCTGTGCTGTGGATAGAGCCCTGGCTTGATATTATGTCATGCTAAGAATAGTGTGATTGGCAGATTCAACTCCTTCTTTATCCTCCCCAATATTGCTTGAAAGACAAGCCATGTTTACTGTTCTTTGAATTCTTAACTCTTTGAGGCATGTGGTTTCCATTAATAAAACTTTGGTTATCACTGCCTTCATCTAGTGACTGCCCTTTATATTAAACTTTTATGTCTGGCACATCAATTGCTAGATCAGTTAAAAATCAACATAAGATGATTTTACTAATTTTTCTTGTCATTTGTACTTTGTACACACAATTTTTATTTTATTTTAAATATTTTACTTAAAATATTAAAATATATTTAAAATATTTAAAATATTTATTTTAAATATTTTAAAGAAGTTGAGAACACTAAATAGTCAAGGCACCTCAAGAATTTTGCTACTTTTTTTGATCCAAATTATTCTTTCTCCAAGCACCCTCATCTTCACAGAGAGGGAAAGAGAGAGGGGGGCAGGGAGGGAGGGAGGGAGGAGAGAGAGTCTTTGTGAGCTATGAGCTGTATAAAAGGACACACTAAAGGGATATAATGCCAGGTAGGTTGTGTTTGCTTCTTCTGCTGTTGCTGCTGTTGCTGCTGTTACTACTACTACTACTACTACTACTACTACTACTACTACTACTAATAATAATAATAATAATAATAATAATAACAACAACAACAACATGGCTGTTGCTGACTGAAATGGAGCCTCCGTGGGCTGCATCCGGCCCTATGAGAGACCTCTGGAGGCCTTTCCCAGCCGATTACATGCTGAAATGGAGCCTCTGTGGCCCTTCCAGAGAAGCCAAAGTCTTTTATTCAGAAGTCTGTGAAGCTGTAAGAAGTGAGATGTAAGGAAAACAGTTTTCTCCATCTGAATAAAAGACTGGCTTCTCTGCCATAAGGGCCTGCAGGCTAAGTTTGGCCCAGTCTGGCCAGTGACAAGCAGCCTCCTTCTTGCTGCTGTAGAAAGTTAGCATCCATCCCTTTTAGAAGAAGGAAATATTTTGAGAAATATTTAAAAAGACAGAATATTATATTTCCCTTAAAAGAGAAATTGAAATCTTAAGGGAGGCAGAAACTCAGCCCCAGTTCTCTGTCCCCAGCAGATATTTTTTGCCCATTAAGGAGGACTGGGTCAACCTATCTACAAGACAAAAGACCTTCAGCCTCAGTGTGATGGGATTAGCCCTCACTCAAGATCCAAACCAGGGCAAAGCCATTAAGACACAATAGGAATTATCCAATACTGTTAAGGTAATGAAGATTTAATAGCTGACCAGCTGCCATAAGGCTCTAAGAGAGACCATGTGAGGCACCTCTCTCTCCTCATGGTCTATCTCCATTATAGTTTTCCATGTAGAGTTGAAGAGTTGCCTGGTATTTGCCTAACATGTGCATGTGTGTATATAGTAGTCTTGTATATAAACCACTGTAAAAGACTGTGTTTTTCTCCTGGATTGTCTCACAATAGGAGTCATGCTGTAAATACTTTGACATTACCCTTTAAGAACACAAGCCTCTTCATTGCATCACCCAGCAAGCTTCAACCAAGCTTGAATCAGAAAATGTACAAGGTACGCTATGACCCTTGCATGGCCCCATGGGAATCTTGGCTACGGTCATTAGAATACATTTCTTGCACAAATACAGGAACTTCAAGGGCAAGGCCCAGGAGAGGGTATAAATTACCCTCACTCTCCACTCCATGTAGTCAGCTGCACCAGGACCATGTGCTTGGTTCTGCTTCATAATTAAACCATTTTTCGAATCAGCCTCCATGTTTCAAGTGTCTTTGTCCCCACTTGGAACTGAATATTTGGATGGATATTTCTTCCAACACTGCTGACTGACAAGTTTGAATGAGCAGCTTTAGGGATTGGGACATGGCAGCCAAGGGGATTGCAGTTTAGCCCAGTGGTGGAATTCAATTTTTTTTACTACTGGTTCTGTGGGTGTGGCTTATTTGGTGGGCATGGCTTGGTGGTCATGTGACTGGGTGGGCATGGCCAACTCAATGTCACTCACATTAAGGGGTGCCTCACCTGGCCCCTCCACTCCTAGCCATTCCTTGTCACCCACCCTCAACTTATCTATAGTTCTGTAAAAATGTTGCTCACCTTTTTTGACTTTATTATCTGCATACTATAGATGTACTTTCATGGACCATTGAAAGAAGGAAATGGCTCACATGCTTTACTCAAGAGTGTGATAGGCAACAGGCTTTTAAGGGGCTGCCACAAAGAAAGGGGGACAATGTATTTTCTCCAAAGAAGCAGAATGCAAACAAGAAGCAATGGATGGAAACTGAACAGAGAGAAGCAACCTAAAACTAAGGAGAAACTTCCTGACAGTGAGAACAATTAACCAGTGGAACTGCCTGTCTCCAGAAGTTCTGAGTGCTCAATCACTGGAAGTTTTTCAGAAAAGACTGGACAGCCATTTCTCTGAAATGGTATAGGGTTCACCCCAAGGTCCCTTCTAAGTATTATTCTGACACCTTTCCCAGGATTTCTACTCAGAGTTTGGCATCCTCGGTTTTCTTGCCTGAGCTGGGGGTTGGACTAGAAGACCTCCAAGGTCCCTTTCAATTCTTGTTAAACCATGTGTATTTTATGCTTTTGACTATTGACATTGAATGCATGTAAACCCTGAAAAATATGTGGTAGCCCTGGTCAAAAGAAAGGCAGAAAAATCACTCTAGGTGTAGGGACAATGTAAAATATTAACACATATAAATAATGGAACAATTAAAAATAATAGCACAGAGTTTTATCTCTCTTCCTATATTTTTCTTTCTTTCTCTACCTTTCTCTTTCTTTCTTTCTTTCTTTCTTTCTTTCTTTCTTTCTTTCTTTCT
>NW_020769322.1:11756780-11776690 GCF_900518735.1 Pseudonaja textilis
ATAATAATAATAATAATAATAATAATAATAATAATAATAATAATAATAATAATAAGTTTGCAATGACAAAGTTGAAGCTGTTTTACATTTAATATGTGAGTGCAGCAAAGTCAGGCAAATTGGTTACAAAGCTAGACATGACTGAGTTGCTAAATAAATCCACTGGTCATTATGTAAAAAATATGACTTAACTGTATTTAAAAAGTCATGGGAACATAAAGTGGAAAAAGTTGTCATAAATAAGAAGGTGAAGATCTTGTGGGACTTTCAAATACTGACAGGTCATCATTTGGAACAGAATACACTAGATATCACAGTTGTTGAAAATCAAAGTGTACAATTTATTGATATCGCTGTACCAGGAGAAACCAGTGTCGAAGAAAAAGAACTGGAAAAAATCATGAAATATCGTGACCTGGCCATTGAAACCATGAGGTTATGGATGAAACATGTAACAGTGATACCCATTGTCATTGGGACACTTGTTACCATGTCCATGAATTTTAGAAAATACATCAAGAAATTGTAGCTTCCTGCAAAAACACCAGCAGAACTGCAAAAAACTGTGCTACTTGGAACACCGTACATCTTAAGAAAATAATTGGTTTATACCTGGGATGCTGGCAGCAATTCGTATCAACTACTACACTTGTCAATTATATTTGTGATACATTTTTAAATGTTCAGTTGACTGAGTTTCATGTTTAATGAATAAAAGAAACAACAACAGCATCATCATCATCATCATCATCATCATCATCATCATCATAGGAGGACAAGGAGAAGGTGAAGGTGGAGGAGGAGGAGGAGGAAGAGGAAGAAAAAAACTTAATAGTACACAAACTGCAATAAATGTTTTTATTTACTGAAAACAGAAAATATTTTGCCTAGAATGAACTTCATTATATGCCAAGAAGCAGAATGAACACTGGCAAATAAAACAGACTCTAGAATGACCCCAAATAATTTTATTTTTTCATTGACTAAAATGGCTCTAACTGACTTAAGTTAAAAAGATGAGTTGCCCCAGACTACAGTCAAGAAAGGATCAGCTAAACATCAAAGTATCTGTGAAAGAAAAATGCAGTAAAGGCACATATTAAAATAGCATGGATAGAAATACTGTATTAGAAATCATAGTCTTACATATTGTTTATAGTTGTTTGGTCTTACTGACATAGAAAAACTGTGGGTTGATACAGAAATGTACACCAATTCCACAATATTTTAAATATCCACATTGCATCCATCATATGTGATTAGATAATCAGGATGAATGAGCATTTAGTTTGATATTTTAGTAAGATCCAAAAATGATTCATAAATAATACAGAAAATGTAAATGTTGAGAAAATGTTGAGGTTAAAACAACAACATTTTAAAATGCAAAAGTGATACTCATCCATATCAGCCCACATCTTTGAGCATTTTATCTTAGTCATCTCAGCTTCAGTTCTTATGTTTAACCATATGGGACTGAATTAGAATTACAAACTTTTTTTTTCCCAAAAGGGTCCCTATTTTGAACAGGAATGTATCATCTTTATCTCCATATAAGGTATACGTGTATGTTTTTATAAGAATTTAACAGAGTAACAGAGTTGGAAGGGACCTTCTAGGTCATCTAGTCCAACCGCCGCCCAAGCAGGAGACCCTACACCATTTCTGACAAATGGCAGTCCAATCTCTTCTTGAAAGTGTCAAATGATGAAGCTCCCACAACTTCTGAAGGCAAGCTGTTTCACTGGTTAATTGTTCTCACTGTCAGAAAGTTCCTCCTTTTTTCCAGGTTAAATCTCTCCTTGTTTAGTTTCCATCCATTATCCCTTGTCTGGCAAAATGCGTGCATTTCTTAATAACAGGAAGTTAAAAAGACAAATATGTAAGAAAATTAATTTAAGATTTCAACTGTTCTTACTACTATTCATGAAAACAAGGTACATCAATTTAATGAACTTCTCATTGTCCAACAAAATGCCAGGGGAAGAAATAGTGAGGTATTTTCCCTCTATGGTCCTTTCCAATAGGGAGTAGTCAGAAGAACTGCAGAATGATCAAGAGGTATGTAGTTGAAAGAAAACAGCAATAGCGTCCAGCAACAATGAAGTTCAAAAGCCGCCAATTCTAAAGATCCTGAAAATTAGGCTTTTAAAAATGGTTTCTTTTGGAGGGCAAAACAGCACCCTGCAGAGTTTGGGTGTTCTGCTTTTTCAAATAACTGCACATGTCCCAGCAGGACACATTGATACACTCCTGTGTTAAGCAGCTGGAGTCCTTTACTGCCTAAGTTTTCTCTGTAGTATCTCTGCCTAGCAGTGGTCTGGAATATTATGGAGTAGGTTGGCCAAGCAAGCGATATTATGTGTAGAAAGCTTCTTAAACCTGCTTCTGATCCTTGTAATAACCATGAAAAGATATGTGAAAGAACTAGATGTGAATAAAAAATGTTATAGTTTGAGCATTAGACATCTTTGTGAGATATCAGATCCTGCCTTTCCTCAAGATTGTATTTGTCGACTATCAAAGGTCTTTTGGAAAAGAAACAAAACAAAACAAAAACACTTCAAAAGCAAAGTAAAGTGCAGTTTTAACTGCAGTTTTACTTTTCACTTAGGCTAGGTCACAACTTTTTTCTGGATGAGCCTGCTTTGAGTCACAGCCTCTCACTGGTTCTGTATGTATGCACTGTATGCACCCATGCAGACACTCAGACTATGATTGCACTGCCATTAGTTGCAGCCATTCAGATACCTCTAGAGACACTTCTATTAAGGCTCATGGGACTTCCTAACACAGGTTACTTTGCACTTCACAGGAATGGAAATTATTACTTTTTCCCCTGTCCTCTTCCTATGGCTTGGTTCCTTTTGACAGCCTGTCATTACTTAGATATTTCTGCCCTATGATCTTCATGGAACTGTTCTACTTGGGTTACTTTGACACCATATATCTGTGTGGTTGCCTTTTCTTTGGCTTGCTGAAATTTATTTCTTCTGAACTTTTCTCTCCAGCTGACTAAGTCCTCTTTTTTTCTGCCATTCTCTGCTGGGAAATAATTTGTCATCAGCTCAATATACACTTATACGCATACCCAGATGCTGCCAGCTTCAGGTTATCTTCCACAGCATTTTTGGGAACTTCTTTCCTTTGTTCTTCAAGTCATTGTGCTTCAGGTTTCCTGTTTCTATCTCCCTCCTTTTACTTTAAGTATTTGTTTATTTATTTTCAGGCTATTTAAATCTAGCCTCAGTTGCTCAATTCTGCAAGCATGGAGGCAAGCAAACAAACGCTACTGTTGGACTACAAAGATATTGCTTCCTGAACCTTTGGGTGTAGCATATAGATTTTTGGCTGATAATCATGAAAATATCCTGCAATGTAACCTATCACATACTGCTTTATAGAAATTTTCTATTTTGCAATTTCTCTTTAAGCATACGAATTTTTACTTGTATAATAAAATGTTTTGTGTAGTTATGCATATCTAGACATGCATTCAGGTCATACTATATAAAATTTGTGGAACTGGTACAGTTTGAGCATGCCTAGGCATGCTTAGGCTATAAAAGGTTGTATAAAGCTAAATAAGGTTATAAAAACAGATCTCAGATCATTGATACCAGTTGATACAATTGTTTCAATGCATAGCATTGTCTATGGACATGAGCATAGTAAACAAGCCAATTATTAGCTTACTATAGGATAATTGGTGACAGCAGAAATGTCTTACCAATTTTGGAACAGATATGAAATCTTTTGCTATACTTCTGTCAAGTACACACTTAAGCCTCAAAGACACCATGACTAGACTTGTTAAGAAAGTGTGTGAACTATATTTGGTTGTAAGATTGGTGATCAAGACAATGCTTGGAGTCTTCACATTTGTTATTCATGATATGTTGTTGATTTTAGAACTTGACTCAGAGAATTTTGAAGTCAGTGCCATTTACTTTCTCAATAATATGGCAAGGACAGAATAATTATGCAGCAATTTGTTATTTCTGTCTTACTAAATGTAACTGGCTTTTCTGCTAAAACTAAGAAATCAATTAAAAACCCCAATTTGCCTTCAGCCATGAGATCAACATGACAACTATCTGCCAATACCACCAGAGAAATGGAGTTTAGACAAAACAGATGAAAATGCTGCAATGCACCAGCCAGTCACAACAGTGACAATTATCTGGATTTTGAACTGATGAATTTTGTCTGATGAACTCATCTCAGAACACAATCAGCATTAAATGATCTGGTCAGGGACTTAGGTTTGTCAAAATCAAAAAGCAGAACTACTGGGTTTAAGACTGCAAGGACAGTGTTTGCTATCACTAGCTACAAACATTTCTGTCTTTTGAAGTCACCAAAATGATTTAACAATTTTTTTGCATAGGTTGTTTTCTGTACTGACATTGATGGTATGTTCACAGCTTTGGGTTGTGAGCAGACTTGAAATTCTAGACATAGAAAACCTAGAACTACACCGTCTTCGGTCAGATCTAAGTATAGTATATAAAATCATACATTGCAATGACTTACCTGTCAATGAATACTTCAGCTTCAACCATAACCATACAAGAGCAAACAATAGATACAAACTCAATGTTAATCGCACCAAACTTGATTGCAGGAAATATGACTTCAGCAACAGAGTGGTTAATGTCTGGAATACTCTACCTGACTCTGTGGTTTCTTCCCCAAACCCCAAAAACTTTAACCTTAGACTATCTACTATTGACCTCACCCCTTTCCTAAGAGGTCTGTAGGGGATGTGCATAAGCCTACCGTGCCTACCGTCTCTGTCCTATTGTTTCTTTTTATTTCTCTTATATGTATCCATTTCATGTATTCATAACTATGTTTATACTTATACCTGTTATCTTATAATTGCTTGACAAATAAATAAATAAATAAATGTCCACAAGAATGGAGTCTCTATTGATTCATCAGTGTTAAGTGTCAATACTATATTTTTACACAATGTACTTGTACACTATTCAGTATCTGTCAGCTATGCTGCACACATGGAAGAAACATACAAAAACAATGAGCTACTTCAACTGCTACTGAAGCACATCCAGCAAAGCAAGTAGAACTGGAATATCTGTGATTCAAAAGTAGCAATTCTGCTGCTTGGAATTCAGCTCAGATATACCAAGTAGTATTGTTATATATGTGAATGAGACAGTCATGAAAAGAGTTGCATCACATTTTTAAAAAGGCCACCCCAAAAGATTTTGATTCCAGGACAAAAAAAATATTTAGATGAACCACTTGTTGACCGACAAAGATATTTTTGCCTTTCTTTCACGTAAAACCCAGACTGATGAAAAAAACATGTGAAAGTGATGAAAGTGAAGATTTTCATTATTTGAAATAGATGTTTCCATGAATAACTGACACCAAGATTAAGGGTGGCATTTTTGTTGATCCACAGTTCAGATACATCATTTGATACATCATTAATGGCAAGTTTGAAGATCTGTTACTGGGGCCAAAAAAATTTGCCTGGAAAGCATTCGTGGAAGTTGTTAATAATTTTCTTGGCACCTATGTAGCACCAAACTAATTCAAATGGTTGACAACTTCACATAAGCATACAAGACCATGAAATGAAACATGTAAGTGAACATTCATTTTCTGCATTCATATTTGGACTTCTTTTCCAAAATCTAGGTTCAGTGATGAGCAAGGTTAAGGCTTTCACCAGGACATTGCCACAATGGAAAAATGATGTCTGGGCAACTGGAATCCATGAATGCTACAGTGAAATGTATTGAACACTCAGTCCAAAGAAAAGGAGCAGCAAAACACCTTTTAGCCCTGTTTAACTCATGCAATGTGTCAGAATTAGAATGTGATTAAATAGATTAGTGTCATTAAAAGTTTATTTCATATTTTTCAAGATTGTCACATAATAAGTTATTCTGAAATTATAGTTGTGTTGAGTTTAAAGGAATCTACCATAATGAAAAGTTTTTCAGGAGGCACAATTTTTGAAAGCATATCTAAATTCCTTTTAAAGTCTCTCTTTGTGGTTCTTCTTAAGGTTTTAGGAGAATGAGTGTGAGAAAAATAATTTAAAAAATCCCTTTACAACCACCTTTTCATTTTATAGTGTGCTAGAAGCAGACAGAAACAAGAAGATAAAAGGTTGATTTATTAGAGGCTGACCAGCAGAACCCTAACCACATAATTAATTAGGAAACTAGAGGCTAAAACATATAAAGAATGGTTACAGGAATTGGGTATGTTTAGTCTAATGAAAAGAAGGACTGGGTTGGCATGATAACGTTGTTCCAATATTTTAGGAGCTCCTACAAAGACAAAGAGCCAAACTATTTTATGAAACCAAAAGGCAAGACAAGAAGCAATGGTTGGAAACTAATCAAGGAGAGAAGTAATTCAGAACTAAGGAGAAATTTCTTAATGGTGAGAACAATCAACCAATGGAATAGCTTGAGTTCAAAAGTTGAGAGTGCTTCATTTCTGGAAGCTTTCAAAAAGAGATTAGACAATCATTTGTCTGAAGTGGTCTCCTGGTCAAGCAGACTAGAAGACCTTTGAGGTCTCTTCCACCTCTATTGTTCTATGTTTTACCCAGGCCAAGTGACAATTCATCTGACTTAGGGAAATGGAATAATTGTTATTCATTCTGTAAATCAGACCAGGGTTTAGCAACAGGTGTGTGTTTGTGTGTGTGTATTCATAAATGATACACACACTAGATACATATATGTTTTAAAGATATACACACACATATATGCAAGCATGCATTTACATGAGTAGCGTTGAATGTTGGAGTTTGAAAAAAAGGTTATTTGTTTTACTTTTGAAACATTCTTTTAAGACAAAAAGAGGAAAATTGTTTGCTTTGGCATGCAAAGCAACTGACTATGGTTGGAGCTGGAAATTGAAAGGTTTTTTTTTTTTACTATGTTTTAGGATATGTTCTATTGGTATCTTGAATAAAATGGAAGGTAATTTTCAATGTCTTCTCCAATAAAATCCTGGAAATCCTCAAATAGACTGTATGAATGTCATGTTTTTTTCAATGCTACATTTTCATTCCACTGAAATGGAAGCTTTGATATGAAGGCCATCCAGTTATACTGATTTACTCAAGGATAAAAAATAACAATACAGATTGAAGCTTTTCCATATTTATAGAACAATAAGATGACATGGTTGCAATAACATGAAGGAGTAATTCACAGGGCATCTGTATCTTTGATCAGCTGATATCTACCTGCAATTTATTTGGCATCCATGTCTTTTCATGTAGTTTGATGAGTTTGACTTCTCTTCTCTGAGCACCAGTATTCTTGGTTCTGAAACTATTATTTTATGTTGAAGATTATAATTATTCAATTAGCCAATACTTCTTAGAATATGATGGCTTTGCTTGTTAAATTCCTACTTTTCTGCTAAGCTTAATAAAATAATTAATTGGAACTTTCTAATCATTTGGCTTTCAAAATAGCTTTTCTGGCATAACAGTCAACCCATTTTTTAAAATTATTCCCAAATTCATATCTCCAAAGAAAATAATATAATATATTCTTTTATAAGAATACAAGTGAAATTCAAAAAATTAGAATATCGTGCAAAAGTTCATTTATTTCAGTAATGCAACTTAAAAGGTGAAACTAATATATGAGATAGACTCATTACATGCAAAGCAAGATAGTTCAAGCTGTGATTTATCATAATTGTGATGATTATGGTTTACAGCTCATGAAAACCCCAAATCCACAATCTCAGAAAATTAGAATATTACATGCAATCAATAAAACAAGGATTGTACATAGAACGATATCGGACCTCTGAAAAGTATAAGCATGCTTATGTACTCAGTACTTGGTTTGGGCCCCTTTTGCAGCAATTACTGCCTCAATGTGGAGTGGCATGGAAGTTATCAGCCTGTGGCACTGCTGAGGTGTTATGAAAGACCAGGATGCTTCAATAGTGGCCTTCAGCTCTTCTGCATTGTTTAGTCTCATGTCTCTCATCTTTCTCTTGGCAATGCCCCATAGATTCTCTATGGGGTTCAGGTCAGGTGAGTTTGCTGGCCAATCAAGCACAGTAATCCCAAGGTCAATGAACCAGATTTTGGTGCTTTTGGCAGTGTGGGCAGGTGCTAAGTCCTGATGGAAAATGAAGTCAGCATCACCATAAAGCTCATCTACAGAAGGAAGCATGAAGTGCTCCAAGATCTCCTGGTAGTCGGCTACATTGACCTCGGACTTAATGAAGCACAGTGGACCAGCACCAGCAGATGACATGGCTCCCCAAATCAACCAAGACTGTGGAAACTTCACACTGGACTTCAAGCATCTTGCGTGTGTGCCTCTCCATTCTTCCTCCAGACTCTGGGTCCTTGGTTTCCAAATGAGATGCAAAAGTTGCTCTCATCAGAAAAGAGAACTTTGGAGCACTGAGCAACAGGCCAGGTCTGTTTTTCTTTAGCCCAGGTAAGACACTTCTGATGTTGTTTGTTGTTCAGGAGCAGCTTGACAAGAGGAATATGACATTTGAAGCCCATGTCTAGGATCCGTCTCTGTGTGGTGGCTCTTGATGCACTGACTCCAGCCTCAGTCTGCTCCTTGTGAAAGTCCCCAACACTTTTGAATGGCCTTTTCCTGACAATCCTCTCCAGGCTACGGTCATCCCTGCTGCTTGTGCACCTTTTTCTTCCACACTTTTCCCTTCCACATAACTTTCTATTAATATGCTTTGATACAGCACTTTGGGAACATCCAACTTCTTTTGCAATTACCTTTTGAGGATTTCCCTCTTATGGAGGGTGTCAATGATAGTTTTCTGCACAACTATCAGGTTAGTGGTCTTTCCCATGATTGTGATTCCTACTGAACCAGAGTAAGAGACCATTTAAAGACTCAGAAACCCTTTGCAGGTGTTATGGCTTAATTAGCTGATTAGAGTGGGACATTTTGAGAATAGAATATTGAACCTTTTCACAATATTCTAATTTTCTGAGATTGTGGATTTGGGGTTTCATGAGCTGTAAGCCATAATCATCTCAATTATGACATATCACGGCTTGAACTAATCTTGCTTTGCATGTAATGAGTCTATCTCATATATTAGTTTCACCTTTTAAGTTGTGTTACTGAAATAAATGAACTTTTGCATGATATTCTAATTTTTTGAGTTTTACTTGTATAGTGCACATATATATTGGGTATTTATGAGCATATGTGTACAATATGGAAAAATAAAAATGCAATAAAATTATATACACATAAACAATATAAATAGAAGAATATGATCTATTCAACAAATAAAGAAATAATAAGTCCTTGAAGTATGAAATAAACGATTAATTCAGTGAATTTTTCAATACAGCTTACTTTTAAACATCTATAGATATTTATTTAATTATTTTTCAAATAAAACATGAATGAAAATAAAGATGAATGGGTATATCTTTGCATTGGATTTGGAAAGGGATAACTGTTAAGATAAAATTCAGCTTTTATTCAGGCCATAAATTTTCCTACGGGCAAAGGTTCTTTTCTCCTAAGAGGTTAATTTTCACTAATAGATGAAATACCTGGTAATTTATCTTGTTTTAAATCAGGGCTAAACACAGGTCTAATTTCAAAAGTTACTACAAGTGATTAGTACAATCTGTGGTAAGATATATGTCTTACTCATTAATTCTCTACTGAAGAAGGAAAAGAAAACGAAGAGAGAAAATAAAGGAAAGTGTCCAAAGAGGAGAAAGTCATTAGAAAAAGGATAGAAATTTCTTATACAAAGTATCATGGCATTTGGTTATTTTGCAAGTTTGGGCTTTTAAAATATTCACTCATACATATTTAATTTGGAGGAATGTGCTCCTTGGATGTACCTAAAATGACAGAGATTCTCCGAATAGAACTTCTGAATTTTTTTTTTATATAAAGTGCTGATTTACCATCTTGGTTCTCTATTAATTCAAGTTCAAATTTGTCAAAGGTGAAACAGCAGTTCAACCAAAAACTGAAAGTATTTGTGGCCCACTAGAGAAAAGGAGAGAATAGTAATACAAAATGTTGGATGGAGTTGCTGAAAACTTTAACAGTTATCTCCCATGATTCATAGTCTTTTTCAATGAATGAATTCATGCAGAAAAATCCAGAGTGGACAGGCCAACCAGATTTTTTTGAAGATGGAGCAGAAAGAGGGAAAATAGCAGCACTGAAATTCTTAGGGACTGATGCTAAAAGAGAAAAAAAATGCAGCTTGAAAATTGTGAATGATACTTCACAGTACTGAAAAGTTGTTCTGACTAAAGTGATCCAGATGCAGATCTGATTTGTCAAAATAATTTACAGTATGTATGTATATTTCTTCACCGCTGGAATTTAATAAATATAGACTTTAACTTACAACAGTTCATTTAGTGATTGTTCAAAGTTACAATGGCATAAAAAAAGTGACATGACTATTTTTCACATCTATGATGGTGGCAGCATCACAATGGGCATGTGATCAAAATTTCAATGCTTGGCAATTGACTCATATCCACGTTAGGGCATGGAACATTGATTTTATAAATTTGGTTTCTAAAGTTTCATCAGTCTATAAGCTAGGTAGAGATTTATCTGGGAACCATTGAGCAGCTGAGCTGGCGGTCTAGTTGTTAAACATTTAAGAGTTGAAGGGATACTTTTCTGTTGTTCCAGACTAGCAGGCTCGAAAGCCTGCAAACCTGATTGGCCCGCTGATAGCCGATCGTGATTGGTCGCCATAGACTGATGTGATTGGTCAGTAAACGGGCTGCCGCGATTGGCCCTGCCAAGAGTGGCAAACTCAAATCGCCTTCATTGGCTGCCTAGCCACAGCCAGCCCTATATAAGGGGCTGCTGAGGCTGGGATTAGTTGCTCAGATCTGAAGTCACTAATAAAGAGCTGTTGTTGCTATCTGAGTCTTGCCTCCATTCTTGAACCATCCTCCCAGATCTAACACTGGTGACGAGGATGGGATGCGGAAACAACGAAGTCTATTGATTTGAGCTAGCTGAAGGAGCACGTGGTTGACAGAGCGCAACGACGGCGACATGGCCAGCAGCGCTATACCACCCGCCCTATTCGATCCAGCTAGCGAGGACTGGGACTCATATATGGACAGTTTTCAAATGTTCCTGGAGTCCAACAACCTCAAGGATGCCACGCCCAGCAAGAAACGAGCCGTTTTTCTAACCCATTGTGGGCCAGCCGTTTTTAAGATGGCTAAAGCCTTAGCGAAGCCAGCTGAGGTTAAAACCATGGATTGGGACACCCTTGCTCCCATCCTGCACAACCATTATGCCCCAGCTGTGCCAACTCTCATTCGCAGAGACGAGTTCTACCAGAGGGACCAGAGTGAAGGTGACAGCGTTGGGGATTTTGTGGCAGACCTGAAGAACCTGGGCGGTTTATGTGGCTTTACCAACCTTGAAGAAGCCATGAGAGACCGCATCGTCCTTGGCCTCAGAGACCCAACTGTCCAGAGCAAGATCATGGCCAAGGGAGACATCTCGCTCGCAGATGCCATAGCAGACGCCACCGCAGCTGAAGCCACTCGTAAATCAGCAGCACGGATGCGTCGAACCAGCGGAACCAACCGCCAACCCACCAACGATGCTGGGAAACCTTCAGACAAGTACACATCGACCACCCATCATGAAGATGTCGGGTCATCCTCAGACAGCGAGGAAGAAGTCCACAGGCTCCGGTCAGAACGTGAGCAATGGGACCAGCGGGGTCGTAAATCCAACTACCAATGCACCGGATGAGGGGGAAACCATCCTCGATCCGAATGCAGATTTTTAGAAGCCATGTGTCATTTTTGTGAGAAACGAGGGCACATCGCGAAGGTATGCAGAAACAAGAGAAATTCCAGCCCCAGACAGAGAGGGAGCAGCCCAAAGAGGAATGATGGCAACTCCACCACACAGAGGGACCTCCCTAGCAGCCAGTGGAACCAGTACAGCAGACACCGAAGGTTTAACGGCACACCCAGATGAGAGGAGGCTCATCAAACCATCACCATCGGCCACGCTTCATCACTTGACGCTAAAAAAATCAGAGTGAAAGTCACCATTGAAAACAAACCATGCATCATGGAAGTCGACTCTGGGTCATCATTATCCATGGTATCCTGGAAAACACTCAAGCAGCTGGTCCCCAACATCTGATGCCAAGACCTCAGCAGTCAGAGACTCATACTGAAAGATTATCAAGGCAACCGGATTCCAGTCGCAGGTACCCGCCATTTCCAGGTCTCTTTCAAGGGACACAATGCAATTCTACCACGCACCATCGTGGACAGAGACCGGCCAAGTCTATTGGGCCTTCAGTGGTTCGCACCATTAGGAATCGGAATGGCTGGCATCCATCATACTGAAGATGATGACTGGGAGGCGGCCCTCGTCCACGACTTCCGAGAAGTGTTCAATGAAAGCCTAGGCAAGTACAAGGGGTCCCCCATTTCATTTAATCTTCGCCCTGACATTGCACCCATTCGCCTAAAGCCACGCCAAGTTCCCTTTGCTCTCAAATCCAAAATTAACGAGCAACTGGACAAATTAATTGCACAAGGCGTGTTAGAACCCATTGACCACGCCCGATGGGAGACACCAATTGTCACCCCCATAAAGCCTGATGGGTCCATAAGAATCTGCGGTGACTACAAGACCACCCTCAATCATGCGCTACAGCAGAGCGCCTACCCAGTGCCAGTTGTTCAACATCTCCTGCATTCACTTGGGGGTGGCAAAATATTCGCAAAATTAGATCTAGCGCAAGCGTATCAATAGCTGCCAGTTGATCCCGAGACTGCAGAAGCCCAATCTATAGTCACACATCGTGGTGCATTCAAATGCAACAGGCTCCAGTTTGATGTAAGCGTAGCCCCAGGCATTTTTCAAAGCCTGATGGAGAGACTATTACAAGGGATAAAAGGGTCGTGCCCTATTTTGATGACGTATTAATAGCAGCACCCACAAAAAGTCAATTAGAGAAATGCCTCAGAACAGTCCTACAGAGGTTCAAGGATGCTGGCCTCAAAGTTAAGAAAGAAAAATGCCAGCTTTGCACAGAAAGGGTGGAGTTTCTTGGCTACCTCCTTGACAAGCAAGGAATCCACCCCACGGAAAAGAAATTGGCAGCTATCAAAAATGCCCAAGACCCAAATACAAAACCGACCTCCAAGCCTTCCTGGGACTTATTAACTTTTATAACATCTTCCTACCCCAGAAGGCGACTGTTGTTGAGCCCATTCATAGATTACTCGATAAAAGGGCCTCCTGGATTTGGGGACGTCGGGAGGAACACGCCTTCCAGCAAGTAAAAGACCTCCTTACCTCTAATGCAGTAATAATCCAGTATAACAAGACACTACCCTTGACTGTCACTTGTGATGCCTCACCGTTTGGGGTGGGGGCCATCCTGAGCCACGTCCTACCAAACGGCTCAGAGGCACCAATTGCATTTTTTTCAAGAACTCTATCAAAAACAGAAAGAAACTATAGCCATTTAGATAAGGAAGCCCTTGCTATTGTCTCTGCAATTAAAAGATTTCATGAATATGTTTATGGGAGACCATTTTCTATTATAACGGACCATAAACCACTACTTGGGATTCTGGCGGGCGACAAACCTACTCCACACATTCTCTCCCCCAGAATGACATGATGGTTGGAATTTCTCACTGCCTACGACTATCAATTAAAGTATCGCCCGGGGAAATCTATTCCTCACGCAGATGCCTTGAGCCGCTCGCCACTACCTGAGCCACAGGAAGACTCAGCTCCCACACTTCCAGTACTGCAAATAAAGACAATGCCCTCACCTCCACTAACGTCCCAAGACATCGCCTTTGAAACCAAAAGAGACTCTTGTTTGGCACGAGTTCTTGGCTGGGTAGAGAGGGGATGGCCAGATTACGACCTTAAGGAAACATTTAAGCCATTTAAAAACAGACAAACAGAACTTTTTTCACAAAGAGGGTGCATTTTGTGGGGAGACCGAGTTGTTGTACCAACTAAATTACAAAAAAAGGTCCTGCAAATGCTACACGATGGACACCCGGGCAGCGTGCGTATGAAAGCGCTGGCAAAAAGTTACGCCTGGTGGCCAGGTATGGACAAACTAATCGAAACCTGGGTTGCCTCTTGTAACAGATGCCAGGAAAACCACTCAGCCCCACCAAAAGCTCCACCAGCAGAATGGGAAACACCCAGGGGTCCCTGGTCTTGACTTTGCGGGACCTACGAGAGTCCACACCTTCTTAATAACTGTAGATGCGTATTCTAACTGGCTTGAGGTCAATAAAATGAAAGCAACCACTACTGAGGTAGTCATCAAACTGAACAGACTTTTCGCCACACACGGTTTACCAGATGTCCTGGTCTCTGACAATGGGCCCCAATTTACTGCCTTAGCCTTTGAACAGTATTTAGTGGAACGGGCCATCCGACACGCACTCACATCGCCGGCTCATCCTGCAGCGAATGGTAGGGCTGAACGAATGGTTCAGTTTACAAAAAAAAACACTGCAGAAAATGGAACAAGGTAACATCCATGACAAAGTCACTAGAATGCTGCTCCTGCAACACATCACACCAAACAGCACGACCAACAAGAGCCCAGCTGAACTCCTGATGGCCAGGAAACTCAGATCACCTCTAGACCGTTTGCACCCTGCCTACACCCCGGAAAAGCCCCTGGGTTCCAGCAGCAAGCACCGTGCCTTCAAGGTAGGAGACCTTGTATTCGCAAAAAAATTTTCTGGGGATCCCCTCTGGATTCCTGCTCAAGTAACTCAAGTTACGGGTCCCCGCTCCTACCGTCTACTCAACACTGATGGCAGAGCGTGGAAACGCCATATTGACCAGCTGCGCTCCAGACTGACCACAACTTCCACCCCTGACCCTAACTTTGACACCGGGGGGGGGGGGAAGCCGTGAACTCAGAATTAGAACCAACACCTGTTTATTCTGAACTAACAAAGAGATCACCACACCGTACTTTGCAACACTCACCAGCTGTAGCTGAGCCTGAGCAGATGAACGCTTCGCCAAGAAACAGCAGCCAGGCAGGTTCAGCGAGCCCGGGGAGCCATGGCAGTAACAATGAAGCTGAGGACTCTATCACCCCAGGGGCACCAGAGGAGAGCCCTGACCATGGCACCGGTTCACCTTTCCTGCTTGATCCAGCAAGCAGTCCATCTGAACCCGAATGTGAACAGGGACAATTGGAATTGCATAAGTCAGGTAGACAGGTGCGAAGACCTGCCTACCTGCGAGACTAAATTACTCCACCCCTTAAACGGAACCGAGAGGGGAGGGGTGTTCTGGACTAGCAGGCTCGAAAGCCTGCAAACCTGATTGGCCCGCTGTTAGCCGATCGTGATTGGTCGCCATAGACTGATGCGATTGGTCAGTAAACGGGCTGCCGCGATTGGCCCTGCCAAGAGCAGCAAACTCAAATTGCCTTCATTGGCTGCCTAACCGCAGCCAGCCCTACATAAGGGGCTGCTGTGGCTGGGATTAGTTGCTCAGATCTGAAGTCACTAATAAAGAGCTGTTGTTGCTGAGTCTTGCCTCCATTCTTGAACCATCCTCCCAGATCTAACATCTGTCTTATCTGCCTTTTGATAGAGTTATATGTGACGATTGTCCCTCATGATTCTCTATTAATTTTTTTTTTTTTTGAAAACAGTTTTATTGGTTTTTTTAACAAACAGACAAAAAGCATCAGCTCTCTTCCATACTTATATACAAACAGTGTGTCGGTTTGTTCATCAGTTTTGTGCATTCATTTCGTAGTCTCGATTACGGTTATGTTACATAATAACTCTTATTATCAATCCTAACTTATATATCCTCATATCATTGTTAAAAAAAATCATTTGACTATACTTTTATTCATTCGTACTTTATGAGATAACTATAATTTAAGTAATTTATTCTATAACAAATCATATAATCATGCCAATTCTATCCTAAAAAAAGACTTTATAGATATAGTATCTAACAGCAAAAGAAAAAGAAAAAACAAAGATATTCCTTATTATCTAACATTCTAAGTATTCTATTGTTGTATTTCATCATCCAACCATTGATAGAAAAGGTCCCAAATTTTATAAAATTGTTTATCTTCTTGCTCTCTAATTTCAAATGTCAATCTACTCATCTCAGCACATTCCAATATTTTCTTAATAATTTCTTCCTGCAATGGAATTTTCTCATTTTTCCAATTTTTAGCAAATACAATTCTAGCCGCAGTCAATACATTTACAATCAGGTATTTGAAATCTTTACTGTGTACATCTGGTAGGATTCCCAATAAAAAAAGCTCCGGTTTCAAATCTATGTGTTTCTTTGTCATTTTTTCCAACCACATGCGGATTTTAGTCCAGTATTTTCTAGCATCCTCACAAGTCCACCACATATGATAATATGAACCAGGTATCTGATGACATTTCCAACATTTTTCAGATTTATTCTTGAACATTCTTGCTATCCTTGTCGGGGGAAAATGCCACCTGTAAAACATCTTATACAAGTTTTCTTTATAAGCTGTAGACATTGTCGTTTTATAATTTTGCGACCATAGTTTCTGCCATTTCTCTAGATCAATCCCATATCCAAAATTCCTCCCCCAAGCAATCATAGTTTCTTTAACTTGTTCTTCCTCTAGCTTAATTTCCAATAAATAACCATATAATTTTTTAATCACCTTTTCATCAGTACCTGTCAAGATCTTATCTAAATCAGTCTGTTTATCATAAAATCCCTCTGTTTTGGAATCCTCATCATACCTTGAGTGTATTTGCACATATGAAAACCAATTCATCTTTATACCTTGTTCCTCTAAGTTTTGTATCGATTTAAGTTCACCCTTTTCATCTAATAATTCCCCATATCTAACTGTTTGTTCCTTCTTGTAAATTATAGGATAAGAAAATGCTTCTATTGTTGATAACGAAACTGGAATTTTCAAATAACATTGTTTTTTTATCTTCTCCCAATTTAACCACAAAGACTCCTGTATATAATGTCTTCGAAAATAGCCCTGTGTCTTAGTTCCCTTGTACCATAAAAAAGCATGCCAACCCAACAACAGATCATGACCTTCTAATGTCAACAATCTAGTCTTCCTTAATGTTATTCATTCCTTAACCCACATCAAATTTGCAGCTTGGTAGTACAGCTCCCAATTAGGCAGGCCAAAACCTCCTCTAATTCTAGCATCTTGCAAGAGTTTTAGCTTTATCCTCGCTTTCTTACCTTGCCATATATACTTCAACACAATTTTATTTAAATCCTCAAAATAGTCTTTCCCGAGCCTAATTGGTATTGTTTGAAACAAAAATAAGATTCTGGGTAGAATATTCATCTTGATTGTTGAGATCCTCCCTATTAATGACAGTTGTAGATTTTCCCATTTCTTCAAGTCTAAGGCTATCTGTTGTTTAAGTTTAATATAATTGTTCTCTTTTAATGTACTACATCTTGATGTCAAATATATCCCCAAATACTTAACCTTATTCGTAACTTGAATTTTCAACAAATCTGCCAATTCTTCTCTTTGTCTTAGTAGCATGTTCTTTGACAAGATCTTTGTTTTATCTTTATTTATTTTCAAGCCAGCCACCTCACCATATGTCTCTATCTTTTCCAATAGCTTTGAAGCCATTTCTACAGGGTCTTCCAAAATAAAGACTAAGTCGTCCGCGATGGCTTGTAATTTAAATTCTTCCTTTTTAATTTTCATTCCTTTTATAGTTTTATCTTCTCTAATGTTTCTGTTCAACACTTCCAGAGTCAATACAAATAGCAAAGGGGACATCCTTGTCTTGTGCCTTTTCTTATGCTAATAGAATCTGTAAATTCTCCCTCCATCATTACCTTTGCTGTTTGTTCATGGTAAATTGCTTCTATTGCTTGAATAAATCTTCTAGCAAAACCCATCTGTTCCAATAAGAGTAACATAAATCTCCAGTTCACATTATCAAATGCCTTTTGGGCATCTAAGAATATCAGAGCCATTTGCTTTTCAGGATGCGCCTCATAATATTCCAAAGTGTCCAGAATTACTCTCATATTGTCTCTAATTTGCCTCTTTGACAAAAATCCATTTTGGTCTGGATGGATAAAATTATTCAAATAAATGGAAGGGACAAAAAAAAAGATCGAGATGGACGTTAAATAATACTATTTTAAAGGAGAAGGATTTTATACAATGGATGGAGAAAGAACTGGCCTTTTTCTTTAAAGAGAATAGAAAAGAAGATATTTCAATACAGAATGTTTGGGATACAATGAAGGCATATGCTAGAGTCTTGATAATAGACTACATAAGAAAAAAGAACATTAGGAAAAGGCAAGCCACTAAAGCCTTGGAGGATGAGTATAAAAGACTTGAAAAAGAATGACAGAAAACGCCACAGAAAAAAGATATCAAACTGAAACTGGACATAACTAAACATAAAATGGACTTAATAGAGAAAGAAGAACTGGCACAGAAAATTAGGAATGCTAAACAGAATTACTTTGAAGATGCAAATAAGCCAGGTAGATGGTTAGCATATAAGCTGAGAAAGGAGAAAGAGTTGAGGAAAATATCGCAGCTAATAGATGACCAAGGTCAAGTTTGTTATGGCAACAAAGAGAAAAAAGAAATTATTCGAGATTTCTATGGACAACTATACAAGAAAGAGAATATTGATGAGGAGAAAGTTAAACAGTACTTGCAGAATGCAAACTTACCTAAGATATCTAAAGAAACTGAAGAAATGTTAGAAAGTAATATAACAATGATGGAATTAAGTCAAGCACTTAAGAAACAAAATAATGGGAAAGCACCAGGTCCAGATGGGTTCCCTGCAGAATTCTATAAAATATTACAAGAATCACTGAGCATTCCACTGTTAGAAGTTATGAATGAAGCTATGTCAAAGAAGATGATACCTAAAACATGGTCAGAGGCCTATATTACACTCATTCCAAAAGAGGAGGCTGATCCACTGCAAATCAAGAATTATAGACCGATTTCTCTATTAAATGCAGACTATAAAATCTTTGCTTCGATATTAGCAGAAAGGGTCTATTAATTATTAAATCTATTAAAACTATTAAATCTCATAGTCCACACCAAATCTGGCAGAATAGGTATGTTCTGGATGCTCTTGATAAAATGTTGTCATCTGTCAGGTCCCCAAAAGCATGCATTTTCTGTTGTGGTTCTTAACCTGTGAAACAATTTGCTGCTTATTTATTTATTTACTTGTATATTGCCTTTATTATTTTTACAAAGAACTCAAAATGGCAAACATATGTAACACCCTCTCCTCCACAGTTCTACTCTTTGCAAGGCTGTGAAGAACTGTAATTCCTCGCACAAGCATTGGGATCATGACGCTAGCATGCATATGTCTAGTGGTGTCATGTTTTTATTGAGCCTTGAGGCAGTTTTAATGGGTTTTTTTATTTATTTTAGTACAATTCTCAGTTTTTATTTTGTTTAGCACCCAGAATTTTTTATATGGATGGCCATATAATTTTGATGGATAGATAAATTAGTATTTTCCCCTTTTTGAAAAGAGGTAACATTAAAGTAGTCATAATTTCACATACTTATTCTGACTGAATATATAAAAGGAAAATACTATTTTAAGGTATTGAATATAGAGAAGAAATCTGTTTATATTCTCTTTCTAAAATAATACTACATTTTTTTATCCTAGGATGTTCAGTTAGATATAATCCAGGAAACTAAACTGTATCCTTTTCCATATGTTGGGCACATAGCAACATGTGACTGAAATGAACAGTCTCCCAATCAAAGCTATGTTCTAAAAATATTGTTGAGAGAGAGAGAGAGAGAGAGAGAGAGAGAGAGAGAGAGAGAGAGAG
>NW_020769322.1:11776700-11791838 GCF_900518735.1 Pseudonaja textilis
AGAGAGAGAGAGAGAGAGAGAGAGAGAGAGAGAGAGAGAGAGAGAGAAGCTTTTAATAAATATGAGATGTATACATGTACTGAAAAGTGTAAAGAGAAACCAACTTAAAGAATCAATGGAACAGAGGAAATAAGATATTGAATTATTTGTTTGGGACCTTAAAAATACCATTTTTCATACTACATTATTTTATAGTTATTGTCAGCTTTCTCATTATGATTCTTATATCGAGTAGTAAACATTTTCATTTGAAAACAGCATATGTGAAATTATTGTCTACCTGTTTTGAGAAATACACACACACACACACACACACACACACACACACACACACACACATTGATTGTCAGGAAAAATATTTTTCATATTTGATATTTTGGATTGATTCCCTTCAACAGATTTTCATCTCATTCCCATTTCATTTGGATGAAGGAATGAAAACACAAATACTATCCCTGAAGAGGTTCAATTTGTCATGATTGCTTTTGCACAAGTGCATTGATTCAATGTAGGTCTCTCTCCCACCCACCTTCCAAAATAATAATTCTGTATGAGATTCAGTCATGGAGAAAATGATAAAGTTTGAATATCTCCTGAATGTAAAAAACAGTACAGTATCTTCTTCTTTAATTCACACTTTTCTATCATTTAAATCTGAAATGTTCGCCTAGTTTATTGTAGAAATTGCATTCATAGCTTTTGGAATGTTCTCGGGTTTTTTCTTTTTCTTTTATTTTTAATTTAAATGACTGCTTACATTCAGCTATGAATTATTTCTGGCAAGTGAAAAAAATATATTACATTTACTATTGTAATATGTAGCTAAATGAGCACTACTAAAAATAGTACAAGAATGCAACTCATTAAAATATTGCTCCCGGTTTCATGATGATTATGGTTAATAGGGCAATCAAATCCTGCTGTATTGTTCTTAACTACATGGCTGTTTGGTGGGAAGCATACATTTTCATTAAATAAAGACTTATGGGAAGAAGAATGTAATCAGTATTAATGACCTGGAATCTAATTTAAATGCTGGCTTAGTCACCATCCCATCCACTATTAAATGGAAATTTAATAGTGGATGGGATGTATTTCTTTTAAAACATAGACAAAAATCTTAAACAGCACATTTTCAGCTAGACTTTAAAAACAGAAAATACAGTGTGGAGCTATAACATTGTTGACTGTCTTAGACCTGATGTACAAACTTACCTATTGCTTGTATTTTTCTCTCATTTAAAGGCCAATAGAATAAAGGTTTTGTGAATATGAAGTGAAGGCAAGTTATGCTCATAGATTTATTATTTATACTGATATAAATTTATTATTGATATCATCATTTTGATATCTACTGGTGGCTGAATTACAGTTTCCATGATACTGAAGTTCATAGATAGATAGATAGATAGATAGATAGATAGATAGATAGATAGATAGATGTAGATGATATAGATATTAATTAGTTGGGTGTAACACTGCTTCCTTGAATTAAAGGCATAATATTTTTTTCTTTTACTAATTTATTACCTACATTTCATTTCATAATAATTGAAAAAGTTCTATAGGAAGGGAAATAACCTTTGGATAAATGATTAAACTATGAGTTTGAGTCACTAACTTTGTGTGAAACAATTAGGCATAGGTTATAAATATTGAACATTTGGAAGTATTCCTAGTTTAAAGTCCCATATATATTGCAAGGATGGGAAAGTGTTGATGTTTCCATAAAAACAGCAATAATATTCTAACACTCAGTTTTCATTGCTTAGGCATAGGAATTAATTCCCCCCTCCCCCGTTTTTGGAAGTTGTAATAGGGTTTTCTTTCTTATAAGTAAAAAAGCATATGATATGTGTCTCATCAAATGAGAATCCTTTAATATGCAATATAGTGCATTTTATAATACATTCATGCAAAATTCAAAATAGAAACTTTAATATAATTTACTAGTTTTTGTGAAATTGTATAGATGGAGATTATGGACTCTGCTACTTCTGTTTTCCTGATAAAGTATTGTTTCTACTTTATAATCAGTATAATAGTATCTATCATTTATCGATCAACTTAAAGCTAAGCAATTTTTTAAGAATGTGTTGGAAAAATTGTCCATCTGGGTTCAATTCCAAGTGGGGAAAAAGAAAAATGGAGACTGTTTGGCAAGATGGCTTAATGGTGGACAGGACCACATGGTTTGAAGTCCTGGAAAATTGAGCACATGGGTGTGTGTGTGTGAGAGAGAGATTTATACCTTTTCTTGGCCTTTGAATTGGAGCTTCCTGCTCCTGTGAAAGAAATGTTGTCAGATTCCCATGGGGCCAAGCAGGGGTAACTTTGTAGATTGTCTTGAGTCCCAGGCTTGGTTAAATGTTGCTGGGTGGTGATGTAATGAAGAGGGTTGTGTTCTGAAAGGGTACTGAGCAATTCCTATTATGGCTTAATGGCTTTGTCCTGGTTTGGATCTTGTGAGGGATAATCCTGTCATATCCTGAAGGTAAAGGTCTATTGTTTAGTAGATAAACTGGCCCAGCCTTTTGTCTTGTAGATAGGTTGGCACCAAAATATGTGCTGGGGGAGTGAGGCAAGGAGCTGAGGCTCTTAGTTTATGTCTTTAGAAACATGTTTCTCCTTTAGGGAAAATAAAATACTTTACCTTTTTAAATATTTTGTAGAATATTTCATTCTTCTAGGAAAAGGACGGGTGCTAACTTTCTATAAATGTCTACCTCTGAATTTTTGTAGGATTGATTATGGATCACAATCTAGTATAATGAATTAAGAAACAATAATAACCTTAACATAAACATATTTGTTATTGTGATATACCCAAACCAACAGAAATCTACTCTTCCAGAGTAGTTTACACATTTACCCTGAAAATAAAAATATCCAAACTGTACAAATTTCCTTTACTATCAAAGTGATCCAAAAATATTTATGATCTTTAACATAAATATGAATTCTTATATTATTTTAAATCAGTAATATAGTTCATTTATTAGCCAATACAAGTAACAATTAACAAGTACTATTAGCTTAAAGGAGGTTTAGTTCTTAGTACTGTATATCTGTATATGATGGTAGAGAATATATAGTATTACTTAAAAGTCCGTAAAAATGCATTGTTAATATAAATACCATATGAACAGTTTTGTCTTTAATGTGTCTCTTTAATATATGTGTGTGTGTGTGTGTAAATCTTCTGAAAGTGAAGATATATTATGTGTTTTGGAGTATATATTTTTCCCGTCTGTCTATTAACAGCCTTTAAAGAACAGAAAAGTACAGCAAATTATTTACATATAAAAACAAGCAAATATTCATTTCTGTGTTGATCATCTCCCAATCATGAGCAGATATTCTACTGTTTCTTTAATGCTGCCAATTTCTATTTCCCTTATCAGGCACCATGAATAACACACCTGTTCACTAACTGATTTCATGGCAGTCCCTTGTGTTTCTTATTGGATCCAGTCAGAGCTTTTGTCATTGAAATTTGATCCTTTAAAAAAATAATAGAAGACCAACAAATTTACCATTTATTTTCAAATATTCCTGATTATAAAGATATGAGAGAAAGATCATAGATACCAGAGCTATAATAAAAAAGGAGCTGATTTACAATTGTATGTTTATAGTATTATAGAAAAAAAAAAAATACTCTAAAGGCCTATTTCATGACGCTACACAGTATATGTTCTTCTTATATTTTAAGAACAAAGGTATTTATTTTCAGTTCACACACCCCCGCACTAGATTCGTAAAAGGTGGTTTATAAAAGCCAGCAAACAAAAATATAAATAAAGTATATCAGATACAAGTAGACAATTGTTAGGCAGTGTGATAATGCAACAAAAATAATAATTTAATGTTCACTTTATATTGAGCAACAAATTCCTGAGCTTTCATTTTTACAATTAAGATGCTTCATGTATTGGATGGATGGATCAGATAATCCAAAGTTGTTATTATAATTCAGGTAATGGAAATTTGTTGACATGGCTCTCATTACTTTGCTGAATAGTCTTTTTTTAAACCCAAATCTTTCTCTGACAGTATACCAAAATTTAATGACAAATCATTGAAAATTGATGATGTGATTTTCTACTATTCTTATGCAAAACTATTGTTGTAGGGTTGAAATTCATCTTATTAAATTGCCATGAAACCACTACATTACTTTTAAGATGTGTGTGTGTGTGGGAGGAGAGAAGGACAATCTTAAAAATACTGATCCCATTCACCTTGACCTCATCATTCCAATTTTGTTTAATTGACTATTGCGTTTGGTAGAATTATCTCTAAAATGTGGCTAACATCAGCTTGTCAGCCTCTCCAATATAAGCTAACAAAACAGAATTCTGCAAAGGCATCTCCCTTTATTTTCAGAATTCCTAGTGATATTCATCCATGTTCTGGTACAATGCTTTTGTTTTGGTTCCATTTAATCATGATGATGCTGCCAAAGCATTTGATTACTAGGAATGGATGAGTTTCACAGTGCCCTGAAAATGTAGCTACTGATTTTAAATATGCCACCCTGCTTATTATTGTTATAATCAATAGAATTTATATAAATTCTACAAAAAAATAGTATGGAAAACAGATACTAGTAAGATGGTCATAAATTATATTTTTGTAAAGCAGTCGTCTTTTTGAAAGATTCTCTGTCATGACTGGACTTTATTTAAAGGAAGCTTTTCTCATCAAAGAAAGACCAGCTTAAAGATAAAGCATGATCAAAATGAGTCATGCAGAAGTTTATCAAAGAGGAATAATTTATCAATTGAGTATCAATTGCCTGAATAAGTGCATTGGTCATCCTGTTCCACTTGTTTCCTATTATGACAGAGGGGTTTTTTTCTGTTTAAGCTAGGAGCAAAAGCTGGCTCAATCTCACTGGCTATAAAGAGTTAGCTAGAGTTGGACCTGATTAGTACTCAGATAGGAGACCATCCAGAAATCTCAAGGGACTAGGCTTGACTAGGGAATTGAGAAAAAACAATTCGGAAATAAAACAATGACAAATCCTAACTCTATTTTACCAAGAAAAGTATACGACTGTATCATGAAAATGATTAGGGTTCAAGCTCAATTTGAAAGAGAGATTTTACTGTATTTTTAGTAATGATGTACTTTTCTAAATTTTAAACTTGTACAAGAACATTGATGTATATTATATAAATCTGCTATGTATCTTCAGCTTTTTTCAAAAAGTCAAAAATATACAAAATAACTTTGTATTGAGCAGCTTATTAAATATTGATTTTCAAATTTGCATTAAACTTTGTATAACATGTGCATTAAAAAGATGTCTGCAAATCTTGAGATTTTTTTTCAGAATCTGAAAGGAAAACAAATGTGCTATAATGAGAGCAGGATACATAAAAATGGAAGTTCCAGGAATCATTTGTCAAATTCTTATTTCACATGTTTGTGGTTTAAATGATTTTAATATTGTTAGTGTCGTATTCTCTGTTTATCTCATTATTTCTCTTTTAAGCAATCATTTTTTTAAAAAGACAGGCAAAAATAGGATGCAATTTCTCATTATTTGGGAATTATAAAAGTATGATGAAAAGGAAAATAAGTAATAATGATAATATATTGGTAAAAAAAAACGGTACACCAAATACAAGCTAGGCGGATATGACTTTATTGATGACCCTCACTCTGTCAAGGACCTTGGAGTACTCATATCAAATGACCAGAGCTCACTGTAACAGCATTGCCAAAAAGGCATCAAGAGTTGTAAATCTAATCTTACGATGCTTCTCCTATGGTAATATTGAATTGCTAACTAGGGCATACAAAATCTTTCCTAGACCAATATTCAAATACAGGTCATCTGTCTGGAATCCACACTATATATCAGCATTAATACAATTGAGTGAGTCCAGAAGTATTTCACGAGAAGAGTACTACACTCCTCTACTCACAACAGAATACTCTACACCACCAGGCTTGAAATTTTGGGCTTAGACAACCTAGAGCTACACTACCTATGGTTTGACTTAAGCGTAGTACACAAAATTATCTGCTACAATGTCCTACTAGTCAATGACTACTTCAGCTTCAACCGCAACAGTACAAGAACACACAACAGATTCAAACTCAATGTAAACCACTCCAAACTTGATTGCAGAAAGTACAACTTCAACCACAGAGTGGTCAATGCCTGGAATGCACTACCTGACTCTGTTGTTACATCCTCCAATCCCCAGTCCTTTAACCTTAAACTATCTACTATTGACCACCCCATTCCTAAGAGCATTCTTTTAAGCAATTGACAAATCAAATAAATAAATAAAAACTTTATTGTCTTTCTGGGAGAAAAAAGTATGATCTGGATATTTGTTAAGTAGAATTCTAGTTTAATGATCCATTAATTAAGGTAAAGTTGTTCTATTAAATCAAATTGCATTTTGATAAAATGCCATGAACTGGCTGAACAGTTCCCAGTAGAACCATTAAAGGTAAACTAAACAACTGAACATATAAAGATAGAGCTGTAAGGGAAAAATATTTTAAAAGAACAGAAAGTAAGAAATATCAAGTGGGGAAAGCATTTTTTGACAGTAATTGTAAATATTAGTCAGGCTACAGTTTCCTTGAAACTGAAATCATGCACTTTTGATTTTGTCTATGGACCAGTAATGAGATTTAATTCTAGATATACAAATAATTTCAAATAGGGTAAGAAAAATAAACATATAATTACACAAGTATCAAGATTATTAAAAATAGGCACATGTGTTAAAAGATTTGAAAGATATTATTAATGATGATAAATGACCCCTGGATGCTTTTATTCAAAAGTTAAAGAGAGCAAAAGGTGAAGGGAGGAATCACCTATCAGATTTACATACATTAATCTAAATAAGCATCTGAAAAAAACTACTATAGTGATCAGTTTAGGCATTATATGAAGCATTACCTTGGATGTAAGGAACAATATAAAATCAAGACATTGAACGATGAAAATACTGCCTGCAAAATGGCTTTTCAGGTCACTGATGAAAATACTTCAGAACCATAAATGTGACCTTGTCAGATTGTGTGAAACTGAATAAGCGTAACAACACATTATAGCCCTCACCAGTTTCTATTTGCACATAAGAAGAAGGTGAAGTATGAGTGCTAATGTGATCATATTCTGAGAATAGTGCCATTAAAATACATGGGATTTTCTTTAGACAAATTTAATGATAATCCAATTTTTAAGAAAGGATTGAAATCCAATAGTCATCTCAATGTCTACACATAGACAAGTGATAAACTACAGAACAGTATAAAACTACTCACAAATGAAGCAGATGAGATAATGCTATTATAGACTTCAGTATAAAGGAAGTTAGGTGAATTAGAAAGTATGTCAAATATAACAGCAATAGCACTTAAACATATAATACTTTATAGTGCTTTACAGCCCACTCTAAGCAGTTTACAGAGTCAGCATATTGGCCCTAACAATTTGGGTCCTCATTTTACCCACCTTGGAAGGATGGAAGGCTGAGTCAACCTTGAGCTAGGTGAGATTTGATCTGCCAAATTGCAGGCAGCCAGCTGTCAGCAGAAGTAGCCTGAGTACTGCACTCTAACCACTGCACCAGCAGGGCTTCTGATGAGAGTTATCAGCTAATTTAAGGAGAATTATAGAAGCCAACAATAATGTTTTGATTCAACTGACATCTGAAAAATACAAATTGTACTACTTTGTGTGGGTTTGGTTCACCATATTCAAATCCTCAAAGTCCTGCTTGCACAAAAGCAAGGTGGAGTCTAAAATTAAGCAATATAGTTCCGAATCAAGTACACATATTAAAATTTGGTGCAAATTGGCAGGGGGTGACAGAAATAAGAAAACTAACCTGGGTACTAATGATCTCATTATACAGGTTATAACTAGAAGAATTATAAAATATATAAAATATATTTTATAATATAAAATAGTGCTAATTGGATCTTCCAAAAGTGTAATGGTATATGTGAAAGATCTTTGAGATGCTAGCTAAGATATAGGGCAACAGGCTCAGAAGAGACCTTTCCTAATTTTTCAGGCTATTTATGAGACAAGGGGAAAAATGATTCTTTCAGACTTGCAAGATTTTGATAATGTAACTTTATAATATAGAATGTGAACATAATAAAAAAACTGGCAAAGAAGCCAACAGTAAACAGCCCAAGAATCTATAAGACCACGCCTAGCAACACTGACAGGGGCAAGCCACTAAAAATAAGTTGACAGAAAATCACACTCCTTACTAGCACTGATTTTCTATTTTCTAAAGCACCTGAAGGCCAGACAAGGAATAATGGATGGAAACTGAACAAGGAGAGATTTAACCTGGAAATAAGGAGAAACTTTCTGACAGTGAGAACAATCCACAAATGGAACAGCTTGCCCACAGAAGTTGTGGGAGCGCCATCACTTGAGACCTTCAAGAAGAGATTGGACTGCCATTTGTCAGAAATGGTGTAGGGTCTCCCGCTTGTGCGGGGGGTTGGACTAGATGACCTATAAGGTCCCTTCCAACTCTGATTATCTATTATCTGTTATAACTGATGATGTTACCTAGTTTGGGTAATGAAATTGTAAGAAAACAAGCAACCTCAGAGAGCACCAAGGATCTTAGATTTCAACCCTGAGCTGCAAATATTCTCCTTTATCACTAGAACGTATTTATCTGTTCCCTAGAAAGCATCTCTTTGCCCTTTTCCCAAGTTATTTTCCTCATGCCATTACAAAAAGCTACTATAGATAGAGATAGGAATTAAGAGAAATTATAAGAAATATCTTGGTATGGAAATAAAGGAAATCAGACATACAGTTTAAGTAAAACATAGTATTCTTAAGCAATAAAGAAGCAAAAACAGATTTCTTCCTGAGCCCTTTGGCCAGATGTGTTTTCAGATCTTGCATCCCGAGGGGAGACAAGCAGATTGAGGTACCAAGGAGTTAGGCTTTTGAACTGATAGCTTGGCTCAGATAAATAGAATGCCACATGTCTGACCAATCCAGAAATAACCAGCCTAGATCCAAGACTTGTAGAAATGAACAGGCTTCATTCTAAGGGAAACTTGCGGTTTGCTTATTATTATTTTTTTTAAAAATACTACTGTCCTGTCAGAAAACTGCTCAATATGCTAGTATGAATCTCTGAGAGGGATTCTCTGCAGGTCACAAAGAGATATATTTCCTTAAAAATAATCTTTCTGTATTATTTTATTTCTACATTATTTTTATATAATTGGATGCATGTGAAAAAAATAATCTTAAAACTCCCATCTTCCAATTGAAGATCTGGTACCAGTTTTGTTTAAAATAAATTGTAAAGTTTCTGGAAAGGATCATGCTTGAGACATCTCTAGGGAGCCAGCAGCTCAAAGCAGAATAGTTTCTGTGTTAAAAAAAGGAACCACACAAAGCAAGAGACAAATCACCCATTCTAAACTTCATTCTAAATGTGCTGCTCCAGTCAAGCATAGTCCCAATCTCTTGTATGCTGCTTATAGCTCAAAGGAAAAAGAAAATAAAAACTGCTCTTTTTATTATATTCATAGTTTCTTTCTATTCCATTGCTTTCAGAACTGACTTGTAACTATTAAGCGTGTTTTTGACAGATTATTTCCAAACTATCATGCTGGTACAAGTCCAAATGACCTACTTTTTTTAAACAAGGGTCTTAATAAAGCAAAGGGAATATAGGTGTATTAAATCTCCCGTAATACACAATGTATGCAAGACAGATAACAATAGAAGCAGTTCACAAGAAAAATATCTGCCTGAAAACAATGCTAATTAGCTGAACCTTTCACTATTTTCTATCTAATTCCAATAGAGATATCTCAAATAATAATAAAACAAACTTCTACAAAAGACAAATGTCCAGATTATCAAAGATTCTATTCAGTAGCAAGTCAAAGAGAGGTAAAGTTGGAGATGGAAGATCAATCTAAGCCTAAATTTCCACTGAATGCTAATAGTTGAATAGGCCACAACAGGTGTAACAGATAAGAGAGTGGTCTAAATAAATGACATTTAATTTTCTAAATTGTGGTCATCAGAAAATGTTTCCTGCCTCTCCAATGTTTCCTTTACAAAAGTAATACTGGAGAAGCTTTAATATTCCTACCTCATTCAGATAGTTATAGTTAGAGGGCAGTTAGAGGACAGACAAGAGAAGAAAACTTTGTGTCATGTACAATTTTGGACTCAAATACATTTATTTTGAAATAAGATCTTGTGGAATACATTCCATTTTATGGAAGGCATGAAGTGATTTATTACAAACAGTAGGCATTAATGCAGCATATACTGAGTAGATTGAGTAGGTATTAGTTCACAGAATATCTTGGATGTCTGCTTCTGCTGATTTTTAAAGTAAGCTCCAAATGTCAAGTAACACATGAGCTATTGTGAATGTTCTGGACTAGCAGGCTCGAAAGCCTGCAACTCTGATTGGCCCGCTGATAGCCGATCGTGATTGGTCGCCATAGAATGATACGATTGGCCAGTAAACGGGCTGCCGCGATTGGCCCTGCCAAGAGCAGCAAACTCAAATCGCCTTCATTGGCTGCCTAGCTGCAGCCAGCCCTATATAAGGGGCTGCTGTGGCTGGGATTAGTTGCTCAGATCTGAAGTCACTAATAAAGAGCTGTTGTTGTTATCTGAGTCTTGCCTCCGTTCTTGAACCATCCTCCCAGATCTAACACTGGTGACGAGGATGGGATGCGGAGGCAACGAACTCTATTGATTTGAACTAGCTGAAGGAGCACGTGGCTGACAGAGCGCAACAACGGCGACATGGCCAGCAGCGCTATACCACCCGCCCCATTCGATCCAGCTAGCGAGGACTGGGACTCATATATGGACAGTTTTCAAATGTTCCTGGAGTCCAACAACCTCAAGGATGCCACGCCCAGCAAGAAACGAGCCGTTTTTCTAACCCATTGTGGGCCAGCCGTTTTTAAGATGGCTAAAGCCTTAGCGAAGCCAGCTGAGGTTAAAACCATGGATTGGGACACCCTTGCTCCCATCCTGCACAACCATTACGCCCCAGCCGAGACCGGCCAAGTCTATTGGGCCTTCAGTGGTTCGCGCCATTAGGAATCGGAATGGCTGGCATCCATCATACTGAAGACGATGACTGGGAGGCGGCCCTCGTCCATGACTTCCGAGAAGTGTTCAATGAAAGCCTAGGCAAGTACAAGGGGTCCCCCATTTCTTTAATCTTCGCCCCGACATTGCACCCATTCGCCTAAAGCCACGCCGAGTTCCCTTTGCTCTCAAATCCAAAATTGATGAGCAACTGGACAAATTAATTGCACAAGGCGTGTTAGAACCCATTGACCACGCCCGATGGGAGACACCAATTGTCACCCCCATAAAGCCTGATGGGTCCATAAGAATCTGCGGTGACTACAAGGGCACCCTCAATCACGCGCTACAGCAGAGCGCCTACCCAGTGCCAGTTGTTCAACATCTCCTGCATTCACTTGGGGGTGGCAAAATATTCGCAAAATTAGATCTAGCGCAAGCGTATCAACAGCTACCAGTTGATCCCGAGACTGCAGAATCCCAAACTATAGTCATACATCGTGGTGCATTCAAATGCAACAGGCTCCAGTTTGATGTAAGCGTAGCCCCAGGCATTTTTCAAAGCCTGATGGAGACTATTACAAGGCATAAAAGGGGTTGTGCCCTATTTTGATGACGTATTAATAGCAGCACCCACAAAAAGTCAATTAGAGAAACACCTCAGAACAGTCCTACAAAGGTTCAAAGATGCTGGCCTCAAAGTTAAGAAAGAAAAATGCCAGCTTTGCACAGAAAGGGTGGAGTTTCTTGGCTACCTCCTTGACAAGCAAGGAATCCACCCCACAGAAAAGAAATTGGCAGATATCAAAAATGCCCCAAGACCCAAAAACAAAACCGACCTCCAAACCTTCCTGGGACTTATTAACTTTTATAACATCTTTCTACCCCAGAAGGCGACTGTTGCTGAGCCCCTTCATAGACTACTTGATAAAAGGGCATCCTGGATTTGGGGATGTCGGGAGGAACACGCCTTCCAGCAAGTAAAAGACCTCCTTACTTCAAATGCAGTACTAATCCAGTACAACAAGACACTACCCTTGACTGTCACTTGTGATGCCTCACCATTTGGGGTGGGGGCTATCCTGAGCCACGTCCTACCAAATGGCTCAGAGGCACCAATTGCATTTTTTTCAAGAACTCTGTCAAAAACAGAAAGAAACTATAGCCATTTAGATAAGGAAGCCCTTGCTATTGTCTCTGCAATTAAAAGATTTCATGAATATGTTTATGGGAGACCATTTTCTATTATAACGGACCATAAACCACTACTTGGGATTCTGGCAGGCGACAAACCTACTCCACACATTCTCTCCCCCAGAATGACATGATGGTCGGAATTTCTCGCTGCCTACGACTATCAATTAAAGTATCACCCAGGGAAATCTATTCCTCACGCAGATGCCTTGAGCCGCTCGCCACTACCCGAGTCACAGGAAGACCCAGCTCCCACGCTCCCAGAACTGCAAATAGAGACAATGCCCTCACCTCCACTAACGGCCCAAGACATCGCCTTTGAAACCAAAAGAGACTCTTGTTTGGCACGAGTTCTTGGCTGGGTGGAGAGGGGATGGCCAGATTACGACCCTAAGGAAATATTTAAGCCATTTAAAAACAGACAAACAGAACTTTTTTCACAAAGAGGGTGCATCTTGTGGGGAGACCGAGTTGTTGTACCAACTAAGTTACAAAAAAGGGTCCTGCAAATGCTACACAATGGACACCCGGGCATCGTGTGTATGAAAGCGCTGGCACGAAGTTATGCCTGGTGGCCAGGTATGGACAAACAAATCAAAACCTGGGTCGCCTCTTGTAACAGATGCCAGGAAAACCACTCAGCCCCACCAAAAGCTCCACCAGCAGAATGGGAAACACCCAGGGGTCCCTGGTCTCGCATTCATATTGACTTTGCGGGACCTACGAGAGTCCACACCTTCTTAATAACTGTGGATGCGTATTCTAACTGGCTTGAGGTCAATAAAATGAAAGCAACCACTACTGAGGCAGTCATCAAAAAACTGAACAGACTCTTTGCCACACACGGTTTACCAGATGTCCTGGTCTCTGACAATGGGCCCCAATTTACTGCCTTAGCCTTTGAACAGTATTTAGCGGAACGGGGCATCCGACACGCACTCACATCGCCGGCGAATGGCTGGGCTGAACGAATGGTTCAGTTTACAAAAAAAAACCCTGCAGAAAATGGAACAAGGTAACATCCACGACAAAGTCATTAGAATGCTGCTCCTGCAACACATCACACTAAACAGCACGACCAACAAGAGCCCAGCTGAACTCCTGATGGCCAGGAAACTCAGATCTCCTCTAGACCATTTGCACCCTGCCTACACCCCGGAAAAGCCCCTGGGTTCCAGCAGCAAGCACCATGCCTTTAAGGTAGGAGACCTTGTATTCGCAAAAAAATTTTCTGGGGATCCCCTCTGGATTCCTGCTCAAGTAACTCAAGTTACGGGTCCCCGCTCCTACCGTCTACTCACCACTGATGGCAGAGCGTGGAAACGCCATATTGACCAGTTGCATTCCAGACTGACCACAACTTCCACCCCTGACCCTAACTTTGACACCAGGGGGGGAGGGGAAGCCGTGAACTCAGAATTAGAACCAACACCTGTTTATTCTGAACTAACACCGAGATCACCACACCATAGTTTGCAACACTCACCAGCTGTAGCTGAGCCTGGACAGATGAACGCTTCGCCAAGAAACAGCAGCCAGGCAGGTTCAGCGAGCCTGGGGAGCCATGGCAGTAGCAATGAAGCTGAGGACTCTATCACCCCGGGGGCACCAGAGGAGAGCCCCGACCATGGCACCGGTTCACCATTCCTGCTTGATCCAGCAAGCAGTCCATCTGAACCTGAATTTGAACATGGACAATTGGAATTGCGTAAGTAAGGTAGACAGGTGCGAAGACCTGCCTACCTGCGAGACTATATTACTCCACCCCTTAAACGGAACCAAGAGGGGAGGGGTTTTCCGGACTAGCAGGCTCGAAAGCCTGCAACTCTGATTGGCCTGCTGATAGCTGATCGTGATTGGTCGCCATAGAATGATACGATTGGCCAGTAAACGGGCTGCCGCGATTGGCCCTGCCAAGAGCAGCAAACTCAAATCGCCTTCATTGGCTGCCTAGCCGCAGCCAGCCCTATATAAGGGGCTGCTGCGGCTGGGATTAGTTGGTCAGATCCGAAGTCACTAATAAAGAGCTGTTTTTGCTATCTGAGTCTTGCTTCCGTTCTTGAACCATCCTCCCAGATCTAACAGTGAATTTGCCACATACCCCTGCTTCACCTTTCCACTTTCTTTTCCTTTCTTCTTTCTGTACTTTCTATTGTTTTGAGTTTGTGTGTTTTTTATAATTTTAATTGTAATGCTTAATACATTTATTAATTTTTAAAAATGCTAGATAAAAATGGGTGTAGAAAACAAACTGGGAACTATTCTGGGATTTGAATCCATTAATTTTTTTCAAGCTTATTTATGAATTAAAAAATAAATAAAAGCAAATTTGGCAGATCTTTCTTCAGATGTTACACTGAAATAAAATCATCAAAATACTGATTGATGATTATATTCTCTATTTGAATGGAGAATATAAAGTACTAGATACAAATGTGATGAATATTATACTATCTTTTATTTTAGTATACCTTTTGGATGATTAATAATTAAAACAATCTCAATGTTTTATCACCTCTAAATCTTAATAAATTTCATTCTAGATATTAAAGAAATATTGTACAAAATATTGTACTCAAGTTCATCATATTGATATTTATGATCAATGTATCAATTGAAGATAAAATATATTTTATTTCAATATATTATTGATATATCATCATAATTATCTTTCTGAAAAAGAAACTCAGAGGTATTTCACATTGAAAATATATTCAAAAGTTTAATAAAATCTTAGAAAAGACACCCAATCAAATGTTCATAATTTAGCCAGGGATATTTATATCCTTAAGAGTTTATTTTATGTTAAGATCAACTATTTTCTCAAAACAATTACAGTATAC
>NW_020769322.1:11797126-11876211 GCF_900518735.1 Pseudonaja textilis
TCCTTCCTTCCTTCCTTCCTTCCTTCCTTCCTTCCTTCCTTCCTTCCAAAAATACTTGCTATTTTTTGTGCTAAATAAAATGTTCTCTCCCTTTTTCTGCAAAAGAAGGCAAACCAAATTCCAGCACATACAAAGCAATAGATAATTTCACACAACTTCCTCCTCCTCCTTTTTCTTTCTAAGTTATAAGGCTTTTAACAAAGGTGGTATTCAACCAGTTAGCACTGGCTCGGGAGAACTGGTAGTGGTGATTTGGTGTGGGTTGCCGAACTGGTGCGACCTCTGACTGGCCATGCAACCCAGTCACCCAGTTGCCCAGTCGGTCACTTGTCCTGGTCACTCTCCTCACTTTCCCTACCACATTGCAGCTGTGGCGCAGCTCAGGCAGATGTCCCAGGGCTGCTGCACATGCACACTGCATGTGCAGCCACTACACAGACAGTGCACATGTGTAGCAGCCCTCCTGGAGCACATTTTCTTCCTTCTCCTGAAAGACATACCTCTTCTAGCTCAGCCCAGCCCGGCCAGCCAGCAGGTCAGTAGGCAGATGTTCCAGGGCTTCTCATCCCCCTTGTCGCGAGATGCTTGCAGCTTCTGCATGCTTTTTTGGTGCATCTGCAGTCTAGCAACCACACTGAAAAAAGCATGCCCTGTTCTATGTGCCAGGCCCGGCAAGTTTGAGCAGCTGGTGTATAGAACAGGGAGGCACCGGACAGTTGGAGTAGCAGAGCAATGCCGGAAATCAGTAACTGCCTCTTTCACAGTGCAAGAAGCCTCCCCCAATCAGCTGGCTGGTCTCCTCTTTCTCTGTCTGTTTATTCTGTATGGCCAAGGAGGAGGAGACCAGCTGGCTGGTTGAGGGAGGCTTTCTGCACCAAAAGAGGCATCTGGACACAGAAAAAGAGTCACCTCCAGCAGTGGCCCCTTTGGCCGGCTGGTAACCTCCTCAATCATAGAGAATAAACAGGCAGAGAAAGAGGAGACCAGCTGGCTGGTTGGCAGAGGCTTTCTGCTCTGAAAGAGGCAGCTGGAAACTGAAAAAGAGTCACCTCCAGCAACAGCCCCTTTGGCTGGCTGGTCTCTTCCTTCACAAAACAAACAGGCAGAAAAAGAGGAGACCAGCTGGCCAGTTGGGGGAGGTTTCTTGCACTGCAAAAGATGTGGCTACTGATCTCTAGCTCCGCTCCACTTCTCCAAGGTACAGCGCTGCCCTGTTCTATGTGCCGCCTGCTCGGACTTGCCAGGCCCAGCACTTAGAACAGCACATGGTTTTTTTGGTGTGTCTGCTGGATTGCAGCCATGCTGAAAAAGCACACAGCAGCTGCAGGCATCTCACAACAAGGGGGGGTGAGAAGCCCCGGGACATGTGGCCACCTGCTGGCTGGCTGGGCCAGGCTGGAAGAGGCGCATCCTCCAGGAGAAGGAAGAAAGCATGCTCTGGGAGAGCAGACACCAGGCAGGTGGGTGGATGTCCCAGAACAATTTAAAGGTTGACTTTAAGAGCACCCCCATGGAAGAAGCCGAGAACCGAGAGCAAACGTAGTGGCGGCGGGAGTGACAGGCATATGTGTCCTTCCACAAAGAGTGTGAAGGGAGGAAGACACTGTGCCTCTGAGGAAAAGAGGAGGTGCTGAAGTCCTGGCTGTCACCCAGGAGGGGACTGCAGAGGGACCCATCACACACCCCTGTTGCCCCCACCGCCGCCACTTTTGCTCTCATTCTCAGCTTCTTCCATGGGGGTGCTCTTAAAGCTGATCTTTAAGAGCTGGAAGACATTTTGTTAGATCGCCGTCAACTCATCGTTGGGAGAGGTGTAGCCCCTGACTACATGATAAGTCTTGGGCAAAGTTCTCTGACTTTTAAAATGCATCCATGCAGTGTCTGCCTCCCTTCATGCTCCTTGTGCACACTGGGACTGCCTAACTGGAGTGAGAGAGAGTGAAGTTGACTGCTAGGAGGTAAGCACCTTGGCATCCCCTCTTGCTCCTCACAGTCACCTGAGCTGGTGCAGTACTTTACTTGGGCAGCCAGACAGCAGCAGGAACACCCACAGCAGCAACAGGCAGCGCCACAACAATAAGGTACAGTAAGATTTGATGGTGCAAATTTATCTCTGGCAAAAAACAAAACAAAAACCACCCCAAACAAAACCCATTTGGCAGGCAGACTTGGCAGGCAGTCGTGATCTTTAGTTGGGCTTTTTTTTTTTTTTGTCAGCCCAAGGAGGAGAGGGGGGAAGGTACGCAAGAAATCACCCTGTCTCTGCAGCATTGGTCATGTGACTGAGTGGGCATGGCCAACTCAACGTCACTCTCAGCAAGGTGCTGCACCACCTTGCCAAGTTAGCCACACCCAACCAGTCACATGACCACCAAGCCATGACCACGAAACAAGCCACACCCACAGAACCAGTAGTAAAAATTTTGAATCCCACCACTGATGCATATGTGCTTAGCTGAAGATCTCTGTGTTATCCTTTAAACTGATAATTACTTGAGACTTCTCAGTTAACCAGAATACAGTTAATACCTTTAACTTTTTTGCCTTTTGCATTTGGTTGGAACCTTCATATTACCTTTCTCTAAGTTCTTTTTCACTGAATGGAATGCATTTCACATCAAGTATAAACTACTTAAGTTTTCCATGTTAACTTTAGGCTGTTAATTGCTTAAGATCTCTATAATAGCTTGTACACTGCTAACTGTACGTAATAAACATCAAGATAACCTGACTCCATATGCCATTGGTTTCAATAATAATAATAATAATAATAATAATAATAATAATGACGTTATTTTAATTGATTTTTTTCAGATTTACACAATCCATAACTCTATTTAATAATATATCATATTTAAGTATTCTTTCAAGAAGAAGCTTGAGGCAACACAGTTGGTGTTGATGTGTTCAGTTACAATTGGACTGATGTTTCTCCAATCCCCTCCTGCCCAGTTCTCCTGTCTAATTCTTCAGTGCTGTTTTGGCTGCAAGGAAAACCAGAGCTCTTGCTGGCGCAGACTTCACCTTCACCTTTATTTTCACCTACACCCTCTGTGAATTGGACAACTGCACAAGAGAGTTCAAAGTCTTGAAACTAATTAGCCTGTTTCCAGTGTAATGCATGTAAGTGAAAGCATAATTGAAAAGACTTGGCTTTTCTTCAGCCTCTATGGAAAGAATTTTTCAAGGAAGTCCTGGATCATCTGCTTCTCCTTGAGGACTGCTTACTATATTGAGGAATGCAATATAGCTTCAACATATAGTCTCCTTTCGACCATTTTGAATGATTACAGCAGCATATGCACTGTGATTTGACACAAGAATCAAATCACAAATTCAGAGCCTTCAATATCATTTATCTGCCTGCTGCAGCTTGACTGTATCAATCCAGACAATCACTATAAAGCCAAGAGAAACAAAATCTACCTTTTTGCTGCCATTTATAGGTTGATGGGTAGCAGGCATAGTGAATTTATAAGGACTCATTCAATTTTATTACATCAGATAGTATATTTTTTCCTAAGGCCAACAATATGACTTTACAGTCTCCTATTCATTATTTGTAGTCTACAGTATCATTAGTTATACAATTTGGCATGTCTCCACTTATTATTTCTGCAGATTTAGCACCTGCTTACATTGTTTTTTAGTAAAGAGAATATCATTAAGTAAAACCAAAATAAGTTCTGCAAGAAGAGCAATGGAATAGCTTAGACAGAAAAACAGGTGTTTAGAGTATACACATTTTAGTCATGCTGACATAATATTTTTATTGCAACATTTTTGTCATTGCTTAGAAGGAGAAAGAGCAGAAAAATAATAAGCTTGGGACACATTTTCTGTATTCTAGATTCTTGTCTAAATTTTACAAAACTGTAGTTATTCTACTATAAACAGGGATGCAAATTTCACAGAATCATGGATTTGCAAGGAACTGTTTACTACTCAGTTCTGGAACCTAACTTAAAATTCTTGACATCTTTCCTTTCATAGTGTGAATGTATCAAACAAAAGGAAACCCACATCTTTATTTGTAATTGCTTCACTCTCAAAATGATCCTATTGTTAGACAGTATCATTAACATTCAAATGGGATATATGTTTCAATAATATAAAAACATTATTCTGTGACTTTATCCATATTAATGATTTATATGGTCACCTAGACATTGCTATGTGGTTATATAACTAATTCAGTCTTTATATTTCCATAGCAATGGCAGCTATAACTACTACCAGAATAACCTTTGTAAGATATTATTATATTAAATGGTGATGCAACCATCATAATGACATGAGGTAAATCTAACCTATAGGTGGTTATGTCAGAATATATATATTAGAACCTTGACATCATGAATTCCGGATTACCTTTTTGGTATCCTTTAATTCTGCTTGAGTCTTCAAAACTCTTAATCCACATAGAAATAAATGAAATTAATTCCTTCCCAGGATTCTGAAACTGCTTTTATTGCTGTAATCAAAAATTATATTCTCCCTTACTTGTATCCATATTACACACATGCGTCTACCACATTTGGCACCTAATACATTACAATTCTAATATTCATATCACATATAAAGTGAGATATTTTCATTGGTTCTTTGATTCATACTCCTTAAATGAAGAATTTTATATTAATATTTTTATTTACTCTTTTATTTAAAAAAATACTGTCAAAAAAGAAATTAAAAAAGAAACAGCAATATGTGAGGATAAGGATACATACATACAAATGCACATACATATACACAAGAGAATGTGGAAAAATAAACCAAAGGAAACTATATCATTTTTACAGTAAATAGTTACACTTCTATATACACTTATCTAATCTGATTATTATTTAAGCTCATACATATTTGTAATACATTTGTATAAACATCATGTTTTTTTCTCAACTTTTTCACTTATACAAGTGAACCTCATATTTCATTATACTTGTCCATACGAAGTCACATCTATAGCTAATTTGTATAGCCCTCATAAATAGGAAATATAATTAATCCATTCAATGAAGGGGACCATATATTTCCAATTCTGCAATGTCAGCCTCATGGTTGTAGTAAGCAACAAGGAGTATACATTTATATTGTCCAGTTGTCAAATTCCAAGTACGAAGTATATAGTTTAAAAGAATATTAACCTCTGAAAATTTTAGCTTTTGTCACATAATCATACTTTTCATCTATTTTCTCCTGATGAACAAGATAATTTTGAATGTTGTGCATTTGCTCAGGAATTTATATATTCTGCAGATTTTTAGTATATTGTGCTCATGTCATTATCCATGCATAAGGAAAAGTTTATATATTAAATTCTATTCTCTCAGTCCCACCTCTTTTGCCACCCACCCCGCCAGTCTGATATTACTAGTTTCTGACACCAATATTCTATCACTATATATTTCCCCTTGCTGAGGATTTTTGTTTTATTTTATTATAAGAAAACATGTGTAAACTTGGAAAGCTCCTCATATGCTCCATCACAATTGCTTTCTTCATGTAATGGACCTATGTCTGCTGGTGTTTCAAATAGATTTCAAATAGATTTCTTTTCAGTTCTGCAGGGTTCCATTTTAGATATCCCAAGGCTCTGAATCAAAATGAACAGCTGCTTTTTCTCACTGCTATTATATATTCTTTCATAAAAATCTACCGTATAAGATATTATTGATTAAATTGCACATATGAATAAAAGCAAAGCAAATAGTATGCATAATATAGCTTACAACAGGAATAGGCAAGTTATTACTGGCTCAAAGCACATATAAAAATGGGAGACCATCTGATAGGAGCAGTCCAAAATGGCTACTATATAAGCCTTACTTATTTACAAAAAGTTTTACATAATGAAAATAGTCAGTAAAAAAAAAAGTTCATTTATCAGAAGACAAAAATGCCCAAATATATTCAATATCATTGAAGAATGATAGAATTGCTAGAATTGCTATACACCCCAAATAACATCAGGAGCCACTGTTTTTCATATTAATATGCAAAAAAGCCCAAACTCACCTCCTAAAACTGGTCAGGCAGATGCTGAGGGACTATTGGAAACACATGGGAGTCAATGTCACTATGCATCTTATATCTAGCTCAAAATCATATGTAGATTTCCATTACATATATTGGAATTTACTGAAGAGTAAATATTCATAGAAACATTAATAGAAAGAGCAGAAAGGAATCGACTTTTTCAAAATAAAGTTTTACATGCACATTTTTCAGGATTCCATTCCCCTCCCCACCACCCATGTACCATTTTACTGTATATTCAATACTCACAGTAAGTAGAAGATGTAAGAGATGTGAAGAAAAATCTTACCAGAAAAGATAAGGAAAGTCACAATTGGCTTTACTTTGATAGGAGATCACAAGGATATACCGGGGCTGTAAACTATACTGGAAAGCAAAGAAATTTCACAGAACAAAGCTGGAACAAATAACTTTTATATTGCTGTTCAAATCCTCCCAATAGGATGGATGTGCCCTTAGAATCATTAGCAGTTGAGCCCAACTTGAATCATGTTATTTAGTTTATCCTGTTATCATTTTTTTAGAAATGCTCCTGGTTATGAAAGGAATGCAATTACAAGACAATTTTGGAGCGTTCTTTCAATTAGAAATGTTATTTAACTTACAGTTCAAACCTAAACCTGATTTAAAGGGCTCAGCACTCTGATACTGCTTTCAAATGAAGAACCTTGTAAGAAAAGTTCCCAACTTGATATACCCACTGGGAAAATATCAGTAGAGGCACAAAAGAAAGAAATATTTCAAATACAGTATTTAAACTACTGAGAACTCTTTCTACATAGACTTTTGTCTACATTTCAATATACGTTAATGTTTGGAGATTTTCAATTTCAGTTCTTTTCTGCTTAAAAATACAGCCTCAAGAAAAAATGATGAAATCTTAGAAATGACCTTTATTTGACCCTGGTATTATTTCTCATGTAAAGTTTTTCACTAGACTTGCTAAGATAATACTCAGCAATGGAGTTCTAGAAGTATTAATGTGGTAAGTTTGTGATGAAAACAGTATAATGAAAAAATGATCTTGCTAAATTAATGCTTGATTACAGCATAGCTTAGAGAGTGATTGGAAGACATTGCAATTTAATTTTACCAAACTACAGGTGAACATTAATAATATACCTATGTAATTGAATGTCTTCTTAATCAGAGAAGCTGAATGGATACCTTGGTAAAGTAGCTTGTTCTGATTTCTTCAAGAACTGAAAATATAGTAGCTATAAGCTTTATATGCTACTTTTATCCAATAGGGTAGTCTTCCCCAACTTTCAATAAATATAGTACTATATCATCCATTACCTCATCAGTTATAGCCATGATGAAGATAAATGTAGCCAGACATTTCTGTGATGTGTCAGGATAAGGAATGGTCAAATAAAAATTATATGTGAAAAGTCAAATCATATAACAAGATTTGTTGATTATAATTGCTATATGTTGTATATGAAATATGTAAGTGTTGAAAAAATATTTGTCAAATAAATAGTGTTGTTTTTTTATACCAGTATTTACAATGACCTACATTATACCCAGTAGAAATCATTTTCCACTAGGAGAACTCAATGTTGCAAGTGTCCAAATTGATGCAGTAAAAGAGAAAATACAAGCTTTCAACTCCTGCATGATTTGGAACAACCAGTTGTTGCCTGTGGCATATGAATTAATGCTGAACCAAATGTTCACTGCTTGGAAATTTCTGCATATTTGGACAGCTTATGCAACATATAAACAGGAGATATTTTAAAATACCTACTATTTTAAAAATTAGTAGCAGGTACCAAACATTGAAGTGGAGAAGATGAAATGTTAGGGAAAGAATTTATTTTATATAGCTTTAGTGATAAAGATTCAGGTATTCACTCTCTGACAAAGCCACATTACTATTTCAAATTTATTTTTATTTATTTATTTGATTTGTTAATCGCTTACAAGATAATAGGTATTAGTATAAACATGAGTAAGAATACAGAAAATAGGTGTGAATAAATGGGGACAAAAGGACAGGGACAGTAGGCACAATTGTGCACTTATGCATGCCCCTTATAGACATCTTAGGAATGGGGTGAAGTCAAATCATAGGCTACTACAGAAATGAGCTACTATGTTACTGTTCCTTATATAATTGAAGTCAGAATGACTAATAAAAATGTCACTACATCATCACCATACTCAGTTGCACTTCAAGTAGCCGTTTCCAGGATCTTTCTCCCTCTCCCCTTTTCACTTTTCAAAGACAAGAGGAAAGAAAAGCAAATCATAAAACTCTTTGCAGCTTTTTCTACTCATACCATTTTCTCCTGGAGATTACCTGAACTAGTTGGAAAGTCTTGAAGGTCTTTTAACACAAAACTATGTCCAGAGCAGGATTTGTCCAGAGGGCTATTCAGCAGGTCCTGACCAGTTCTGGAGAACTGGTAGCAGAAATTTTGAGTACTTCAAATACCACTTCTGACTGGAGTTTTCACAGTATCCTTCCCTTGCCATGCCCACCAAGCCACATCCACAGAACTGATGGTAAAAAAAAAATTGAATCCCATTTGTCACACCAACTCAGTCAAATAGCTGACATCTTATCTTCAAAAGTTCAATGTAATTTGTAATTTTATTGATTAGCCAATAAACCATATAAAAATACAGAATGCAAATTTGAACATTAACAATATCATATATAAAATAGTATGAAAGAAACAGATTATATAACAAGAGTAAACTAAATAATTCAAATAATATTTCTGTATCACTCTCTACAGCTTACCCTGATGAGACCCACATATGCAGATCATAACTGAACTATTTTATTCAAATAAAAGATTGTGTAATATGCAATCTTTGAATTCTGACCAAACATTAAATATGTTGTTTTAATTTAAGGCTCCCAATATATTTTTCATTTAATGTGTGATCCAAGACACTGTTTCCTTTCTTCTACACTTGACATTCAAATAATATATATATTGTGTTACGTAGAAGATATCATACATAGAAGGTGATAGTGCCCAACTAGGAAGGTGAGGATCTCACTCCAGCTGGTCAATCAATAGTGAGTGGGGCTCTCACCATTTTCATACCTGACTGAAGTTTATAATCAATCAAAATAGATTTGCAGATCATCCCTGATCAGAATAGTTCTGTTGGGTCACTGCCTGCATCAATTATTGCCACAAACCAACTGATCGCATGGCTGAAAACCAGATCCTAGAGCATTGACCATCTCTGGAAACTGCCGCCTGATTTAGCCGCCTACATCTTTAATGACCTGTGATTGGCCAATCCCTTGACAGAGATCCTGATCTCGGAGCACAGGTGCTCCTATTTCACCAAAAAGCACTAAAATCCAGAGCCTGTTGAACATTGTAGCACTACAAGCAATATATAATTAGCCTTGACTCTTAATCAACAGCAGAGCTCCAATGGCTGATTTTCTAATGGCTCAGTGCATTCCCTGTCTTCTCTGTAGCCCTACTGATTCATGCAGCAGCATAATCCCTAAGATTGCTGACTGAAGACAAGAAAATCTGTGAGATCCCTAAGATCACTAACTGAAGATCTGAAGTAACAAAAGAAGAGTAACCTTCTGCCAAAAAACTTTCATCTACATTTTCAGCCTAATATATCCCTTCTTCCTACACCCCCCAGGAGCCATCAAAACCAAATCTTCTCTTTCTATCCCACATTATTCTCTTCTTGCCCTTATTTCTTCTCAATTTAATTGATTAACTGATCTTAGCTAATTGATTAATTAATTTGTACAATTTTTATCATTAGTGATTAATAGATTATTATAGATTATTAGTGACTAGTGGCTATTGTTTAGTTCATTTAACTGTTTTGAATATTAGTATAATTAGAATGTTTAGTGCAAATTAGTGATTAGGGCAATTAATTGACTAGTGGGTTTAGTGATTAGTGTAATTAATTATTAGGGTGATTGATTAGTTAAATTAATTGATGAATGTAATTAGTATAATTGACTGGTTTGATATTGCTTTATTGATTACCATAATATCTTGTTTGATTGAACAACTCAATCAACAAACCATCTCAACAAACCCACCATTCCAGGAAAACATCCAATGTCAAACCACAACCTAAAAAGAAAGAAATCCCTACTAAAGAACCACAAGACTCCTGCTTTTGCCTTATATGTAAAGAAACTTTTAAGGAGAATGAAGATTACATCAAATGTCCCCTTTGTAAAAACTATGCTTACCATAATCGCATAGGATTACCCAAGCAAATGGCTCTATTCTCAAAATTATCCGCCAATGCTTTTCAATATTTCTGCTCACTGTGCAGACCCGAACTAGACAAATACATTGCCCTGTTTGAAAGAGTTGATACCATTGAAACACGTATAACGTCCCTTGGCAGCATTGTAACATCCCTGGACACTATACAAGCAAGATTAACAAACCCTGGAAAAAAAGAGACAGCACAAAAAAAGAACATCAAACAACTACAAACCATATCTCTGCCCAACAACCGCAACCAAAACCCAATCCACAAAAACCCACAAATCCTACAAATATTGATATCTCCTTATGTTTATTCTTATTTCTATCATATTGTAAGTGTTAGACAAAAGTAATTAATTAATTAAATAAATAAATAAATAAATAAATAAATAAATAAATGTCTTCTATCTCGGAAGCTCCATTAATACAGAATATTCTTTCTATGGTACTTGGTTAAATCTGCCATATTTAACATTTATCTCCAACTGCTTGAATCTTGCTTGGCTAAATACCATTCTAAGATGTTTAGACATTTTTATATTTAAACATTAGGCAAATTGAAAAGTGCTCCAATGATTGAGCACCCATAATTCCAGGGGAAAATAGTTCTACTGCTTAATAACCCTAAATCAGTAAGTTTGAATTTCTCTTGGTAAAGTTTATACCTATAAATTCTTAGCATACTATCAAGCACTATGGAACATATATACTCAATTGACTTTTTATTTTTCTCCATTAGATCAGGGTGACTGCTATGCTCCAAATTTTAGCAGTTGAATTTGGTGCTTTGCATCCCAGCATCAGGGGATGTTTTTAAGAGATTTCAGTGAAAATAAATTACTGGAATTTGATAAATTGCATATTCATAATAACAATGTTTTCACTGAAAAAGATAAAGTTGTAGAAGTAATTGTGAAATGGCTATACTGTTTACTCCATGTTATTTGCATCTGCTACTATATGCAATAAAACAGAAAAATATCTACATACTTTGCTGTTTGTTTAAGAAATTGCATGTGGCATTGGCTTGGCGAGCCTGGATTACAAAGAATTCTGCTGATAATTAAAAAGCACAGCAAGAAATGTGATTTGTCAGATTGCTTTCACAATCTTTTCAATTCTTAGAATATTGAAATGGCTATCATAATCCACCTGAGAGAATGTTAAGGCTCAAGCACACCCTGGGATGTAGTAATATTAAAGTGACCAATGCCAACTCTAAGGTCCATAATATATGGTATAGCTAGATTTATAGATAAGCTTTATAATTGGGCACATATAATAATATAATGTGCCAAACTTTATAAAAGCTTGATTCACACATCAAGGTACGACTGTATTTATTTTAAAAGCTATGGTTTATTTAATAATTAATCAATTATTGCTTACCCATGATGCTCAATTGAAGTTGATATGAAATAAGATATAAAATACATACTTTTTTGAGGCAATTGCATATTATTTAATAAACTTTAACATTATGTGCTATGTGACTCCATCTTAAGTCTACAATAAGTATCTTAATGGCATTTCCACTCCAGGCTTTGGTATACAGGTGAAACTCAAAAAATTAGAATATTGTGTAAAAGTTCATTTATTTCAGTAATGCAACTTAAAAAGTGAAACTAATATATGAGATAGACTCATTACATGCAAAACAAGCACGTGGTTTGTCATAATTGAGATGATTATGGTTCACAGCTCATGAAAACCCCAAATCCACAATCTCAGAAAATTAGAATATTGTGAAAAGGTGCAATATTCTAGGCTCAAAGTGTCCCACTCTAATCAGCTAATTAAGCCACATCACCTGCAAAGGGTTCCTAAGCCTTTAAATGGTCTTTCAGTCTGGCTCAGTAGGAATCACAATCATGGGAAAGACTGCTGACCTGACAGTTGTGCAGAAAACCATCATTGACACCCTCCATAAGGAGGGAAAGCCTCAAAAGGTAATTGCAAAAGAAGTTGGATGTTCCCAAAATGCTGACTCAAAGCATATTGATAGAAAGGTATGTGGAAGGGAAAAGTGTGGAAGAAAAAGGTGCACAAGCAGCAGGGATGATCTCAGCCTGGAGAGGATTGTTAGGAAAAGGCCATTCAAAAGTGTTGGGGACTTTCACAAGGAGTGGACTGAGGCTGGAGTCAGTGCACCAAGAGCCACCACACACAGATGGATCCTGGACATGGGCTTCAAATGTTGTATTCCTCTTGTCAAGCTGCTCCTGAACAACAAACAACATCAGAAGTGTCTTACCTGGGCTAAAGAAAAACAGACCTGGCCTGTTGCTCAGTGCTCCAAAGTTCTCTTTTCTGATGAGAGCAACTTTTGCATCTCATCTGGAAACCAAGGACCCAGAGTCTGGAGGAAGAATGGAGAGGCACATACTGGAAGGTGCTTGAAGTCCAGTGTGAAGTTTCCACAGTCTGGGTTGATTTGGGGAGCCATGTCATCTGCTGGTGTTGGTCCACTGTGCTTCATTAAGTCCAGGGTTAACGCAGCCATCTACCAGGAGATTTTGGAGCACTTCATGCTTCCTTCCGCAGGCAAGCTTTATGGGGATGCTGACTTCATTTTCCAGCAGGACTTGGCACCTGCCCACACTGCCAAAAGCACCAAAACCTGGTTCAATGACCATGGGATTACTGTGCTTGATTGGCCAGCAAACTTGCCTGACCTGAACCCCATAGAGAATCTATGGGGCATTGCCAAGAGAAAGATTAGAGACATGAGACTGAACAATGCAGAACAGCTGAAGGCCGCTATTGAAGCATCCTGGTCTTACATAATACCTCGGCAGTGCCACAGGCTGATAGCTTCCATGCCACGCTGCATTGAGGCAGTAATTGCTGCAAAAGGTGTCCAAACCAAGTACTGAGTACATATGCATGCTTATACTTTCAGAGGTCCAATATTGTTCTATGTACAATCCTTGGTTTATTGTTTGCATGTAATATTCTAATTTTATAAGATTGTGGGTTTGGGGTTTTCATGAGCTGTAAGCCATAATCATCACAATTTTGACACATTACGGCTTGAACTATCTTGCTTTGCATGTAATGAGTCTATCTCATATATTAGTTTCACCTTTTAAGTTGCATTACTGAAATAAATGAACTTTTTGCATGATATTCTAATTTTTTGAGTTTCACCTGTATTTGCTTTAGTGACAACATGCCATGTGATAAGTTGCTATCATTCTTCATGGCAGAACAGCCAATTTCTTTCAATTTAGCTATGACACAGTGCACACTGCAAAAATATTGTTTTTGTCTTCCACTTCTTGAGCTTGATTTCAAAGATACCCTTATCAGAACACTTGATCTTAACCATTTTCATCAGTTTTATAACCCAAGGAAGGAAGGAAGGAATTCAGCTTTCCTGCACATTTAATCAGTTTAAATAGAACTCTTGCTTGGCTCATACATATAATTAGTCTATACCAAAGCATGTAGCCATTAATGAGCAGGTGGGAAAATACTGCTTGTAAATCTATTTAATGTAATCACAATTTTCGTTTTCATTTTGTAGGCAGGCATAATGATGCCTTGATATTAAGCAGTTTTCTGTTGTTTCTCAAACATGAGAATCTCCCTTTGGAAATAAAAATGCAATGCATTAATAGCCATTGACAAATGGCCTTGAGAAGTTGGAGAACCTTAACTCTACCTTTAGATTAGAATATGAAAAAGTTTAAAGATCAGACTGACAAATTGGTCTGACGTCTGGTCTTATAGCTCAAATGGAAATGTGCTAAAGCAGGGATGCTCACTACATTCTTCACACAGCTCATCAGCTGGGTCAGGTGAAAACGTTAGACCTTTTGTTTTGTTTTGAGGAATTTGGGAATGCTTTGAAGTCAAGATTAATGGGCAATTGGGAATTATTCTCATAATGGGCTATTAGGAATTATGGCCTAGTTAATTCATCATTGTCTAGTTAGATTAAAATGTGTGTGAAAGAATGTTCAGTTACTATTCCTACTTGTTCTGTCTAATATCCATCTTAGTTCCAATTCTCTTTTTCTATTTATTAGTGTAATATAATATCCAGTAATAACAGCAAGATGTGTAGCAGTTCACAATGATCTTATTTATTTAGGTCCATCTTTTCTTCTTCACACCACATGACTTATGTGGAACAGATTATATTTATTCACATTAATTCAAAAATATCTTAGATATTTCCCATTTGGAAAAGTATATTTCAAGAAATGTTGACTAAAATGGTACAGAGATATGCTTGGGCACATCATATTTTTATATGAATTTACCAAAAATGTACTTGTAGGAATGTTTATCAATCTACAACAATCAACTGATCATAAAAACAAACAATCCAACCAAGTAGAAAATATGGTAGATGTGTAAGATTGGAAAAAAGAGAACCTGGGTAAAATCTATTTTCACTGATTTTTGGATTATTTGGTTTTGATTATTTGGAATAATTTCACTTTATTATGCATAGTGATTCCAACATGACAAAATATCTTTAAATGTGTATGTCAGTTTTTGTGTGCTTGCTTTTTTAAAAAAAAAAACCCAGCAACATTCCCCTATATGTTATTATTTTCTAGCCACTGAATGCCTCTTTAACAGTTTTGGGTGCTAAATCAGCACATTTTTTAAAAAAAACACAGACTTTCTGTATGAGAAAAACTTACTTTTGCTGTTGTCTAGCAACATTTAGAACATTTACATTGGGATAATTTAGATCTGATTGAACTATATAGTTGCTTTCACTGTTGAATAACCAATTGTACTTTGTGATGGATATGTTGTTAAATAGTATATTTTCTTCTAACATATTTTTTTTCTGCAAAGAAAAAAGTTTCCATTTGGGAACTATGACATTCAAATCACAGGCTCTTATTTATATTTTAATATTTTCTTTAATATTTAAAGCTACCTTCAATTCATCTTGAGACCTTTTTTCTACCTAATCTGTTAGGGTTCTTTATTTAAGTAATAACAGTATTTGTCCTCCCTCTTTAAAATATGATTCAGCACTTCCCCTCAAAATATATGACAAGCATAGGGCTTTTTCACATTTTCCTTTTAATTAATGAAAACACTACCTCTTTATTATCTTCTTCTTATACAGCCTTCTTCTTAGGCTTGTTACATGATAGGCTTGTTTATGTTGACATTGATTCTTTCAGTGAAGGAATCTGGTTAGGGAAGTAGCATGATCCTCTTTTCCAAAATGAAAATATGACCTAGTTTTCCACAAATTATAGAAATTATTCCAATGTTATGAAAGCATTGACTTCACATCCCACTTTCACAGTACTGGACGAGTTGCTTGTATACTGGGTGATTGCCTTTAATATTTGTCAAAGAGGCCAGCCTAAAATATCTTTAGCACATCTTTAGCAAAGCAATTTCCAGTTGGCCACAGCCCCTGTGTCAAGGGACTTGCCTGTATAGCAAGAACAGTTTGACATAAAATACCATTTTGCAAGTGCTATAGATATTCCATCAGTCTTTTTATCAAACTGATGGGAGGGGAATGGAGTTAGCCATCATTATGGAAGTGCTTCCTCAGGACAATAACCACAGACAAATGTTCATCTTTGATTGTTACTAAAATTATTCTTGGTCAGGGAATAAAATGAAATCTTCATCTGATTTAGTCTTTTCAATGGTGTTCTATTTGACTATCGTGTAAATGCAAAATTTTGTGTGGAGCTATATATTACTCATTTAGTATTTCATCCATTTCTTGTTTAAATTGGTTTATGAAGTAGTAATAAACAAATTTAGCATATATTTTAAGGTTTCAATTATACAAGTATTTTTGATATGGCAAAGGCAATTAGTTTAGGTGGTGATATGCAACATTAATTTAAAACTAGTATCTTTTTTTCTTCTTTATAATTGCAATCATATTAACAATTGCACTGAATATTAGTAAAGCCTGATTCTTTTTTATTATAGAAAACATACTTTTGATTTATGGAAGATCATTCAAAATCCTATTTTCCCTTGACTTTTGTTGAAGTTCAGATTAGATAATCAGAAAGATTTTAATCTTACAAATGAATTTCCAGGATTAGAATATGAATAATTGCAATGACCTCCAGTGTTTATATTAAAGTCCTTAGTCTAAGGACCAAAACAAAAAAGGGATAGTAGAATAATAAGAGAGAAATACATGAATAATGCAATGAAGAACAGACAGGGGAAAAATGTTTTAAATAATTGATCTGCTTATAATGTTTGACAATTTACAGACCTAGTTGAGTAAGAAGGAAAATTAATGCTCAAATTATTTATTTCACAAGTCTTTGGAAATGGTTCATTAGATGTTGAACTAAACACCAACATAAATGCAGTACAACTACTGAATATAATGATAGAGTTTAGATAGATTCTGACAACATCAAAAGGATGTGACACAAAATCAGTTTAGATTATTTGTTCCTTTCACGATCTTGCTCCAACATATCAACATCTACAGTAGTACATACATACATATTTATTTAATATTTCATTTCTTAAATAGGCATATGAATCTACCTCCTTGCCCTTCATTTTCCCATCATAATCATTTTACAAGGTAGATGAAATTAATAAGAAGAAGCTAAGTGCCTTGACTAATCATGTGTAGTGAGAAAGACTTTTGGGAGAAAGAGTAAAGAGAGAGAGAGAGACAGGTGGATGGGTTTTTTAATATAAGCCATTTCCAAATATCTTTCTATGCAGATTCTAAACATGCTTTAAAATACTTTGCCAGGGGACAACCTTGACCAAGAAATCCAGATTAAATCATAATAATTTATTTCATCTTTATCTCAAGCATGTGTATTTAGAAATAAGATCCTTGCAACTTAGTGGTTCCTCAGTAAATACTGTATATTGAAACTGAGTCATTTAAGCCAAGAGATAGATATATTATAGACAGACAAACCAACATCTGTTTCATTTTTTTCACTTTCTTCTCATGACCATATATGCCACTACCATTCTATATATTTATTTAAAAAAAAAAAACACAATTGAATTTAATGGGATTTAATGCATTATTGACAATGCATTATTATTATTTTGAAAATGGTAAGTTTAGTAAAGATTAAAAGTGTGATATTAATAGGAATAGCTTGTTATAAAGGTAACATTCAAGTAATGTAATATAGTACATATCTATGGATATTCTCAGTCATCCAGGTCATGGTTGTCCCAAAGGTGCTTTTTTCCAGCGGCAAGTGGACTTTCTGTTGTTGTTTTTTAAAGATGTTTCACTTGTCAACCAAAAAGTTTCTTCAGTTTTGACTGGATGGTGGGGAAATCCTTCCATTCCCCAGTTTATATACCTCCCTCCCTTTACTTAACAAAAGAAAGAAAAAATCCATTTGATATGTTAATTGTTCTGCAGAGAAAAAATATTTAATTTCCACTACATTGACTAGCAGATTCTACTTTGACTGAAAATGACTATTTGAAAAAAAAAAAAAACTTGTTTCACAAGCTAGATACTGAGGTGGACTGATCCTCCTTTCAATACAACAGACGAGAAAAATAATTTCCAAATCTAACATTTATTGTGAGAAGCGGATTCACAGATCTTAAATGTCTCCTTACTTTCCTTCTTTTATAAAACATTCATAATCAATTTATATGAACTTTTATTTTCTTCAAGCAATGTCACTAAATTTATTTCTATTTCTCTCTTGCTTACTTTAGTCTCCTGCTTGTAGCACTTAGCTTGATGATATACAATTAATTGCTTAGAGTAATTGTGCATTTGAGTAAGTGCAGTGGAATTATATATTAGAGGACGTTTGGTCATTGCTAATTCTAAAATTAGTTTCAGAATTTTTATACTTGATTACACTGCATATTTGTTTTGCAAGATTGCCTGAATGAATGTTTGCATATTTCTAAAGTGGATTCAAGGTCTTAAATGTACCCTAGATCTTTAAAATACATTAAAAGGGGATGATCCTTTCTGACCATGATTTCTATGTATTTTAAAGGGAGTCATTTACTCCAGATAAAATTTGACTGTCTGAAGTAATCCAACATATAGGGCATGCTGCAAATTTCCATATCCTTGAATACATGATCAGACAAGACCCAGGAATAATATATATGTTACATGTTATGACAAATGTCTTTTGGAACCCTAGACCTTGATGTGTCTTTGTTGACATTTCAAAAAAACAGTACAAACAAGTTTTATACAGGTTCTTTGGAAAGTAAAAGCAGAATGCATGAATATGGATCTGTATTACAAATGTTAAGTCAATGGATTTTGTAGAGCTATTCATTTACTATTATATTTTTCACTATAGGTTTGTTATATTTATATTTGTGTTTGTATCATATTTTGTTATGCTTTACTATATCACACAGCAATCACAAGAGATTTATTTATTTAAAAGATTTGTATGGCCAAGCAGCTTAGCCCAAGTGACTTTTGGTGGTATGGAGAAAATTCAATAACATCTAACAAAAAGAATATAGAAAGTACAACACATAAACTGATAAATGGCAATAAAATGGTCATCCACATGGCTGTGAATGTAGTAATCACATGATGATTACAAATATATTACAGGCATCCACTCTGAAGTACTGTTTGCATGGTATACAGGTTAAGTAACTAAAGGGTTCCTGAGTTTTTTCTGAGCTTGGTTTTATTGGTAACATTTATTATTAGGTAATGAAACACCTGCAAATAAACCTAACTATTCAATCCTGATATGCATTAGAGCCACTGTATAGGACATAAACCTGCACAGTCTGTAGAAGAGTCTGAGTAGTACTGTGATAGTGAATATTAGTTGCAGTGGATGCAATATATAATGTTGAGTTAAGATCTGGGGCTGCATAACATAACATCTTGATAACATTTACATTCTGAGCAGAGATTTCTGCAGGCAAAAAAGCCCCTATTGTTTCACTCCTTTGTACATTCATTGTGACATCAAATGCACAAACAAAAGGGCCTTACGATCCTTTCATAATTTTGACAAAAGCTTTGGATCCTACAGACACCTCTGATTCATAGAATGATTTTATATTCACATCTATGTTTGGTTCAAATGATTTCTTTCTCCCTGCAATGTTGATTTATAGAATAGTTATTTTTATTTACTTTTAAAATATATATTATAATACTATAACAATTAGTAAAATTGTAAAACCAGTATGCATTATTAAAAGTAGGTAGTTACACAATAAAATGATCATAAGTTGGCTGAAAAGTCTTCCAGACTTTAACTGCTCAAAAGAATATTTGAAAGATTGTTAGTAAAATTCTCCAAGCTCATTTTAAAATTTAATAGAAGCTCTTATATTTTTTTCATGCATCAATTTAAACCTAAAGCAATACTTAAAAGCATGGTCATGATTATCTATAAAAATAATTTAAATGCCACATAATTCTGCCTGCACAACTATTCCTTAGAGCTAGGTTAACAAACACCATTGCATCATTATTTTTGGCTATGTAACCAGGACTTGAAAAGAGTCAAAGTTGCTAGATATTTATCTAATTTCATATATTACATGCATTTAAAAAATTGATTTTCTTAAAACATTCAAAAAAAGAACTTTTGACCTCTGCTTCACACCAAAAATGCCATAAAAGTCCTGGAAACCTAATGCTGAGACAAATCAGCCACCCACAGGTTTATAACAGAGATAAACAATGTTTACATGCCCATTCAAAAGAGACAACCAAAAAGCTAAAGAGGAAAAAAACAAATAAAAAACCACTTCCATGTCATAAATCAACACCCAGACAAATAGACATCAGAACAATATCCCAATCAGGGGACTAGCAACACAGACAAACAATGAAATAGTAAACAATAGTCTAATCAAGGAACCATCAAGAACTCTTCTACCAACACTAACAGAAGTATAAAACTGAGTACACTCCACTCTAGCACTGATGATGTGACTTTGTAAGGTAATGAATCATCTGCAAGAAAACAACCAACTTAGAGAGCACCCACAGTTCACACTCAGAAAATCCCACAGTTCTACCCCGAGCCACCCATATTCTCTTCTGTTGCTATGCTTCACCATTAGGTATTCTTGAAATTTTTACCTTCAGCCAATTTTAATCATAGACAGAACCTTTATAACATAAAGTGGGGAGAAAGAGAAAACAGGGGCTCATGTGATGATAAGAAGAGAAAAAAAATAACATATAGCATCAGAACTTTGAAAAGAAAAAATATATACCTTATAAATAATGTTGGAGTAGGCATCTTGAAGCTCTTGGAAACCTGTTTAATCCTGCTGAAGTCTTCCAAGGTATCTGATAAAAGAATGCTGAAGCTTTCCATAATAGCTCTACGTTTATAAGAATGAAGGTCGTATCTTCTTTATGCAGCCTGCCCTTGAGAAAGGCTGAAGAAAATCAAGTCCAGTATGTATATTCAACTCAGGGTAGTGAAAATATCTAATATTTTTCTCCTATTTTCCTTAGAACAATAATCCTGTGAAGAGAGTTGGCCTGAAAATAATTGAATGGCCCAAGGTCACCTAGCTGGCTTTCACACCTAAGGGAGAACTAGAACTCATAGTTTCCTGGTTTCTAGGCCAGCACCTTAACCATTATGGCAAAATTGCTCTCCAGCTTGGTTGCCATGTGTAACTTGATAGACTTTACTAGGAGCAGAGGTTTTACTTTGCTAGTAGAAAAATAGTTAACATTCACATGCTTGAATCATCAACATACCAAAAAATCAATGTTTTCTGCTTGCTTGCTTATTGCAAAGACTGCAGGAAGGCAGCAAAAAGATTACAGATGATTGCTTAAATGCCTCCAGTGAAATGCATCTTGACTTAGAGCAATATGAATTGCTGAACTAAATGCTGCTGCTTTTGCATGCATTATGAGAAAAAGTAAAGGGGAAAATGCTAAGAAGGTTTTTGTGCACTGAATTATTTATCATTTCTGGACCTGTCATGACATACAATAGACAGACAAGAAAAATAAGAAGCATTTTTGAACTGTGGGAAGCAAATTACATATACTATTATGCTATCGCTCTATCTCTTTATCATTTGTCTGCCTGCCTACCTGCTTCCTGTTTGTCTGCCTGTCTATCTATCTATCTATCTATCTATCTATCTATCTATCTATCTATCTATCTATCTATCTATCTACTCTTTATTTGAAGATGATACAAACACATATAAATCTCTAAACAGTTAACAGTTTAAAGTTAATACAGAAATAGAAGAAAATAAAATAATGAGAAACTTCAACTAAACAACGAAAAACCTAATACCTAAACCAAAAAGTCTACTTTCAGATTCCCTGAAAATCTTTTGAAACAACTCAGTTTCAATTAGCTTTCAGAAAAGTGTCAAGACAGCTGTCAGCCTAGTCTCAAAGGGAGAATCTTCCATAGGACAGAATCCTATTACCAGGAGAGGAGAGGGGGAGGAGAGGAGAGGTGGTGAGGGGAAGGGAGGGAAGGGAAGAGGAAAGGATGGGAAAGGAGGAGGGGAAAGGAGGAGAGGAGGGGAAAGCAGCAGAAGGGAGGAGAAAAGAGTGGGAAGGAAAGAGGAGAGGATGGGAGAGGAAGGGAAAGGACAGGACAGTTTCTTACTTGGGTTTAACCTTATCTTGTCTTTTTTCATTTTTCATTTTTTATTTATTCAAGACTTAAAATACAAACTTGGGAGAAACAACCAAGAGTAGAATAAAACTATACCGGACAAAAAACAAAACAAAACAAGTGCATTAGAAAAGAATAGAAAATACACACATATTACCCACCTTAGTTGAAATCAGCGAAACAGGTCTATAATACATAAATTTCTTCAACTTCATTTACCAAAAAAATTGATCTATCATCTATCTACAATTAGATAGTAACAATTAGCAGGTAATCCCAACAATATAAACTAACTTCAATACCTTTGTTAATAATCCATTATTGTGTTTTACTTGCAAAAGTCTGCAGTGGCTTCAGTTTCAACCTTAACCACTATAGTCTTTGTCTCTGGTCTATCCAGTATCAAATATCCTTGACTGGTTCTTAATAATAATTTTTCCCTTAAAATTATAACTTTCTTTCTATATAATTACATTTTATTTCTCAAACTCATAGATCTTAGTTGTAGGAATCTGCACAGCATGTTTTTGCTCAAAAAGCCCATACATTTTCTTTAACAGATCCAATTTATCATGCCATTCTGTCATCTCTATTATTTTTTGCATTCATAGTCTTTTTTGCATTCATAGAGTATAATTTTCCAGAAATTCTTTCTCCTCCAACTCTGTTGGCAATAAAACAATTTTCAATCCATCCAATTGCAAATTTAATTTTGTTGTTGACTGTATAATGTCCTCTTTAGATTGATACGTAATTGTTATTGCTTCATTAAGCTTTTTATCCAAATTTTCAAAGAAAACTTGTAGGTTAAAAAGCATTTTTTTCTGAAGGCTTCCAAGAAAGCTTCTAATGTTTTATTTGTATTCATGTAATCAAAAAAACAGAGGGAATTCCTCTCAAGAATAGTCTATTACACACAAGCTGTCCGCAGAAAAGATTGAGATAAATTTTTCCAAATATAAGATACAAAGGGAAAAGATCCTATCAATTTAAGGGAAAAAAAGAACCAGAGAATATTCAGAAATAAAATACAGTAAAACAGCAAAGTTCTTGTAAAAGCTAGTGACACAAATTCCTAACTGTAACAGTCCAACATAAATCAAATCACTTTCACTACAAAAGAAGAAATCTTTGTGTCATCAATTTCTATGTGGTGAAAGTGACTTGCTTTCATTACTCCAAAAAAAAAAAAAGATTTTTTTAAAAAACTTATTTAATCCAGCATGGGGTAAAAGATAGTTTAATGTCCAACCAGGTGTTTACCATTTAAAATGTATGTCAAAATCAAAAACAATTTCAAAAAGTAATGTTAAAATAAAGACCAAACAGCTGGTAGGAAAAGACTCTTCAGCCGGTCTTACCATGAATTGCAACCATCCAGGTTCCTCTTTGCAGGTAAGTAGCATGGTCATCTGAGAGTCATCTGAGGTCATTCCTAGTTACTCTCATTCTGATCTAGGGAGTGAGTGCCATCAAAGAGCTGGCTTTGGCAATGAAATCAGATATTCATTAGCAGGGAAAAAAACATCCAGCCACATAGGATGCCATTTTTAGATAATGGAATTTTACATTTTTTTTGTCTCTTCCAAATCCCAACAATCTGTAAGAATCAGGTCAAGACTTCTTGGCCCAAGGTGGTGATGTAAATCTAAGTATCTAAGTATCATCAGCATACAGAAAGAACTTCACCTTAAACTTAAAAGTGATCTCTTGCAATGTAATGATATGTGGGAATAACCTTAGGAAACAGGACAAAGATTTGCAGCCTAGGTAACACTATAAAAGGCAACAGATAGGGAAAAAGCATGGAAGCATTTCAGAAGAATAAAAGGAGAGGAGTGGCAAAACACATTCAGATTTGCTAGATTTGTTCATGTAAACTTATAATAAAAATATAGCTAATATTCATTGTTATGCTTCTTGACTAGGCTACTGCAATGGCTTCATTGAAAGGGTAAAAATCATAGGTAGAAGGAGAAACCCTGCAGCATTCTTAAAGAATTCGGTCCAAATTCTTCCCAAGCTGAGGTAGCAGCAAAAAAACCTGCAAATCATTTTTGGGGGAAATCACAAATCTTGTAGGCAATTCAAAACAATACAGCTGATAATACTGAACATCATGGAAAGATCCATAAATGACAGAAGAGATGAACTGTCCAAATCCAGCTCATAATTCAGAAAATTCACCAATCACCAGTACTGTTTCTTCCCACATCCAACTCTGTATTTAAAGCACAAATAACTATTTTCCCAAACCAAGGATATTCTATAACTGAATCCCCATTATATGCTCTTTTTGATAGAGAGAACCCATTTGGAAGCAGTTTCATAAAACACTTGGGTTGGTTATTGATACCAAAGCTCCACCAAGTATTCTGTTGAAAAGACTATCAAATTGCTTGGAAAGTTCCAAATATCCCTGACATTCATCAGATATTCAGACAAGCAGTTTTAATAGGCCTATTAATCCTTCAAAAGTTCTAAGCAATGATGAACCTTAACTGTATCAAGAATTGGTCTTAAAATGATTCAATCTAACATTCAATCCAGATCACAGACTATCCTGGTTAAGACAAATAATAAGGAAAAGCAATGTACAACATGCATTGTAATCTCATATATGTGGATACGTTTTGTTAGTATAAGTATTAAAGCAGCCAACACAATCAGATGCACATTGTGACAAAATGTGATTCTTTCACAAGTGATTTTTTTCAAATTTAGGCACTAATTTTTTTCCCTTCATATTCATTTTTCTAGTGGGTTTGAAAAGTCGTTTATTGTTTAACAACAATAAATTGTTATTTATTTACTTATTTTTTGCTAGATACTGTCTGGGTGAAGATGACAAAAAAGTGTCATAAAGCCAGGTGAACCTGTTCTATGCATATCAAAGAAAATAAAAGCAGTATTAATATATGCAAAACAATAAGTTTTGTCCAAGCTATAAACTAAAAGGTTAGAGCTAGTATCAGATTAAACATAAAATGGGACTGATGGAAAAAGAGGAATTTGCACAAAAAATTAAAAATGTGAAACAAAATTACTTTGAAGATGCAAATAAACCAGGCAGATGGGTAGCTTATAAACTGAGAAAGGAAAGAGAAGCAAGAAGAATTAGTTAATTGCTTGAGTGTTTGAACCTATGCAAACTTAAAATAGAAAAGTAATAATATATTTATTATGTAATTTCATTATGAAAAAATCTTACTGAATAGTGCAAGGAAGAAATTTTATTTTTAAATTACCTTTAATTTAAACTTATGAATGACTAATATTTACATTTTATAGAATAAGCCATCTTCAGTACAGTTGTAGGTTGTAACTCAGTTTAATTTTAACTGTGGATTTGGAAAATGTATATTTAAGTACCTGGAAATATCATTACCAGTTCTCCCTATGGTGGAAAAGGTATTCATTTGCAAGTTGTTGTCAATCAGAAGACAATACTGAGATAATTAAATCAACTGTTTACTAGAAAAGTGTTATACATTTTGTCATGCTGTTAAAATTCATTTAGTATTCCAGATTTTTAAAGTTGTTGTACACATTTGACATTATTTCTTTAATAGCTTAATGGTCAATCTTCATATCTTGATATTTTAATCATCATGATAAGTATCTGCTATGCAAATGGGCATTCTTGGCAGACAAAGAAATGGACTATGAGTATAGTATATATGGAGTATATATTGAGAGACATACATCCTGTCCTGAGTATGGTGGACATAGTACTACCATGGTATAGTCATGTCAGAAGCATCAAAGTCAGAGATGGGATTCTACCAGTCCTCACTTACCCGGCTAGAACCGGTTGTTAACTTTCTAAGTAGTTTGGAGAACTGGTTGTTAGAAGAAATCTCCTTTTGTTTTTTCCCACTTTACTGGTCCAATCCTGTAAGAAAGGCAAGAAGGAAACATTGGTGTTGCTTACAGAAACTGCCTCTCGATTAACCCTTATTACGTTCTTGCAGAACTACACTTCCTGTCTCTAGAGCTTCTCTGGAGTTTTTTTCTCCTTTTCTGGTACTTTGCTTGTGTGGAGCCCAAAATTTACATATGTGTAGCCATTTCACTTGAAAACCTGTCAGTTTGACTTTCTTTCTTTTTTTTAAGTTTTATTATTTTTTAGACAAACATACACAAACACAACATAAAAACATCAAGCCATCTTCCACTTATGTACATACAGTGTGTCGGTTGGTTTACAGATTGTTTTGTGCATCCACTTCATAGTCACCACTTACAATTACTTGTATATGTTCTCATATTATCTATCAAATATTCCTAAATACATTGATATCATTGTTAATCAATCATTTGACTATACTATTATTCGTTCATATTATGCAAGATAATCCATATTTTAACTGATTTATTTTATGACAATTCTATCCCATAATTATATTATGATTATGATAAAGATAATACATCTTTATATATTCTTTATATTCTAAAATTCTAGACATTTCATTACCATGTTTTATTGTCTAACCATTGATAAAATAAATCTCAAATCTTATAAAATTATTTATCTTCTTGTTTCTAATTTCAAATGTCAATCTACTCATTGCAGCACATTTCATTATTTTTTTAATAACTTTCTCCTGCATTGGTATTTTCTCATTTTTCCAGTTTTTAGCAAATATAATCCTAGCTGCTGTTAATACATTTACAATCAAATATTTCAATTCCTTACTGTCTATGTGTTTTTTTGTCATTTTTTCCAACCATGTGTGGATTTTAGTCCAATTTTTTTGGCCTCCGCACATGTCCACCACATATGGAAATATGAGCCAGGTATCAGATTTATTCTTGAATATTCTTGCCATTCTTGTCAGGGGTAGATGCCACCTGTAAAATATATTATACAAATTTTCTTTATATGCTGTTGACATTGTCATTTTATAATTTTGAGACCACAATTTTTGCCATTTCTCTAATAGACTACATTGACGTGTTTTCTTTTTTATTTTCTTTGAAAAAAATAAATTGCATATCTTGTGAAAATTTGAAAAACCTCATCTATTCCATCCATCATCTTCTCTTTAGTTATTTCCAGTGCCTCAGCCAAGATTTCTACCATTATCTTTGCCAAGTTTTGTCCTTTTTCTTGCTCTATGTTTTGGAATCTAAGATAAAATTCTGATTTGTCCATCTCCCATCCTAGCATCCCACTTTTATCTTGTTCGACGAGAGTTAATCTGCCATCAATATCTCCAATCTTCTTATCTCTTTCTTTATCTTCTTCAATTTTTTTGGAATCTCTTATCATACTTCATCATCATTTGTTGAATATTCTCCACCTTTTCATCAATTTTTCCTGTTCTTTGTTCAATGTTCTCTGTTCTCTTTTCAATATTCTCTGTTCTTGCTTGTATGTTTTGAATTCTTTGCATTATCATCTGCAGTGACACCTTTTCCTGTTCTTTTTCTTGTTGTAACATCATCTGTACTGAGCATTGTCCTCCAGATGGTGAAGAGGAAGAAATAGGAATTGAGGAAACAGCCACTGTTAGTTTCCTCTCACTTCCTCTCACTTCAAACAATTCAAAATCTTCAGGTTCTTCTAGACCTTAATCTGCTCATATAATGGCCAATTGTAATTCCAAGTAAAAATAGTGGAGAAAAAAGGAAAGCAGAATAAAAGAAAAGCTTCTTTAGGTTCTTGTACAACTTAATCCAATCAATTGGTTAAATAGCGACAAAAAACTCCCCCAAAAGATGAAAAAAACCATAAAAAGGAAAAGGAAAAATTGTTAAGTATTGTAAGTGGCAAAGAAAAAAAAATAAAGTTCTTCAGGTTCTTCAACACTTTAATCCAATTAAAAAGTCTCGAGTATAAAAAGGGGGGAAAAAAGAGCCACAGGAAAAAACAATATAGGAAGTAGATAAAAAGATGGGAAGGGAAAGGAAAAAAGACAAAAAACTACTCCCTTAAAAAAGAAAAAGAAAAATTAATACTAAGATTTTCCCTTTAAAATAAGATGTAAAAACAAAAAATAGACTCCAAAAACAAAAACAAAAAAACAAACAAAAAAGAATTCCAAAAGGCCAGAGATCCAAGTGGCTCTCAAAAATAGTAAACTAATAAGGAGGGGGTTTGTTGCAGTAGAGAATAGCCCAACATAAAAAAAAAAGAAGGAACACACTGCACCTATTTAATTATCCACGGCTTTTTGTTAAGTTCCAAACAGTTTTATAGCTCTCTTCTCTAAAGTCTTATAATCTGAAATTCTGTAAATTTCAACACCAGACTCCAGCCACTGATAGAAACCCAGAGGAACACCTGCAACTCTCTATCTTATCAAACAGGCTCAAAGTCCTTGAAAAAAAGCCCCAGTTCTTTCTCAGCTTTGTCTAGTCAAAGAAGAAAAAGAAAACAATGTTTCCAAGCCTCTAGTGAGCAGTGTTAGAAATTTTCCTCTACTTTCACTTTCCCCCTCCTTTTTCAAACAAGATATGTTTTAGGTAATAAAAAATTAATTCAAAATGAAAGGAAAACTTTAAAAAAAGAAAGCTAAAATGGAATCTCCAACCTAGAATATTATAAAGGCAAAAAAAAAGAAAAAAGAAGAAAAAAGAAAAAGTAAAAAAAAAAACAGTCCAGTTTCAAAGTGAAAAATTAAGCATTATAAGTCCAGCAATAAAAAGGAAATACTAATTTTGACTTCCTGTTTAAAATCACCACTTAGTCACTTCTGTCTTATATTTTACAAATTCTTTCCTTTCCTTAGGGTATTCTCTCAGATCTTAAAATAAAAGAAAAATTCTCACCAAACCGGCACACTTTCTCTTTCCATTCTCTTACATTTTGGAGCTGTCCCAACTTCAGCAGCTTTAATGGCTGCCTCTTTGCTGCTGGAAAAAGAGCTTCTCCTGGATCTACCAGCTTGACTTTCTTAAAGGGGAAGGGTTGTTTTAAGTTTTTTACACTGTTATTGGGAGGAAATACTCCCCTCTCGGGGTTAGCACTTTTAAGAAATAATTGAATAATGAAACAGAGCTGCTGGAATGAAGTTTTTAATTACAAGGAATCAAGATGAATTACATTCAGCAAGGCTTCTTGGTTAGGTAGAAAGATTGACATTCAAACATGAGTTTAAATACCCTTTCTGAGTTTTGGTTTTTGGTGAAGTTTAATTCTGTGCTTGGTTACATTTAATCCTGGGTTTATTGATGGGATAATTTTCCCTATTTAGCTTTGTTTGGAAGGAAAAAGGTTTATCTCCATTCCTGAAAAGAAACTGGGTTGAGAAATCCTGATAGTTCCTGTGTCTATTTGTTCTAGTATTTGGTTTAAGACGCAACAGCTACTGTTGTGATGTAATTATTTGTAATTGTGTTTGAATTTTTTTCCTGCCTCATGGTTTATTTTTCTATCTGGGGAGGGGATCTTCCTTCACTTTTTTAGTGGTATCCGGCACTGTCCTTTTGGGGTGTACTTCCAAGAGGCAGGATGCAAGCTTGGTGCTGATTTTTTTTACTGCCTTTCTGGGGGACATGTGACCTTTCCTTAAATCTGGATGTTTTCCTTAGGATATGTTGTGAGGTGAGACCAGCTGGTGTCTTTAAGTGGTACAAATGGATCTAAGGATTGCTTCTCCTGGGTGTGCTTTTTCTGGAGACCTTAAATGACCTCTCTGCTAAAGGGTTTCACTTTATGAGCAAGAGTTGGTTGCTGATAGTTATCATTGCATTTTAACTATTTTAATTCCTCAAGGTGCTCTGGCACCCTGCCTGATTTGTAACTCCGGCTTGCAGGCATTTTTAATCTAATGATTTGGTAGGGCAGCTTTTTGCAAGCAAAGTTTTTTTGTATTTTTATACGGGTAATCCTTGACTTACAACAGTTCATTTAGTGACCATTCAATGTTACAATGGCACTGAAAAAATGACTTATGACCATTTTTCACACTTATGACCATTGCAGCATCCCCACAGCCACAAGAGGCCAGGCGAGGAGAAGCGCCCCTCGATGTGAGTGATGTTGAGTTGGCCACACCCACCCAGTCACATGAACACCAAGCCACACCCACCAATGAAGCCATGCCCACAGAACTGGTTGTTAAAATATTTGAATCCCACCCCAGATCATAGTGCTTCCAGGTTTAAAGGATTGAACAGTGACATCATTTTTGCCCAGGGGATGCATAGTTGGGGCTCCTTATTAAGTTGCCCACTGAAGTGGTACCCATTTGTCTACTTGATATGACTTTCTTTCAAACTGCTGTGGCAGCAGGAGCTGGAGCATGTGCGGCAACTGGGTCTTGAGCATGAGCCTGCTAATCATCAGTTGAGATCCTAAACTTGTGAGACACCACATTTCTTATGGTGGAGCTAGGATTGATTTAACGTTGTAGGCATGTGGTCACAGAATTGGAGGATCTATCTATGCTTTCCAGTAATATGTTCACTGCTTCTATGAGATAATGTGCTTCATCTCAATTTTGTGGAGAATCAAAGGAGGGACAATTTTATTTAAGTGAAGTATCTTCCTTGTAATTAACCAATTTTTTACATATAGTATGCACACAAAGAAACTACTGTTGCCAAATGAACTAGTACACTCTATGAGGCTCCACTTTGCTCCATGAAGGCATTGCAGATGCTAAAGTGAATAGCTGCTAAAGTGAAGTATCCTTTACAACTTTATACAATGCTGTTACCATCACAGTCTGGTGGTGAATATACAACACTCTACACATCTGCCTAATTGTAAGAGTTATCTTACAATGTGTAGTAGAAATTTCTATAGCTTAAATATGCACCTTATGAAGAGTTTTTCCTTTTTATCAGCACTGAAGCTCCCTTCAGCAGAAACATCTGCAGGGAGTAAGCAGAAAACTCAGGATGACAACTAAAACCAGGCAATCGAAGCCATAATCTTGTTTTACATGTGTTATATGAGCAAATCATTAAAAGAGGGATGGTGATTATGGGTTAGAGGCTGCCAGTCTGATTTCTTTTTAGCCCAGTGTTAACCCAGTATTTCAAAATGTTAGGGAAATCTGTATCCAATTGTGTATGTAATGTACTGTTTATTTCTTTTTATTCACTGAATTACTTTTTTCCTTACTAAAAAGGTATGTATACTGTATATTTTTCATTACAAAGAAGGTGTGTTAGGGTCTCAGAATCTCCAGTCTTTACAACTTTTGTAACATTTATTTTAAATGTATTTTATATTTGTATAAAACATTATATTGGTAGTGTTATAAATTAATGGCATCGTTTCCCTGTGTGCTTTTTTCCCCCACAGTAACCACCTACAAGTTTTAAGCATTTTCCATTTCACCATCACTTAAAAGCCTCTAACATGTATGTGTAGTTTAAACATTTGCCCCAATACTTTGTTTCAGTTTTATACTTGCCATTATGAGTCCAGTGATTAATTGTAACGATCCTTTTAGAACTCTTTTGGTTCATATCAAGAATTATGTTCACTCATACTTTGCAACTTTCAATTGGCATGACGGCACATTATAAGATAACAATTTTTAATCAATACAATACCACACCACACCATGTCATACCATACCATAATACACAATACAAGACAATATACATACGTACACATACAAGATTAGGAAATGGAATTTACCAATGTAGGAATTTTATTATGCTGTCTTTTTAATGACTTGGTCTTTCAATGTACTTGATATCTCTGTATTTAATAAATATTTCAAAAATTCACCTCAACCAATCATATAGTAATAGAAATATAACACTTTGAAAATTATCTACAACAACTTTCTGCCAAATGTATTGCTTATAGATAATTATAATTATTCAGTCCTTGTTTAATGTCAGGAATGTCAGGCTATCTATTCCATTGTTAATATTTTCCCTCCCCAATAAATACCAAAATACATTCACTTTTAATTTAAACCCATTTTTTTCTTCTCCTTTATTCTGGAACATTTCTGAACAATTATGCCTCATTAAATGTCTGAAAAAAACTATTTCTTGCAATTTTCTCTCTCAAGCAAAGTACACAAATTGGTCCTATTTTTTATATATTTTCATTGTAGATCCCTTATCAGCTAAGTTGTTCTCTCCTGAATGTGCACATTTTCCCACCATACTTCCTAAAATATAATGCCTTATACTTCTTTGATGTAGTCTATGATTGTATTAAGTGTTTGTTTCTGTATTTCAGTTAAAGGTACATTTACAGTTGGTACCCTATCCAGTTTTGCCTTCTGTCCTATTTTTTTTTTTAATGTAGCACTTTGTGCTTCTTAATATTCATGCTGCTAGCTTTCCTCCTTTGGCACAGAAAATAGATATAGTCCTGCAATATGCCATTCAACAATTTTTTTCAGAATGGAATAATCTCTTTATGTATCTGGTGACAATGAAGTCCAGCTCACATTTTGTTATCCTCTCTAACAGAATCTCACGTTTGTCAAACTTATTTATAATTTGTCATTTTAAAATATTTCCAATCTTCCAACACAAAGACCAAACTTGTATTATTGAAAAAATAATAATTCTATATAGCTTCCTAGTTCAGGGACCAATATTGCATGTTTAATAATGCATATGTTCAAAGAAAGTTCTGTGTATCAGAATAAAATCCAGGACTGATAATTAAATAACTGAAAAATTATTGGTATCTTTTCAAGAGTTTTTAATGTATTCAAATGTGAAACATCTCTATGAGTAAAGATGTGCATATTAGAATAGAATAGAATATTGGCCAAGTGTGATTGGACACACAAGGAATTTGTCTTGGTATAAATACTACATTCGTTAAGAATCGGTACATTTGGTACATTCGTTAAGAATCAAGAATCATAATGTACAACACTTAATGATAGTCATAGGGTACAATCAACAATCAAATCATACTAGGAAACAGTCAAGTGGGAGGGGATGGGTGATAAGGAGTGGTGAGAAGATTAACAGTGATGGTAGTGCACACTTTGTAAATAGTTGAACAGTGTTGAAGGAATTATTTGTTTAGCAGAGTAATGGCTTTCGGGACAAAACTGTTCTTGTGTCTAGACGTTCTGGTGTGCAGTGCTCTATAGCATCGTTTTGAGGGAAGGAGTTGAAACAGTTTGTGTCTGGGATGTGAGGGGTCTGTAAATATTTTCACAGCCCTCTTTTTGACATGAACTGTCAAGTTACATGGAGCTTTAACATTTGTCAATATAACAGAAAATATTTTGAGAAAAAATATCTCACCTAAATTGTTTCTTTCCCTCTGTAAAACCCTTTACTGGATCTTAGCTTAGTAGGAAAAGCATATGGATAACAAACAAAAGATCTAAAGTTCAGCTCCAGTGTTATTAAAAGAGACCTGTTATGGAAATATGGAAATGACCTTTTCCTAAGGACCAAAAAAAATGAGGTAGATAAATAAGTGATATAAATGTGTATAAACAAATTTCTTACATTATTTTTAGATTGTTTATTGTCTCTACTAAAGCCTTCAAACCAGAGTGTGAAAAATTGGCTAATAGTCTGCCAGATCAAACAATCCTTACAAAGAAATAACCTTTATTGAATATGCCTGATTTATGTCATTGTACCACAGATTATAATCTTTCCCAAACTAGAACTGTCATTGCTTTTCATAGCTCTTCAGATAACTCAGCTGTCATATGAAGGAAAAAGCATTTGAATTTGATCCTGCCTTTTGTTAACTGTGTCTGTTAGTATTCATTCTACACTGATGTTGAAGTAATATCTTACAAGATCTTTAAAGAGGATATAATATACCTTATATACAGTATTTATCAAAACAATGTTATCTGTGGATACAATAAACTAGCCATGATGTTAATAAACTGTGAAAGCCTTGGCATATCTATTTTTCATAACAATTTTAATACTCAATACATTAGTTTCTGCCCTTCATATATTTAATATCTACTGCAATTTTAAATGGAACACCATGCCCTAAATCTTATTGAAGCATATCACTAAATAAAAAAAGAGGAGGAGGAGGAGGACTTTTTGATGGCAGGGGTAATGTTGAGGCTGTACTGCCATACTTCCTATTACCTATCACAGTATTCCAGCTGCTTTTCTGCTGTTCTAGTTGTCCCAGAAATATCAAGGTCCAGGTACCTTAACCAATTTGACCCATTTTGAACAAGAAAAAAAAAAAAGATTACATAAATACTGCAAGAAATCCTTACTCCACCCGCTTGAATATGTGACTTTCTTAGTTTTTTATTTTTGCATCCCTACCACATCGTTCTTCTTCACAAGTAATTAGATCAGGGTTCACTTTACTATCAGATACAATGAAATATTTACTTCAAACAGCAGATCAAAACAGGAAAAATCAGTTGAGAAGCTAATAATGTACCCAATCAGTTTTATTTATGTAAACTCTTTCTTTGTGTGAAGGATATGGTGCCCTACTACAACTGTTGAAATAAAATTCTATGAATGGATGTAATTGGAGTCTTATTATATTTTCCGTCTGATTGCAAATCTTTTATAATGACCCAGAATTAAATAGCATAAAAAGACCCAAAAATATGTCTACAATTGAAATACGATTTTTTTACACTTAAATATTATACAATTAATTTTAAGGAAGGTTATATACATCAGCTAATTTAATATTACTTTATTTCTACAGCAGATGAAACAGTGTTTAATTGAAGAGGCAATAAGAGTTTTACTAAAAGCAGTAGAAATTCACATACCAAAAGCAGTGGTAAAAGTCAGACCAAGATTGAAGTAATTTTTGTTGTAAATGTTCAAATTCTGTTTAGATTTTAGGTAGGTAAAGGTTTCCCTGTTCAGATATGTCTAGAGGGCAATGTTCATCTCTGTTTCTTAGTCATAGGAACCGATATTGTCCAAAGACATTTCCATGGTCATGTGGCCAGCATGTTTATATGCAGAGGCACATGGAATTCTGTTACCTTTTCACCAAAATGGTACCTATTTAACTACTTGTATTTGCATGTTTTTTAATTATTAGGTAGACAGGAGCTGAGCAGGTATATAGAGCTCACCCTGTCATGCAGGTGCTTGGGTCTCAAACAAGCTGACAAGCTAAGCATCTTTAACCATTGAATTATCGTATCCTCTAGATCAAGTTTCAGCAACCTGCAGCTCCAGAGCTGCATGCGGCTTTTTGGGCCCTCTGCTGTGGCTCCCTGTCCCATCACTGGCTAGCCTCACCCCTCACCTTCCTCTCCCAGTCACTCCTCGCCTGAGAAGATAAGGGTGATGGCAGGAGATGAAGAAGCAGCCAGGGCTGATTTTCCAATGCCTCACTCTTGGCGAAACTTCTTCTGGCCCTTGTTGATGCTGGGTGTGCCTTGGTCGTATGGGGAGACACTGGCCCCACCCAGCCACAACCAACGTGGCCTCGCTAACATGAGGGCTGGTGGGGTGGGAATGGGATCCAGGAAGAGAGGACGACAAAATGGGGGATGGGCCCAGAGAGCCCAGCCGCAGCATTAAGATGCTCAGGGAAGTAGGAAAAGGGGGCTGGCCCTGTCAAACCTTGCATGCCCATGCAGGGATCAGGTTTGGAGAAAACCAGAGCGCTCTCACCAAAGATGCTTGCCCATCAGCCGGTCTACCCTTCTCTGTGTATCTCTCTTATTCTGTTTGTGTGAATCTCTCTCTATGTCTCTCTCTACATGTATATGTGTGTATGTATCTCTGTATCTCTTTCTTTCTCTGTGTGTGTGTCTTCTCTCTCTTTCAGAAAGCCAAGGCTGGGCCAACCCAGCAAGTTCTCCTTGGGGCTCTTCACTACTTCTTTTCTTTTTACTTGGAAACTTTTTGGAAATCTAGACAGGCTGAGGAATGAGTGTGACCCATGCTGGAGGCTCCCCTTTGGGCTCCCCTCTTCCTCCTTCTCTTGTGACCCCATGGTCAGCTGTGCTGGAGCAGGGAGTCTGCACATGAAGGGGAGAGTCTCCTCAAGCACAGGGCTTCCTGCCCTGTGGGTGCCTTTGCTGTGCTTTGACTGAGCCCAGCCACTCACTTGAGGAGGGTCTCTCCACTCATGCACACCCTTCCAGCCCTGCCACAGCCAGCCAGGGGGTCTCAAGAGGAGAAGGAGAGGGAGGAGGAGGAGAAGGGTCACCCAAAAGGAAACTTCCAGTTTAATTCATGCTTGTTCCCAAAGAAAGAAAAGGAATAATGAAGAGCCCCAAGGAGAGCTTGCTGGGTTGACCCAGCCTTGGATTTCGGGGGGAGGGGGGAGGGAGGGAGACAGAGAGAAGAGACAAACACAAAGATATAAAGATATATACGCAGAGAGAGAGAGACAGACACACACACACAGAGAGAGAGACATACATACACAGAGAGAGAGAGAGAGAGATAAAGAAAGAGAAGGGGAGATAAAGAGTGAGAGAGGAGGAGAGAGAAAGAGAAAAATGGAGACACACACAGAGAGAGACAGAAGCAGAGAGAAAGGGGGAGAGAGAGGGGAAGATAGAGAGGGAGAGGGGGAGACAGAGATACAGAGAGAGATGGAGAGAGAGAAAGACAGAGAGAGGGAGAGGGGGGAAGAGAGAGACATAGAGGGGGAGAGAGAGAAGATAGAGTGGAAAGAGAGAGATACATAGAGAGGTGGGAGAGAGGGAAGATAGAGGGGGGAGAGGGGGAGAGACAGAGATAGAAAGAGATACAGAGAGAGGGGATGAGGGAGGGAGGGAGGGAGAGAAGGATGTTGTGGTTCTTGGTATTTTTTAACAAGTAGTTCTCTGTCCTAATGATTGGCTGGGTAGGTGTGGCTAGGTGAGAGTGAGTGACATTGAATTGGCCATGCCCACCCAGGTTTTGTGGCACCCAATGGTTTTTTTTCTCTGGAAAACGGGTCCAAATGGCTTTAGATTTGAGGTAGGTATGAATAAAACATATAACCAGCTTTCCTTCTTTTCTTTAAATTAAAAAAAAAAATTTCACCTTGCCATTACAATTTGTTCATTCTATTTGCACAGATAAGGTTGCCATATTATCTAGTTTCCCAGATTTTATTCAGTTCCTATACAATTGGGCACTAAATCCATAACTGGCCTAGGTTCAGTTTTTAATTTTAAAAAGAGTTTCCAGCTATTCTAGAATCAACAACAGAAGCTAAAGTGACCAGGCATTATTATTTCTCATCATTTAATGAAAAATTAGCTTACTTTACCACTGTCACTACTCTTTGTGTAGCCTATATGTAACACTGCAACTAGCTTGGTGTTTGAAGAAAGTAGTAAGATGACAAGCAGGGAGCTATAGGCATTTGAGCCACAGCATTGTTATCAAAAGGTGAAGTCTGACTATATCCTTTCCAATGTCCTTTTTTTTCTAAATCAGAAATTACATCACCCATGGAAATCTGTGGAGTAACAATATAACTACACAAAAGTTAATATTAAGTACAGAAGTTCATATTACACACTTCAAAAGCTCAAATTCATATTATTCTTTGAAGAAGATGGACAATTAAGAAATAAATAAATAAATTTTTTATATCTATTTCATCAGAAAATTGATGCTGTTATTAAGAAAAAAAATCCTTACCATTTTCAGTTTATCACTTTAATCCATCTATAGCTCCCTTTAGAGAAGGGTGCCATGACTCTCAAAAACATTTAATATAGTGGATTTAAAATAGAAACTGAAAATTAGTGAGATAGTTTTGAATTTCTAGTCCACATTTCCTTTATGAAAAAGAATGCAACAATGGACAGTCTCACTAAATGCATTCCCGTGTACAGGGGCAACATGAAGTCATGTTATTCTCCAATTGCTTCTAGTTATTATTATAAATATAATAAAATGTGCTATACATTATAGGTATAGTAAAATGTCTTTGTGTTTGTGTGTGTGTGTGTGTGAGAGAGAGAGAGACAGAGAGAGACAGAGAGAGAGAGAGAGGAGGGAGAGGGAGAGGGAGAGAAGGAGAGGGAAAGATGGAGAGATGTGCACAGGCAGCCTAAATTTGAGGAATTAGCAAATTGCATATTAATTGACAAGAATCATTTAATATGTAGGAGTATAGGCTGCTTTGAGATTGTTCTACTATCTACCAGTTCATTCCTGTGATCTAATAATTCAGTTGCTATTTCATATGCTTGCACAGCAACAAATTCATCTAACAGAAGGGAAAGGACTTTGTGAATCTCCATGAAAATAATTTAAACAAAAGTCTTCAAGTATTTTCAAAATAGGACTGAAACTGTCACTGGAAGACATGCCAGCAGGTTTTCAACCACAGTGCTATACTTATTTTTCTATAATTCCAAAAGCAATGGTATATGTTTATGTGGTATTAGGATATTATTGTGGTATTAAATTACATCAATTTCATTCTTGGAAGTTTGGAAGATGATTCCTAAGCTCTTTGGGAAGTTTTTACCTTTTAGTTATTTATTTATATACATATGTAAGTAAATCTATATGCTATCAAATTCTTGGGTTTATTTGATATTTTGCAACTTTCAGTTGGGCACAACAGCACATTATAAGATAAAAAAGCAATTAATCAATGTACCTCAAATTAGCTAACTTAAAGAATGAATCTTAAAATCCAGAAGCCATGAGTCCTGTGGAATTGTAATTTGGCAAAATTGTGGACATCTTAGCACCATCCCTCTTCTGACTACACTTTCCAAAAAGCCATAAGTTCTGTGATACAAGGGAACATGAGAGGGATGTATCTCCATCAATTTTATTGCCTCCCTCTGGCCTTTGCACCAAATCAGCTTGTGGCAAGGTCTGAGAGGTGAACCAATAGATAAACTAGCAAAGGAATAAGAGTTATGAAGACCCAAACTATTAACAATTGATTGACCTATATTTTTTCATTTGGATATGACTGATACATGAATGTGCCCCTTAGTAATACTGACAAACATAATGAACAGAGTCTACAGAGACAAAGTCTAAATGTAATATAAATCTGATATAGCAACATTCCATCTATATTTGATTCAGCTTGAAACAGCATAATCCTTCAGAACAAATTGCCATGCATGGATAGAGACACAAAAATGTCTCCCTCCCACTCCCTCACTATTTCTCTGATTATTTGTCTGCCTCTCTGTATGTGTAAAAACAGCCTGGTTTCAGAGATTGTAAAACTGAGAACTAGAAAATAAAACTTCTTGCCTAACTTCTTTTTTTTAATGAAAAAAGGAACTCTTTCAATTCACAACAAAAATGTAATCATCAAATTATTTATATGTCCTTGAAAAGAGATATCTCCAATTCATTTTCTTTTGTTTGTTTGTAAATCTGCACTCTTTACTGTATTATTAATAAGCTATAGAAGGATATTGAAGGACATTTTATAAAGACATGATGTTTACTTTGGTACAAAAGCTGAAAGTTTGAAATATGCAATGGGATCATAATAATGAATACAATGTCATGAGAATGGAGATGCATTCTGAAAGTGAAATGTAATAATGAAACCAAATGTAATAACTAACTTAACATAGATCATAAAAAGCTACCTGATAGGACTATTGATCCATGTAACTTAGTCTTGCATGCACTATGAAGAGAAAATTGGGATCCAACTGTAGGCCTGGTTGTCTTTGTTTCTTTTCCAGTTTAAATGTTCTAGTTGTAAAAGACAAAGAACGATAAGATAGAAGATAGGAGGATAGGAGATAAGAGGAGATAGGAAGATAGGAGGATAAGGAGAAGGTAATAAAATATCAAGATCTGAAACCTGAAGTTGAAGTATTATGGCATAAACTGGCATGGTGGTTCCAGCAGTTATCAGCACATTGGGTGACATATCAGAAAATCTTAGACAGTGCTTAGAAAATCTGCATACTGACAACAGTTCTCTTTTTCAGTTGCAAAAGGCCATATTGCATATATCTACACATATACTACACCAACACATTTCAACGTTCTAGATTTGGGAAAGAACTTTAGACTTATAAAGGTCAACAACAGCTGAAGAACATAATAATAATTATAACAATAACAGTGGAATAGTGGCTTGGATTCAAGCCATAGATACATAATAAGAAGACCTGGCAATGGATAAGATCAGGAATGTTCAGGAAAGAGACAGAGGGATTAATTCTGACTGCGTAAGACCATACCTTAAGAAGAAATAAATACAAAGCCAGAATTGAAAAAAATAACAACAAAAGATCTCAAGTACCACCTCTAGAAATAAGCTGAAGAAACAGTGGGTCACCTGGTTAACAGCTGATGAAGATCAAATAGGTTGACTACAAACAATGGCATGACAAAGTAGCAACAATGGTACATTGGAAGATTTGCAAGAAATATCATTTGCCTGCAAGTAAAAAATGGTAGGATCATAAAATAGAGAAAGTAATAGAAAATGAAGAGGCTAAAGTGCTCTGGGATTTTAGCATTCAAACAGACAATCATTTGTCACATTGTGGGAACTATGATTCTTTGTTCTTTGTGTACGTGCTAGGACAACGGAGCCTTCTGGTGGTTGGCTGGAACATGGAGCAAGGAGCAAAGACAAATTGTTGCCATTTCTTAACCAGAACTGTAGCAAACTTAAACTCTGCAGCCTTGGATGCTTTATGCGAATGATCAGTGCATGTTGTGTGATGTAATGCATTTGTGATAGGACGTTAACAAAATTGCTACGTTAACAAAGATTGCTTCTAATAAAAGAGGGTTTCAGAGTTCTCTCTGGGCTCTCATCCCAAGACAACTTTGCGTAGTGTCTTCTTTTCATGAGAGACCACCACAACTGGTGACCCCAACGTGATCCACTCAAAAGAGATACGTCTTTGGCACACCCATTCTCATCGTCTGGAATAGACTTGGTGCACCCCATCCGCTTGAATCGCTGGTGACAACGGATCCCTCGTGAGTATGGGTGGTAGATTCTCTAAGGAGCAGGCAGCTCACATTCAGGAAATCAGAGAATTGACCAAACAAAATTTTTTTACCTTTAAAAAGGGGGGCTCCCTTCATGCCCCCTTTACAAAAACCTCTATTGAGGAACTCCTAGAATACATTTGGCAACACTGCCCTTCTTATCCGGCTAAAGGCAGTATCAAAACTACAGTATGGAAGGAGATTGGAAAATACCTTCACACAAGTCCTAGGTCCCCTTCGTCTATATTAATTGCTTGGAGGGTGGTTTTTGAGGCTCTCTCCTCTCTAGAGCAACCCCTACTTGGCCCCCTTTCTGGACCCCCTCCCTATGTGAATCCTGCTGTACAACTCTTGCCCCCGCTGTGGCGCCTGTGTCTCTTAAACCGACTGCCCCCCCGGAGGCAAATGAGGTTGGTAAACCTCCCCCGCTTCTCCTGAACCCCCCCTCACCCAATCCCTCTTCTTCTTCTCTTGCTCTCCCTTCTGTGCCTACCTACTGCAATTCTTGCTCAAAGTCTCTCTAAACTTCTCATCCTAGAATGGATACATCTGCCTCATACCCCTCGTAAATCCATTAACCCCAAACCTTTGCTCTTCTCTATACTTATTCACAAAGGGCATCAATGTTGTAAAGCCCTAATGGCTATTGAATCCTCTGTACTATATGTCCCCATGTCATTGTCCGATTGGGAGGTAATGCTATTGAATTCAGAGTAATTACAAATTGTAATGGGAGAATGGCCGGTGACTATTTCCTGCCATCTCCCTGCAGATGACTGGCTTAATTTACTTAAGCTGGTTCCTTTTAATTGGCAATTAATAGAATCCACAGCCCCCATTCCCTCTGCGATCACTATATATGCAGATGGAGGGAAGCAATATGGTGCCTGTGCCTAGTTTTCAGAAGGGCAATGGTGCACCAAACTTACTCAGCCGCATCCGCTGCTACTATTCTATCCGCTTTCTCTCTTTCTCCCCTAACCCCTTGGGACAGTCATAACTATTTTCATCAAAATAAAAGGGCTCTTATGAAGGAATTCCAAATCACCGCCCAAGAGGCTGCTGCAATTATTCAACAATGCCCTACTTGTAGCAAGCAAGCCCCTGCCCTGCCAATGGGAGTAAATCCCAGAGGCTTAAAAGCCTGCCAAATTTGGCAAATGGATGTAACCCAGTATGCGCCTTTTGCACCATGGAAATATATCCATGTTTCAGTGGACACATACTCAGGGTTCATCATGGCCTCCCCGCAAAGAGGAGAGACCACAAAACATGTCATTAACCACTGCATCTGGTCATTTGCATGCCTGGGAAAGCCCTCGGAATTAAAAACTGATAATGGCCCCGCCTATACTAGTACCAACTTTGCTTTTGTAAACAATGGGGCATTTTGCACAAATTTGGCATTCCATACAATTCTTAAGGGCAGGCCATAGTAGAAAGAGCCAATCTGACCCTAAAGAATGCTCTTGACAAAGTTCAAAACTTGATGGGGAAACTCACCCCAGGGCTACCCACGCTGCAAAACAAGCTTAACTTGTGCTTATTTACACTGAATTTCCTGAATGAGTCTGGCACACCTGCTTCTTCTGCCGCCTCTCGACACTTTTGCTCTCCATCCAAGGATGCTCCTAGAGCTCCAGTCTACTTTCGACAGTTGCCAGATCCCACATGGCATGGGCCAGCTGAACTTATAACCTGGGGACGAGGGTACGTGGCTGTTTCCTACAACAACGCCACCACCTTGGTCCCCGGACGATAAGTGAGGCCTTTTCTACCCAAACCAGCCTTGCCTACATCAGCATCATTCATCATTTGCCTCCTGGGTTTCCACATCGTTCCTGCCAATACGACAGCCACCCCATCCTCCTGCGACGCCTGCATCAAAACTACTTGCAGCGGAACGAAAACCCAATCCACCCTGATCTATCATACCTTGAAGCCTGAGTGCAACTCCACAATGGTCTCCCCTTGTCTGCATAACAACACTCAATATGCACGATGTTACACTGCCGAAGGCATTCAGTGCTATGAGCCCAAGGCAGTGGGACCCATTACAGCATCCCTATATGTCTATGCATACAAAGGTGGCTCCAGTTCTGATCTTGCAGGAATGTTCTCTACCAGTCAAACAAAAAAGGGGTACCTACCCCGTGGTGTCGGGGGGGGGGGGGGGGTACCAACACCTCAATATGCTTTGATGCTTGCCTTGCCGTCAGCAAAGGTCAAGATCCTAACAACGCTGCAGGAGTTACCTGCAGCTCACACAGCTGGCAGAGATCTTATCTACAAGAAAAGAAATATCTCTTTCAAAAGGTGTCTGGGACTAATGGGGGGGGCACCACTGTTTACAACTACTGGTACACCCCACCTATTGACTCTGCTCAAGTAAGAGGCCCTCAAAATATTAATATCACTGTTAAATCAAGCTCTGCTTCATGAACCACTGACAAATGTAATCCCATTTGCTTGTACACTCACTTACCTGAATCTAAGGGGGTACAATATTGTTTTTTAGGTCTTGATTTTAGAGACATGTTTGGATCCTGGTTCCCAAAATTGCCTGGTTTGCAAGCTATTGTAGCGCCCATTGGTATGATTGCTGCGGGATGTGTTGTATTGCCTTGTGTATTACCCATCTTTGTACACACTATTTCTAACAGTTTATCCCTCTTGGCTGAGAAAAAAGCCACTGCGCAGGTAATGGCTCTCTGGAATCAACAAATAACTAACACATATGAACCACTGCCATCCGAAGATGAGATAGGAGAGCCTGTGATGACCCAGACGAGGACAAGATGTTTGTGATGGTTGAAGAAGTCATGAACGCCGTGGATAACATCAGCATGCACAGCACTCTTGCCTACGCGCCTGACAAAGACTGTTGTTGGGACTAAAACACTCCCTGTCTCTTAAAAAGGAAAAACAGGGGAGATGTGGGAACTATGATTCTTTGTTCTTTGTGTACGTGCTAGGACAACGGAGCCTTCTGGTGGTTGGCTGGAACATGGAGCAAGCAGCAAAGACAAATTGTTGCCATTTCTTAACCAGAACTGTAGCAAACTTAAACTCTGCAGCCTTGGATGCTTTATGCGAATGATCAGTGCATGTTGTGTGATGTAATACGTTTGTGATAGGACGTTAACAAAATTGCTACGTTAACAAAGATTGCTTCTAATAAAAGAGGGTTTCGGAGTTCTCTCTGGGCTCTCATCCCAAGACAACTTTGCGTAGTGTCTTCTTTTCATGAGAGACCACCACATCACATAACATGCCAGACTTAATAATCATCAATAAGAAAGATATAGAAGTCTGAATAGTGGACATGGCAGTACCTGGAGACATCAGACTAAAAAGAAACCTAGATAAGATAACAAAATACAAAGGCCTGCAAATAGAAATAGAAGCAATATGGCAAAAGAAAACAAAGGTAGTATTAATAGTAATAGGTCATTGGGGTACAATCCCAATCATAGTTGACAATTACACCATCAGTCAACTGGAAAGGCAGCTTTATGTAGAACAGCTTACAAACTGTGATGACACCTCCAATGCCATTAAATGTCAACATCTGCCTATTGCAGGTCCTTGGGAAGTATTCTATAGGTGGATAAAATGCCAAATTCAGTCAAACATCTGGCTGACTATGCAATAAACCATCATCATCATCATCATAACCTACAATCTGTCAAATACTTTTGGAAGAAGTAATATTTCAAAATGACATGAGGTAATGATAGACAATATACGGTAAGTATATTGGAAAATGTTCTTCTAAAATTCAGGTGTATCATTGATAATCTACTGAATATGAAAGGAGATAAACCTGGGATTTCTGCTTGCAAAGCATTTGTTATTGTTTATTACAGTTATATCCTAGCTCTTCTCCAGGAGAAAAACTACATATTGCAAAAAAATTAATTTTCTTTTAGGTTACAAGGGAACAAGCTGTAAATGGATAAAGTTACAGATGTATTCTATCAGCTTGCTATTTTGTTCCAGTGATAAAAACGTGAATAGCCATAAAAGACACCCGACAATTCTAACTTAAAATAGGTGTAGGAAGCTACTTACCCTCTAGCTCTTGTCTACTCTAACTCTCTAGTTCTTGTGTACTCTAATCTACTCTCAGCACCTCACAATTATTGCTCATGTCAACTGTGACATTAGGAACTGCAGATCATTTGAAATGATTATTTTTTAGTATAAAAGTTGTTGCAAATATTATGTTGTGTAATAATCACTAGAAATTAATTGAAAACAAAACTGTTCATGGATTACATATTTTAAAATTGCTGGAAAGTTTAAAATGAAAATGATGCTAATAATTTAGATTAAATTTTGGTTTCTTAAATATTTAACTATTACACCAAAAGCTAAAATATTGCTAGTGTATTTTCTTTATATGTTACATATTAATTACATAAAATCTTCACTATCTGTGATATGTTTATTTTAAAAATATAGTTATATGTATTTCATATATAGCATCAATCTACATCAAACCAACAGCACATATAACCAACTATACTGACATGAAAATGACAACAGATTTACAAAAAAAGTACTCTGGTAACTATCTTGTGATGCCATAATATTAGTACATGTATGTAAATTTTGTCACTTGAGTGATGACATCAACATATATTTGTTATCAATTGACAACTTCCCATCCTTCTCAATGTCTCTAATTAGAATTACGCAATGAAACATTATAATGTGAAATAAGATAAAAGTACATTTACCACAAAGAGCCATTTTGATACAATGGTTAAAGCATCTGGTTAGAAACTATGTATTCTAATCTAGAAACTATGTATTCTAAACTTACCTTAGGTACAAAGGCGAAGCTGGGTGACCTTGGATCGATCAATTTCTTTCAGCTCTAAGAAAAAGGGAATGGCAAACTACTTCTGAAATTTTGCCAAGAAATCACACAAAATCACAAGAAAATCACATTTACAAGCACTGAGAATTAGATATATTGAATAGAAGAAAGAAGCTACCACTACTCAAGTCCTAAAAGCTACATAGAACTGTCAGTACAAGTGGCAGGGTGCTCTAAATATCAATTGTTAGAGAACAATTAAAAGGGACAGCACTGTTCCTCACATGGTTTGAGGTGCCTTTGGTGCTCTCTGAGCTTGGTTGTTTCCTTGCAGAGGATTTAAACTAGGTAATCCTACGTTTCAATACTGAACTACAAATATTCTCCTTTATTGATATCACATGGTTTGCTTATAGGCTTCCTTATCAGGTAGGACATGAGAACATTTGCTAAACTAGAAATGCTTTCAATCAGATCCACACAATAATCCTTTTACTCCCCCCCACCCCCGCCCAACACCCTTCCTCTGAAACATTAAGTGTTTCTAGTCTTGGTACACCCTGGAGGTTTATATGATGGAACACTGACTGCAGTAAATGAGAAGCCTGAGGCAAAAAATATAAAGGACAATTGAAAGAACTTGTTTTCTTTCTTCTTTTTCCATTCTATTGTTTGTTCATTAATCATTAAGTCTATGTGATAAATATTTGGGGAAAAAAACAATCAGCCTAAGACTATATGATCTGAGGCTAGCATGCTAAAAAGCAACTAAAATTATAATCAACTCTGTGTTAAATAGACCTATAATGCTAAGTAATGCAATTGAGGAGATTATAATTCTAGTCCATTCTACTCATATTACTGAACCACTATGTTATAGTAATTTTAGGTCTCTTTGATCACCAGAGGAGAAAGATTTATTTATCACAAAAGGTTACTCTTCTGAGTTAGCTTCTTAGCTACACAATTCAATGGCCTCTACAGAGCTAGTTAATACTTCTGAATCGAAATAATAGGGCACTCTTTGATGAGTTTAGACATATCTCATCTAAGAATAATTGAGTAGATTCCTTACATCCATCTAATACTTTTTAAAAAGAAAAGTCAGAAATGGTATGAATATATCTTTTATGATGTAATAAAATTATCAATTCTTTTAACATAAATTTGGATTAGACTTTTGAACTATTTAAACAAACACAAACACCTTAGAAAGAGTGCATGGAAGAAAAATGATCAGGGGCCTGAAGGCAAAATCATACAATGAATATTTGTGGGTGTTAGGTATGTATAGTGTAACAGAGAAAAGGACTAGGGGTGATATGATAGCAAACTTCGAATATGGGAGAGGCTCTCACAAAGACGGAGACAATCTGAATTCCAAAGAACCTGGGGGCAAGACAAAAAGTAGTGGGTGAGCAATCATTAAAGAGAGATCAATCTAGAATTAAGGAGAATTTTTCTGACAGTGAGAACAATTAATCTGTGGAATGGCATCATTTCAGAAGATTTGGATGTTCCTTCACTGGAATGTTTGGATATTATTGGAAGAGACTGGATATTATTTGGAATAATATATGATTTCCTGGAGGATCAGGGGTTGGACTAGAAGACCTCCAAAATTCCTTCCATTATTCTATATTCTACATTCCTTCATCTTTAATGCAATAAGAAACCATTGTTCTACACTGTAACCATGTTTTCTCTGCCATGCTCACAAAGTTGAAAATCTAGCATTCTTGCATGTTATTCACTCAGGATTTGCTTTTTATTTGCAACTATTTTTAGAAGATCCCTTCCAACCCTATTTTTCTATTTGTGTGTGTATGTGTGTGTGTGTGTGTTCTATATTCTATGTTCTATTTCTCTGAAATTGCTAGACTTACTCACTTTAGTTTTCTGAAATATTGAATTAATAGTATTTCTATGAATCTATTGGTTTCTATAAATAATGAAGTGTCCAAGTCAATTTTATTTCTAAATTGAACCAAGTATCTTTAGACATGCCACTGTCTTTTAATTTCAGCATGTTTTACATCTACAGGATAGTAATATTGATAGCTTATAAAATCATGTTTACAAGTAGACAATTTATATGGATGAATGAAAATTTTTGAAAGAAATTGAATGTTTTAATATTGGGGGTAGTAATAATTTTAATACTATTATATATGTATGTATGTATGTAAGTATGTATGTATGTGTAATTCTGTTCTGTTCTCAGGTGGTCTTTGTCGGCTAGGTGTTTGATTCTAGAGATGAGGGTCTTGGCTACAGAGTTGATCTGTGCAGGGTGATGATGGGAATATGTGTTTAAGTAGCAGTTGGTGTGTGTTTTCTTCCAGTGGATGGTGTGTCAGAATTACACACCTTCAGTAAAGTATTAATTTCCAATGGATACCAAAGAAACACAATTACCAACCTAATCCTAAGGGAGACACCCCCCCAAAACTGAGACACAGAACAGGACAACGGTATCGTCCTTCTCCCCTACATCAAAGGCATCACAGATACAATCAGCAAAATTCTCCACAAACATAACATCAGGACATCCTTCGGCACTGACCAAAAAATAGCCAACATCCTAGAACCCCAAGGACAAGATCCAGCTAGAAAACCAAGGAGTTTATGAAATACCATGCAACTATTTCCCAGACACATTCATTGGACAAACCCACAGGAGAATAACTGCATGCATTGCAGAACACAAGAACGCAGTCAGAAAAGAAGAAAATACTTCCTCCTTTTTCCAGCACCTTAAAGCCACAGGACATGAAATTAATTTCGAGGGAACCAAATTAATGTCCAATACTGAACACTTCAACAAGAGAACAATCAGGGAAGCCATCAAAATAGAGAAACATCTCCATAACATGAATAAATGGGATGATACCTCCCACCTACCAGACATCTGGAAACTAGCCCTTATCAACAAATGAGTCCCAGCCACGAAAACCAACACTGGACCCAAAACAACACATGATGCCACCACCAATCTCCCTCACCAGACTCAAACCCAAACCCATCCCATAGACGAAAGGCAACCACCATCCAGAAACCAGACCATGGCTGCATCACCAGCTGCCACACACCCTGACCCCCAAACTAAGTAAACCGACACACACCATGAACATATAGCCAGACCTGAAACTTGGAGCCAAACCAAAACCGAACGTTACAGCATAGCCATCCGTTCAGGATGTCACATCACGGAACTCGGGAGGTTACACCACAAAACCTCAGGATGTTGCAATACAGCCAATGACTCAGGAGATTACAGCACAAGACCCAGGATGTCACAACAATAGAACTCAGAAGGTCATCACACAGCCCATTACCCAGGTCGTTACAACACAGAAGGCTGATAGACACACAGCCAGCACCTCAGCCACACAGGTTCTTACGAAAAAGCCAACCAATCTGCAAACATCAACTCCATCAACCAATCAAGAAATAACAACACAGCCAACCAGCCCACTTACAACAGAGCCAGCACACCACACCTCCACACCAGTATTTATAGAGACAGCAGCTCCAATCACGCTTTGTTCACACAAGCATGAAGCTGAAAGCACCAGCCTGAAGATGGCGAGTGGGACCTTGTCGAAACGTCACCAAGATACTCTCAATCTTCCATGGGCAAAGATCCAAACACACCAAACCTGCATCATAAATGTGTATGTGTATGTGTATGTATGTGTGTGTGTATATATATATATATATATATATATATATATGTATGGCATTCGGCTTTGTTCGGGTATTTTCCCACGTCATTGTAGTTGTGCTTTTAAAGTTGTAGCAACGTTTCAGCAGAATCTCATCTGCCATCATCAGGCTTCTGTATAGGCTTCTGTATAGTATCCCTATTCAGAAGCCTGATGATGGCAGATGAGATTCTGCCGAAACGTTGCTACAACTTTAAAAGCACAACTACAATGACATGGAAAATACCCGAACAAAGCTGAATTATATGTTTGTGTGTGTATGTGTGTGTGTGTGTGTGTGTGTGTATTAAAATATATATATTTATATATTTATAGAATGCTTAACAATCATATAAAAAGCTACTTCTTCAATGCCCACATTGAAAATACTATTTGAAAGACAGAGGAGTATTTTGTATGTTATTTATTTATTTGTTAAATTTATTTGCCACCTATTTTGCTGTGTGGCTTATAATAATAAATAAGTAAATCCAGGTCTTCAGGCTCTTGTGGCAGGATAGGAGGTCTTATCATAGAGAGCATGATATTCCAAAAAGCAAGCACTGCAGCAAAAAATGATCTTCTGCATCCCACATTCTTTGATCAATGGGATCTGAAATAGACCTCTGCCTGCATGAGTAGGATGGGCAGTTCATCAGATAGCCTGGACCGATGCCATAAAGAGTTTTAAAAGTCACAACCAACACCTTGAACTGCACTTCTGGTAGTCAGTGAACTTCGTGAGCAGAGATGTAATATGGACCATCCTAGGGACTCCAAAGATTGCTCTAACTGCTGACCTTTGCAATAGCTAAAGCTTCCAAGTGGATTTCAAGAGTAGCCTGATGTAGAGCACATTGCAGTACTTAAGGCAAGAGATGATCAGAGCTTGAGTAACTGAGCACAAAGAGTCATGATCCAGGGTGCACAAATTGAAACAACTGGTGCACAAATTGAAACTGTGCAAAAGTGTTCCTCGTCACATGTTTGAGCAGGAGACATGAATCAAGGAGAATTCTTAGGTTGTTAACTGAGTCTGATAGTGCAACCCTGTCCAGGACTAAGAATGACACACACTTAGGTTCTGAAGCTCCATGCATCCCAAACCACTCAGAGTTTCCAAGATTCAGTCTAAGTCTGTTGTCCTGCATCCAGATCTCTAGAACCTACAGGTGTTGCAAAAGGGCAGAAACAACATCACTTGGGTTATTAATAACAGAATAACACAGTTGGAAGAGACATAGAGGTCTTCTAGTCCAACCCCCTGCTTAAACAGGAGATCCTATACTATTTCAGACAAATGGTTTCCAATTTTTTTAAAAAAGACCCTCCAGTATTGGAGTACCCACAACTTTTAGAGGCAAGATGTTCCACTGATTAATTGTCTAACTATTAGGCAATTATTTCTCCTTATTTCTAGGTAGGTTCTCTCCTTCATTAGTTTCCACCCATTGCTTTTGTTCTGCTTTCAGGTGTTTTGGACAAAAGGTTGACACCCTTTTCTTTGTGGCAACTATTTAGATATTGGAAGACTGCTATCATGTCACCCCTAGTCCTTCTTTTCATTACAAAAGACATACCCAATTCTTTCAACCATTCTTCATGTTTTAGCCTCCAGTCCCTTAATAATCTTTGTTCCTCTTCTCTGCATGCTTTTCAGAGTCCCAACGTTTTTTATTATATCATAGTGACCAAAACTGGATGCAATATTCCAAATAGTCCACTCTTAACAAGGCATGATAAAGTGGTACCATGGTAACCATTTGTCTGAAATATTATAGGACCATGATGGTGAACCTATGGCACATGTGTCGGAAGTGGGACACAGAGCCATCTCTCTGGGCATGCCAGCCATTGCCTGTTGCTCTTCTAAGTTCTGATGTGCGCTGGCCAGCTGGTCTTCGTACACACAGGAGGGCTGGAAGCTGGAAGAGCAGCTCCTGGCACACACATGTGCACTGGCCACCTGGTCTTCTGGTTTCTAACTTGCATGTACATGAAAGTTGGCATGCATGTATATGTGTGATAGAAACCAGCCAGCTGCATGCACATGTGAAGATCAGTGGACCGTCACACATGCATATTAGAAACTGGCTGACACCAGGTCTTTCTGGTTTCTAACATTTTTGTTTTTTCTTGCCTAAATGTAGAACCTTACTTTTCTTACCATTTTGTTTACATTTTGTAAACAAAATTACATTTTGTTAGAAAGCACCCAGTGTTCAAGTTTGTTGAGGTCCTTCTGAATCTTGAGCCAATCTTCTGGAGTGTTGGCTATTCCTGCAGCTTGGTGTCATCTGCAATTTGATGAGTTCCCCTTCTATCCCCTTGTCTAAATCATTTATGAAGAAATTGAAGATTACTGAGCCTAAGACAGAGCCTTTAGGTATCCCACTACATATTTTCCTCCTTGTAGATACAGTTACATTAAGGACTCTATGTTGAGTGTGGTTGATTACAAATCCATCTGATGATGATGGTTATCTAACTCACATTTTTCTATCCTATCAAGTAGTAGGTCATGGTACTGAAGTCAAAGTAAACTATATCCACAGCATTTTGCTTGTCTACTAATTTTGTCTGTCAAAGAATGCAATAAAATTTATCTGGAATTATCTTATTTGTGACAAATCCATGTTGGCTTCTAGTTATGACTTACTTTGCATATAGGTGTTTTCAGATTTGTTGCTTGATTATCTTTTCCATACTCTGGTATTGATGTAATATCAATATTTACAGCACAAATGCTGATAATACACACTGTGTCTCTTTGTATATATACACAATATATATGTATGTATGTATGTATGTATGTATGTATGCATGCATGCATGTATGTATATATGTATATATGTATATATGTATATTTGTTTTCTTAAGTTTTCACGGGTACTTACATGTATGGTATTCAGCTTTGTTCGGGTATTTGCCTGCGGCTCACTTTCCTAGCTCTGTCGAGCCCGCACGGCTCCGGCGTGGCCCTGGCGGGATGAGCAGAGGGTCCGGCAGGGAGGTGCTCACTGCCTTGGTGAGAGCTCTGCTGCCGGGCAGAAAAGCCTGCCGGTCAGCTGCTCTAGGCGCCCCAGGCGAAGCTCTTCACGCTCTGCCCGGCGCCAGGCAGGGATGGCGCCTGGGCATTTCTCCCGAGGTGGGCCAATCCTGCGCTGCGGCCTGGGAGATTTGCCTCCCCACTTGGAGTTGGGCTGCCCTCTCAGGCAGGGGAGGCTTTGTTGTAGTAGGGTGTCATTTTAAAAATAATTCGCTTTACCTTCGAAGGCAAAGGGAAGGCGGCGACAGGAGCGCCTGAAGCCAAGTGTCTCCGCAGGGCTCCAGTTGCAGGGAGGAGCCCTGGCTGGCCACACGTGGCTGTGCCAAATGCTGCAGCATTGCTCTAATGCCGCAGCAGCAAGAGAGAAGGGAAAGCAACAGTGGCGGAAGGTCTCCCGATATGAAGTGCCCCACCAACGCAGGCAGCACCATATCTGGGCATGCAACAAAAGTACTTCCTAACGGCAAGCCCCCCTGCCATTCCCCCCTTTTGCATGTTTAATATGGGCCTTAATTTGAGGGGAGGGGCTTAATTTGATTTTATGCCAATAAAACATGGTGGGGCTTCCTATTGGTGGAGGCCGTATTGTTGGAGAAACACGGTATAGGCATTTCGGGATTTTAATTTTCCAGATATTAACTTTGTAACTGATTGGCCCACTTTTAGTGGGTAAATAAGGAATTAAGGATATTTATATTAATACATTTGTACAATGTCTTTGCACACATATTCTTTTTACTTATGAGTAGAAAAATCACAAGTTTAGGAACAAAAAGTAGTATTTTGCAGTCTATGTTGCATGCAATAAAACAGCCAAACAATGTTTTAGAATATTATCCTATCCTATCTTAATCATTGTATGTCTATTTCTCAAATTCTTAGGATTAGGTAAATTAATCATTATTAAAAGTATATAATTAATTATGTACATAATCAGGGAATATTTCTCTCCTTTTAATTATTTCAGATATCCAGAAACAGATGGAAATGCCATACTTCATACTATAGAATAAATAAACTAGCTGATTGTGTTAGAAGACATTTATATTTGAACTTTAAAAAAATTTGAACAGTAAAAGAGTGCCAGGTGACTGATGCATAGCAAGTGTTATCTTTAAAATAGAGGGGGGAAATAGAAAATTCAGTATAGTACAGCCAGTCAGTTTGATACCAACACTTAGGAACATGTAAGATTTTATTCTAAGCAGATTAATTTAAAAAACTTGAAAACAAGGGATCAATTACCAGAAAATGCTTTTTAAGCATTTTAAAGCTATTTTTAATCAATTTTCAAAAAATAATACTATCTTTAATTATGGGCACTTCATTTAAGAAGGATTCAGAGAAACTGGAACTGATTCATATAAAGACAGATTTAACTAAGAATATTTGGCTTTGGAAAAATTAACTAAAGGCAGATGTGATAATACTCTTCAAATTTGTGAAAAATATTTCATAGAAAAAGGTCATAACTTGTTAACTCTTAGTCTAAAATTCTGGACAAGGAATAATGGATTTGAATTTAAAAAAACATAGAATTTGATAGAGGATGTTAGAAGAGTTAGACAGTTCAACAGAGAGGCTCTGTTTTATTGGATGCATTCCAGCAGAGGCTAGGCAGACATCTCTCTGGAGTGATTGAATAGGAAACTGAACTAGATGACTGGACTTGATGTACTAAACTATCCCTTTTAATTTTCTAAGTTTATGCAAATCAATGGGCAAATGATTTTAAATACAGGGTCCTCATTTGTCTTTGAAATATATTTTGAGTTATAAAGCTGTTAGCTGCATCTCTGAAGAACCAAATCTACAAATATTTAGCAAGTCCCAGAAATTCTGATATATAAAAGTTGTTCCTAATTAACAAAATAATTTTCCATGAAAGCAATTGATTTTATATTTCACATTGTAGTTTCTAGATCACTTGATAATGTATTTATGGATTTATAAACTAATTGCACAGAGAATGTCTTTAATTATATGAAAATAAGAATAAATCTGATCAGGATATCATGTGATACTTATTGAATGAACAATCTATAACTATTTAAAATTCCCACATATCCAGATGACAGATTTTAATAAGAGATTAATGTATGTCTGGAAGTTCTGGCAATAATATTTGCTCTGAATTGACTTTTTTTCTTGTTTATGATCGTGAATTGAGGAAATATTAAGTAAGTACCATATTACAGGCATTGAGAATAGATGTATCAGTTAAACTATAGATTAATATCATAAATAAGAATATTAATTGTTAAATCATAGTTGAGAATTTTTATTGGAATGATCCTTGGAATCTTTAATTTACTCATCAATTATTGTAACCCAAATCAATATCAGAACAAACAAGATTTTCAATATGAATTCCTTACTATGATTTACACATGGAAGATGTGGACTGTTCACTGCAGTAACAAATACTGAGTATGAAATACAAGAGATATTCGTATGTCTTGCTATAATATTATCTGCAAATGTCTATGAAGATTCCCAACCACCCAGGTCATGGTTGCCCTAAAGGTGGTTTTTTTCTGAAAAGCCACTGGACTTTCTTGGTTTTTTTTTTTTCTTTGAAAATGTTCATTTCTCATCCAAGATACTGTGTGGTGCCCTGCATTTATGAAGTGGTTGTTTTGTTTCCCCAATGTACAAGTCGGCACATGTCTTACTGCACTATATTGTATATATCACATTGCTCAGGTTGTGTCTGGGTGTTTTGTCCTTTGGGTACCCAAGCTTCTGCATTAATGTAATCCTGGGTTTAAATACAAGGTTGTGCTTGTATATTGTGTTGGCTGAAAATCCTCCTGAGATTTTCAGATATTCCTGCAATATTTGAAATCAAAATGTTACTCCATTTGTTATTTTCTTTTTTGTCTGCATTGAAGGAACTCCTGCTGGATCATTTTTGTGGATTTGAAGGCTCAGTTAGGATAACTACAAATTCTGAAGGCTTCCTTGATGTGTTTGTGTTCGTTCTGTTTTTGTTCTTTGCTGACAGGCAAACTTTTGCTAGTAATGTGAACCCTATCCCATGGAGCTGAAGGCTGCAGTCATGTTGCCTTTTGGAAAAAGCATCTTTGGGATTATCTGCATATATTTTTTGTTCCTTGCATTTATTCTGCAAACTTACTTAGAAAGAAACAGCAGCTATTGCAATTACATAATATGAAGAACATTGATCCCAGAAATTGTGAGGTCAATATTGCTGGAAGGTTTTACAAGTTTGCTCTAACTCACCTAGCTATTTGATTTATTGACTTAAAACTTTTGTCCAGAAAAGCAAGCAGGAATAAAAAAAACCTTCACTGCATAAGCACAGGTGGAATGCAACCAAGGTTATTTTCATGTCTACAATTACAAATGCTGCTGCCAGACTAATGCCTACAAAGCCCTGTCCATTTTCTGCCTAGTCATTTTCTGTAGTTGTCAAATACCAGAAATGATGTCTCTGGTAGTTCTGTGTCATAATTAAAGTGCCAGAGTCAATAGATATAGAATATCTTTCACTTTTAGCATTCAACTTTGAACAGTACCTACCAATAAACTGTCTGTAACTGACATACAGTACTTCTATAATCTTTTTAGTCACTTTGAATCAATTTGTTCAAAATAATGGCAATGTCAGTATATTTGGTTCTATTTCATATTGCGCCTATGTATTGAATTTTTTGGTCTCATCTTTATTTCACATATAGATTAGAAGCTGCTGGATTGAATATTGTTTATGGAGTTTGTTTGCTCACTGAGTATGGAATTTTTAGTGTTTACCAACATGGAAGAAGTTTCGTTATGAGAAATTTTTGCATAGCTGTCATTATTTTAGGAATCATCAGAATGATTTGACATCATTTTCAAGAGAATCAGAGAATCAAAATGCAGTAAAAACACACACAGAGAGAGAAAGAGAGACAGACAGACAGACAGAAACACAGACAGACAGAGACAGAGAGAGAGAGAGATAGACAAACACTAAAACGAGGTAATGCTCAAATTATTCATATTTTCTACTTAATAGTTCTATTAATATGGACCAACATCTGATATAGGGGTTTATTTATTTCATTAATTATTTCATTTATATAGCTGCTCATCTTACTACGGTGAGTCTGGGTAACTAAGAAGAAATTAAACAACAGAAAACAAAACAACTCAATTAAATGAAAAAAATACAACCACTTTCAATTAATATATTATGTTCCAGCAAGGAATATCTGCTAGACCTCACACTTGACATAATACAATAGTTGTTAAGCCTTTTGATTATGTCACTTCTTGTGGGGAAAACAAAACAAATACGAGGAGAATGGTCCCACAAATAATCTATGCCATCCTATGAAAAAGCTGCAAAGCCAGAACCTTGAATCACACCTAGAAGCTCATTGGAAGGTAGTGCAGTTTATGAGGCAATAGTCTTATATGAGTGTAGCATGAAACATACAGAACAGTAAGTGCCACCACATTCTGGACCAATTTCAATTTGAATGTTTTCCAAGGACAGTTCTGAACATAACACATCCAAGTTGGGGGTGACTAAGGCATGAGTTACCAAAAGTATAGTCAGAGGTGGGCTGCACTTTTGTTGTCAAGAGGTTCGCTGGTGGTGAACATGCGAACCTTAAACAGGTTCATCAGTGCATCAGAAAAACAGACCTAAGAAACTTTTGTGAACAAAATAAATGAAATGAAATAAATGAGAGAATTGAATTAGGAAGGAATGGGAACATTTTAACTACTCAATGTATTATAAAATATAAGTGAAGTGGGGGGGGGAAGTAATTATGGAAAGTTTATAAGTGTTCCCATAGAAGTATGATATCTATTTGAAAAGTAATGTGTAAAATGTTTAAGATTTAAATGAATATTAATATTAATGATAGAATTGAATTGGTATGGACTGTTGTTTTAATTATATTATATATTCATAATTTTTTCTTTTTTAAAAATGCAGTGTGTAGTTTTAGAATGTACCAAGCAGAATCCGAATGGAAGTTATGTATTATATTAAGTCTTATAATTTTAGGGGAAAGATATAAAGGCGTCATACTCCAATCGGTGATTACAGGAGAAATTTTGTTTAATGAGAAATGATAATAGACAGCTGAAACAGGACAGACAAAGAATATAAGTATAATGATCTGAATTGAGATGAAATAAATAAAATAAAATTAAGAAAGTTAAAAGAGGGAGAAGCTATATAGAAAATGTAGAATGGTAATAAGATATGGAATGGTATATAAAAATGAGCATGAACTTGAATTTGTGTCTGTACGAAGAGATGTAACCCGGGATTAAGCTGCTTTCAAAAAAGATGTTTTATGTTTTTATGTTTTATGTTTTGTTTGTTTATGTTTGTTTTTAAAAATCAATAAAATTTTCAAAAAAGAAAAAGAAAAACAGACCTAAGAGGATGCATTGTTGGCATCGCGATGATATGGCGTGAGATCTTGAAGATCCAAGATCACCACCAATATCTTTGCTTCTGGATGGTCCAAACAGATCTAAACCATCCTGAAGAGATGGTTGAGTGCATCCTGTCAATCCCAGGGAGACCGCAAAGTCCCTGATAGATCCAGGAGAAGCTCTTTTTGCCAGCGGCAAAGAGGCAGCCATTAAAGTTGAGAATGCTGAAGTTGAGAAACGGAAAAGAATGGAAAGAGAAAGTGTGCTGGTTTGGTGAGAGTTTTCCTTTATTTTAAAACTTGAAAGAACACCCTAAGGAAAAGAAGGAATTTGTAAAATCTAAGACAGAAGTGGTTAAGCGGCAATTTTAAACAGGAAGTCAAAATTAATATTTCTTTTTTTATTGCTGGACTTTTAATGTATGATTTTTTTACTTTTAAACTGGACTGGTTTTCTTTTTTATCTTACTTTTTCTTTTTTGTCTTTTTCCTATTTTTGGCTTTATAATAGTCTATGTTAGAAATTCCCTTTCAGCTTTGTTTTTCCTTTTAAGTCTTTTCTTCATTTTTAATTATTTTTTTATTACATTTTTGTTTGGAAAAGGAGGGGGAAAGTGAAAGTAGAGGAAAATTTGTAACACTGCCAACTAGAGGCTTAGAAATATTGTTTCCTTTTTTTTCCTCTTCGACCAGACAAAGCTGAAAAAGAACTGAGGCTTATTTTCAAGGACTTTGAGCCTGTTTGATAAGACAGAGGGAAGAGCACAGGAGAGTGTTATTGCAGGTGCTCCTCTGGGTTTCTATCAGTGGCTGGAGTCTGGTGTTGAAACTTATAGAACGAAGACGATAAGACTCTAGAGAAGAGAGTTATAAAATTGTTTGGAACTTAACAAAAAGCCTTGGATAATTAAATAGGTGCAGTGTGTTCCTTCACTCTTTTTTTTACGTTGGGCCATTCTTTAACAAACCCCCCTCCTTATTAGTCTACTATTTTTGATAGTTATTTAGACCTTTTGCCATTTTGAATTTGTTTTTGCTTTTTGCTTTTGGAGTCTATTTTTTATTTCTGCATCTTATTTTAAAAGGAAAATCTTAGTATTATTTTTTTCTTTTTAAGGGAGTAGTCTTTTTTCCCTTTTTTCCCTCTCCCTTCCCATCTTTTTATCTAAGTCCTATATTGGTTTTTTCCCTTTTTATACTTGAGACCTTTTAATTGGATTAAGGTGTTGAAGAACCTGAAGAACTTTATTTCTTTTTTTTTCTTGCTACCCACAATACTTAACAATTTTTCCTTTTTCTGTTTATGGCTTTTTCTTCTTCTTTTTTTGGATTTTTCCTGCTATTTAACCAATTGATTGGATTAAGGTGTACAAGAACCTGAAGAAGCTTTTCTTTTATTCTGCTTCCTTTTTACTTCACTATTTTTACTTGGAATTACAATTGGCCATTATACGAACGGATTAAGGTCTAGAAGAACCTGAAGATTTTGAATTGTTTGAAATGAGAGGAAACTAACAGCGGCTGGTTTCTCAATTCCTACTTCTTCCTCTTCACCATCTGGAGGACAGTGCTCAATACAGACGATGTTACAACAAGAAAAAGAACAGGAAAAGGTGACCCTGCAGATGATAATGCAAGGAATTCAAAACATACAAGAACAGAGAATATTGAAAAGAGAACAGAGAAAACTGATGAAAAGGTGGAGAATATTCATCAAATGATGATGAAGTATGATGAGAGGTTCCAAAAAATCGAGGAAGAAGATAAAGAAAGAGATAAGAAGATTGGAGATATTGATGGCAGATTAACTGTAGTTGAACAAGATAAAAGTGGGATGCTGAGATGGGAGATGGACAGATCAGAATTTTATCTTAGATTCCAAAACATAGAGGAAAAAAAGGACAAAATTTGGCAGAGATAATGGTAGAAATCTTGGCTGAGGCACTGGAAATAACTAAAGAGAAGATGATGGATGGAATAGATGAGGTCTTTCGAATTTTCACAAGGTACGCAATAAGAAATAGTTTACCAAGAGAAGTTCACATTAGATTTACAAAAAAAGCTATTAAAATGGTGGCAAGAGAGAAAACATTGAAATATAAAGATAAGGAGATTGTGGTTCTGGAACAAGTACCCAGAAGAGTGAGAGAGATGAGAAGAGAGTATCGATTCTTGACTAAAATACTACTCAAACAAGAGGTGAATTATAGATGGTTGATACCAGAAGGTCTAAGGTTTACATGGCAGGAACAGAGACACAGAATTGATTCAAATGAGAAAGAAGAATTATTTTATACAGAATACTTCATAGGGAAAGAGGAGGAGATAGAAAAAGAACTGTCATTAATTGAATTCCAAGAGGACTGTCAAGCAGAGATTGAAAAAGAAGAAGGTACAGTAGGCAGAAAAGTGGAAACTAGAGAACAACGAGAACCAAGATCTACTAGAGCTGCAAAACCTACTTATAAAGTATAATCATGGAAGAGAAAAAATTGATTACAATTAATATAAATGGACTTAACTCAGCTGTTAAAAGAAGGAAAATTTTCCATAAATTAGAGAAATCAAAATTTGATATAATCTGCCTACAAGAAGTACATATTAAAAAGCAATATGAACAATTGTTGATACAGCCAAAGCAAGGGAAAATATTTACTTCTTTGACACAATGCAAGAAAAGAGGAGTGGTCTTATACATCACAGATATTATTTCAGTGAAATTGATCCATACGGATGATGATGGAAGACTCTTAATGGTTGAAATAATGGACAATAATATGAAAACATTCCTGATAGCAATCTATGCCTCGAATGAAAATCAAGAAGAATTTTATAGAAAATTACATATGAAAATAATTGAACTGGACTATGTCACTATTTGTATGATGGGAGACTTCAGTGGAATAGGAGACAATAAATTGGACTAAACAACACAGAAAAAAGCAAAGCAAAGCAGAAAGACTCTCCCTAGATCCTTTTTTAAAATGATAGATGAAATAAATTTTAAAGATGCATGGAGAGAAAGAAATGCTAAGACCAAACAATATACCTTCTATTCAAATAGACATTCATCATGGTCCAGAATAGATATGATATGGATGTCAACAGAATTGATCTCTAATCTCCAAGAAATAGATATTGAAACAAGTACCTGGGCAGACCATAATCGAATGACAATTAAATGGAAAGGACAAAGAAGAAGATCTAGGTGGACATGAAATAATACTATACTAAAAGAAAAAGACTTTATACAGAAAATGGAGAAAGAACTGGCTTTTTTAAAAAGAAAACAAAAAGGAAGACACATCAATGCAGAATGTATGAGATACAATGAAGGCATATGCTAGAGGCTTGATAATAGACTACACAAGGAAAAGAAATATTACGAAAAGATTAGCCTCTAAGACATTAGAGGATGAGTATAGGGGACTTGAAAAAGAGTTACAGAAAATGTCACAGAAAAGGGGCATTAAGTTAAAAATGGATACAATTAAACATCAAATGGGATTAATGGAAAAAGAAGAATTAGCACAGAAAATCAGAGGTGTGAAGCAGAACTATTTTGAAGATGTAAATAAACCAGGTAGATGGTTAGCATATAAGCTAAGAAAGGAGAGAGAATCAAGAAAAATATTGCAATTAATAGATGATCAAGGCCAAGCTTGCTATGGAAGTAAAGAGAACAAAAAAAAATCATACAAGATTATTATGGGAAATTATAAACACAAGAAAATATTGATGATGAAAGAGTTAAACAGTACTTACAGAATGCTAACTTACCCCAGATACCAAAAGAGATTGAAATAATTTTAGAAAATAATATAACAATGATGGAGTTAACTGAAGCACTTAAGAAGCAAAATAATGGAAAGGCACCAGGTCCAGATGGACTTCCAGCAGAATTTTATCAGACATTACAAGAATCATTGAATTTTTGCTTCAGTATTGGCAAAAAGACTCAAAAAATACTTAAATAACTTTATTCATCCTGATCAAAATGGATTTCTGCCAAAGAGACAAATTAAAGATAATATGAGAATAATTTTGGACACTTTGGAATATTATGAGGCACATTCAGAAAAACAAATGGCTTAGATATTTTTAGATGCACAGAAGGCCTTTGATAATGTGAATTGGCAATTATGTTACTACAGCTGGAGCAGATGGGCTTTGGTAAAAACATCATCCATGCAATAGAAGCTATATATCATAAGCAAATGGCAAAGGTAATGACAGAGGGAGAATTCACAGATTCTATTGACATAAGAAAAGGAACAAGACAAGGCTGCCCACTATCACCTCTGTTGTTTGTGTTAACTTTGGAAGTGCTAAATAGAAACATTAGAGAAGAAAAGGATATAAAAGGGATGAAAATCAAAAAGGAAGTATTTAAATTGCAAGCATTTGCAGATGATCTGGTTTTCATTTTAGAAAATCCATTAGAAACAGCATCAAAACTGATAGAAAAGATAGAGGTCTACGGAAAGGTAGCTGGTTTGAAAATAAATAAAGATAAAACAAAGATTTTGACAAAGGATGTGTTATTAAGACAAAAGGAAGAATTGGCCGATGTTTTGAAAATTCAGGTCACAAATAAGATCAAGTATTTGGGGATACATTTGACAGCAAGATGTAGCACACCCAAAGACAATAATTATACTAAACTCAAGCAACAGATAGCGATAGATTTGGCGAAATGGGAAAACTTATTATCATTAATAGGGAGAATATCAACAATCAAGATGAATATATTACCCAGAATTTTATATTTGTTTCAAACAATTCCAGTTAGGCTTGGAAGAGATTACTTTGAATATTTAAATAAAATTGTGTTGAAATATATATGGCAGGGTAAGAAAGTGAGAATAAAACTAAAACTCTTGCAAGAAGCTAGAATAAGAGGAGGATTTAGTTTGCCTAATTGGGAGTTGTACTACCAAGCTACAAATCTGATGTGGGTTAAGGAATGGATAACATTAAGAAATACTAGATTGTTGACATTAGAAGGACATGATCTGTTGTTAGGGTGGCATGCCTTCCTATGGTATAAAGGAACTAAAATACAGGGGTATTTTAGAAGACATTATATATGGGAAGCTCTGTGGTTAAATTGGGAGAAGATTAAAAGGCAATGTTATTTGAAAATTCCAGTCTGGTTATCGACTATTGAAGCATTTTCTTATCCTATAACATATAAAAAGGAACAAACAGTTAGATATGGTGAAATACTGAATGAAAAGGGTGAACTTAAATCTATGCAAAAACTAGAGGAACAAGGTATAAAGATGAATTGGTTTTCATATGCGCAAATACGTTCTAGATATGATAAAGATTTTAAAACAGAAGGTTTCTATGATAAGTTGATTGATTTAGACAAGATCTTGACATGTACTGATAAAAAGGTGATTAAAAAATTGTATGGATATTTATTAGAAATTAAGCTAGAAGAAGAACAAGTCAAAGAAACAATGATTACTTGGGGAGAAAATTTTGGATATGGAATTGATCTAGTGAAATGGCAAAAATTGTGGTCTCAAAATTATAAAATGATGATGGACTTCCAGTTGCAAGGTTTCGGCGGTGGCAGGAATCCGCGATTGTGCGCGGTTCCTGCCGCGCTCGCTGCTGAAGTGCCCCCGATCCAGCTGGATTTGGAGGCTATCGTTACCTCATAGAGGTAACGGAAGATAGAGGAGATCCAGGCAGGGGTCTGGGGATATCGCAACCCCTTTCCTCAGCCAGCTAGACTCCTTTTTCCCAAGGTGGTGGAGTGGCGGTCAGCAATGGCCACCACAAAGAAACCTTCTGCCAGACAAGATCGTGCAGGAGGAAGTTTGAGAAAGTGAAAGTTTTTGGCTGAACCGGGACATTAAGATACATCCAAATACCCCGGAAATTTAACTTTTTGAAGGATACATTGTTTCCTAAGAAGATTATCAAAGCGGCGAACGAAAGTGTAAAAGGGAAAGTTCACTCTCCTTCCCTACGGAGATAGCAAATGGACATTGGACAAACCTGCTTTGGCATAGAAGGTAAAAATTTGCTATAAGTGGGAAGGGACAGGTAAAAAAACTTATATTAAGATTTTGCTGGAGGAGACAGCTTGGAGTTTATAAGATCAGAGATTAACTGCAATAAGACTTCAAAAAATATTTTTGGAACTTTGTAATTGATACTGCCCCAGGAGGAGAAAGTGTAAAAGGAAGAAGGTGCTAAATGAAACATTTTGCGTTTGTTTGGATTGCTTGATGACTTTGGGACTTTTGGAAACTATTTTAAGATTAAAAACATTTGGGTTGTTTTTTTTTTTTTTAAAGGGAAAATCTTACAATGGCATTATCTGTGGAAGAATTGAAAATGGAATTTAAAAAATTAAAAGAAGAGGAACAAGAAGGCAAGGGCTCTTCTGGATCTGTTTTTCACTTCTTAGAAATGGCAATTTCTACCTACCAGGAAATACAACAACAAGAAATTTGGGATGATGAAGAAGAAGCCATCTTTAATGGACAAATAATTTTAGCCAAGGAAAGAGAAAGAAAGAGGGGAAGGAAAATGGAGAATTTAAGACTTAGAAAAACAACCAAGAAAGAGAAAAATAAGGTGTAAAACCGATACAATAGAAAGCAACAGTAAAGAGGAATACAACAGAGAGGGGAAGCTAAGAAAGTGGAGATCAAGAGATGGTGGGGTAAAAAGGCCAGATTGGACAAGAAAGGAAGGGAAAAAGGGAAAAGAACCCACAAAGGCTTGAAAGAAGATGTAAAGAAACAGATTTTTTTCAGAGACAAAGAGTAAAATACAATTTTAAAAAAAGATTCTGTAAAGTACATAAGATTGTATTGTAGTATTTGTATTTGAAATAGAAATTGGAATATTATATGATCTAATAAAATATTAAAATGCTTAAGATTTAATGATAGAGTTCAATATTTAATAAAATATTAAAGGGAATGTGTAAAATGTTTAAGATTTAATGATAGAGTTTAATTTACAATTGTTTTAATGCTATTATAAACTTATTATCTTTTTATTTTCTTATTTTAAAATGTAGTATGTAGAATGTACTAAGCAGAATTAGAATGGAAATTATATATTTAATTATATTATAAATTTATTATTTCTTATTTTAAAATGCAGTATCTAGAATGTACTAAGCAGAATCAGAATGGAAATTATGTATTATTTTAAGTGTTAAATTTAGAGGAAAGATAGAAAGGCGTCATACTTCAATTAGTGATTACAGGAGAAATTTTGTGTTAAAGAGAAGAGATAAATAGATAATTGGAAAAGAACGGACAAAAGATACAAATATAATGATTTAAATCAAGATGAAATAAATAAAATAGAATTAAGAGAGTGAAAAGAGGGAAGAAGTTATATAGAAAATATAGAATGGTAAATAAGATATGTAATGGTATACAAGGTGAGCATGAATTTGATTTATGTCTGTACAAAAAGATGTAACCCGGGGTTAAGCCACTTTCCAAAAAGAAGTTTTATGTTTCTATGTTTTGTGTTTTGTTTGTTCATGTTTGATTGAGAATTAATAAAACCTTGGAGAAATGTTAGAAGAGAATAATGAAATTGACAAATAAGAAAGATGAAAATTTAAGTATAATGAATAAAAACATATAGAATAGATAAATATAGAAAAGAAATATAATTGAATAAAAGCAAAGGGAGAAACAATGAGAAACCAGAAAAAGATATGCATGTGTTTATATGGAAATGTGATAATTTAAAACTATGCTATATAAAACAATGTTTTATTTGCCTTGTTAAAACTCAATAAGTAGCTTTCAGAAAAGAGGTTTTATGCTCTTATGTTTTATGTTTTGTTTGTCTTTAAAAATTAATAAAATTTGTTTTTTAAAAAAATTATAAAATGACAATGTCAACAGCATATTAAAAAAAAACGTATAAGATGTTTTACAGGTGGCATCTATCCCCAACAAGAATAGCAAGAATGTTCAAGAACAAATCTGAAAAATGTTGGAAATGTCACCAGATACCTGGCTCATATTACCATATGTGGTGGACGTGTGCGGATGCTAAAAGATATTGAACTAAAATCCACACATGGTTGGAAAAAATGACAAAAAAACCCACATAGACTTGAAACCAGAGATATTTTTATTGGGAATCTTACCCAAAACATACAGTAAGGAATTGAAATACCTGATTGTAAATATATTAACAGCGGCTAGGATTGTATTTGCTAAAAACTGGAAAAATGAGAAAATACCAACACAGGAGGAAGTTATTAAGAAAATAATGGAATATGCTGAAATGAGTACATTTGACATTTGAAATCAGAGAACAAGAACATAAACAATTTTATAAGATTTGGGATTTATTTTATCAATGGTTAGACAATAAAACATGGTAATCAAATATGTAGATTTTTAGAATATAAAGAATATATAAAGATGTATTATTTTTAGCATAATTATAATATAATTATAGGATAGATTTGGGGTGGTAATATGAATTGTCCTAAAATAAATCAATTAAAATATGGATGATCTTGGAAAACATGAATGAAAAATAATATAGTCAAATGATTGATTAATAATAATATCAATGTACTTAGGAATATTTGATAGATAATATGAGAATATATGCAAGTAATTGTAAATGATGACTATGAAGTGGAGGCACAAAATAATTTGTAAACCAACCGACACACTGTATGTACATATGTGGAAGATGGCTTGATGTTTTTATGTTGTGTTTGTTTATGTTTGTCTACAAAAACAATAAAACTTTTTCAAAAAAGAAAAACAGACCTAAGAGATTTACCTTCTAGTTCTGATTTTCATTTTATACAATGTATCAATAATTCTGAACAATATTTTTGTATTATTTTTTCGTTCACTGATTAATGCTGCTATATATTTTTAATGTATAGATTATTCTGTCATTATTCCTTGTCAACCCGTCTTTCTATTTCCTGTATAGTATATATGATAGGATAGTATGCTTCTTTTTCTCTTATTTATACCAAATAAGTCTAAATGTACAATAAAACCCGATTAGCTATTTCAATTTACTGCCAGCTTTAATGGAACCTCTAATGAATACTGGCTGTTTATTATTTGTGCAATGGAAAAGGCTATCCAGCTGTTAAACCTTCTGATTGCTATTTCCTCACTTGCAACTGGTCAATACAGCTGGCTGATTTAAAGCAATGGGGAAATCACTGATAGAGCTTCCAGAGAAAAATCACTAACTTGTGGTTAAGGAATGCTAGTCAGTTAGCATGCCAAGAAACTTGAAGCATTTTATCCTCAATACAGATTAGCCAAACAGTCCTGACTTTAGTCTCTATATTCAAAAACCTTGTCATCTTGCTGTGTTCACAATGAATTGCATTGTTAAACATAACATCTGAGGTAATGACAGAGTATGCATAAGGAATTCTGTTTGAGACGATCTCTTGGTAATCAGTTATAATGGTCACCAAGCAGTAACGGCTTGTTTTTAAAAATGGATAATAGCAATTATATTCCTAAAATTCATATAAAGTCATATGGTAAATCATAAAATTATTTTCTAGAAGTTGCAACCCAGCACAATACCAAGAAAAAAGTGCCATATGAACGGAGTGGAATGAAGTATTTATAGCAGCAGAACAGGTGGGTTTTTCAGCAATTATGATAATGCTAATAACTAATGGAAAAGAATAATTGGCAGAGTGAAGGCAATTGGGGTTGAGATGCTGAAAACAGGCAGGCATATACTAAGAGATAAAAGTCTCTTCTATGTTAATTGAAAATAATGGGAGAGCACCAGGGAAAGGTATACATGAGTACACCTTAAACTGGAAATTTTCAATAGACAAAAGTGATTTATACTAGCATAATCAAGTTACACTGAATTTTTTTCTACTGAAGAATCCAACTGGCATTCTTCCATGTAACACTTGATTTTTCCTTGTGGAAAATCACAGTTCTAGATGCATAATTAATTTAAAATTGAATGAAATAAGTCAATAGAAGTAGTCTAGAGAGGTTAATTTTGAATTAATTCAGTTGGTCTTGGACTGAAAAGATGGATGAGAATGGATTTTACAATAAATGAATACTAAACAAGGAATGAAAGACAGAGATAACAAAAGAAGACTATAAATAAGAAAAAAGTAAATTAAAGGCATTTTGTTTTGTTTTGTTTTTTTCCTTCTAAGTAATTTTCTAAGCCAAAGTGGATAAACAAACACTCTTGAAAAATCATATAACTACAAGGCTATCCAAACATTCTATTTGGAAATTATATTTATAATTAATCTTAAATAATCAGATCAGACATTCCTGTACACACACAGAGAGCAATTGAATTAACAATTGAATTTTTTCATTCTTAAAAGCTAGTTTTGAATATTTTTTTTTAAAAAAAATGGAGTTGTGATTTATAATGTTTAATTATACTATTTATTAATCTTGTCAAATGGGGAAATGCATTAAAATAAATACTAAAACATAACATAAATAACAATTTAATCCAAATTAATGAACACTAGTATTAATGAACATTACAAGTAATAAGCAAAAAAGAGCTCTAGAAATAAAATAATATATACAAAACACAATGAACTAATATCAAGTAAAGTAGATCAGTTACTTTAGTTAGCAGTTAGATATTTCATTTTATTTACTATATAATGTAGCTTTTCAATATGTAGATAATATGTAGGTAATGATATATTTATCAATTCTTACTGTTCTCATTATATGGTAATTTTCCTTTTATAGTAAATTTTCCTTTTATAGTAAAGAAACAATAAATGTTAATATAGACAATTGATTACTCTTTGATGTAAAACAGTAGTGAATTTCTTGTTTCAATGATGTGTAGTAAATAAATTAACTGTTGGAAATCCAGGAGTCATCAAATCATGGCTGACATGGATAGCCATGATTGAGCAGAGTTGGACTGGCTAGTATTTCATGTACCACCAGAAAAAAAAAGCTTTTTATTTATTTTATTTAGTGTTGCAGAGTAAAACGTCAGATTGAAAACAAAATATATGGACAAAGATAGAAAAATTTGGTATTACCCCTAATAGAGGGATTATTGGTGAAGTTGATGGAACCTACTAAAAGAGCTAAATTGAGTTCTTTGATCATAGAACAGACAATATCAGTGTTTATTACTGACTAGAAATCCCTTGTAGACTTTTTACATAAACTGAACAAAATGTATGATTCATTTTTGATGATTAGGCAGGCTAGATTATAGAAATAGAATAGAATTTCTGTAGAATAAGGGGTTAATTTATAATTGTACTTAAAACAGCTGTAAAGATGAAAAGCTACTTCTTTTTCTTTTTATATATTTTTTTCTTTTCTATTTTTCTTTTTTTTCCTTTCTTGCACATTGAGTTTTCTTTTTGATTTCTTACTTTTTGTTTTGTTTTTCTTTCTATTAGATTCCATTAGTTTTTAATCATTTTAAAAAAATCTTTAATAAAATTATCTTACAAATGAAATAAAAACCAAACAAATTGCAAAAATGTTATATTACGTATTGTTGTTTTCATATTATTGCTAATAAAATTACATGACATAGTCATGAAGTCACCAAGTGTTCAGCTGGACTTGATGGAAACTATATCTTTAATTACTGAAAAGTTAAAAATGCTATCAATATTAATCTAAAAGACAGAAATAGTAGGATAATTTCAGATTATATATGTTCCTAGATTACTTCTCTAGAAATTAAGATTCCATAGCAGTGTTCTGATTAAGTTGAAGCAGAAATGTTTGTAGCATCAACATGATTTTAAAACTATTAAGGTTTATGTTTATTAGATCACCCTGGATCTCAACATATATAGCATTATATAGTCATTTTTTCTCCAGAACAACCCTAGGAAATAAGTGGAGTTGAGAGACAATGAGTATGTCATATACTATGGCTAAGGATAGACTTACTTTAAGGATTATGTCCTTAATCCAGGTTTAATAGATAAAATAAACAATTGGACAATACCAAAACAAAACCAAATTTAATTATTATACATTTATATATTAAATGTATTTGATATAATTAGACCCCATGTACAAACAATAAATTTGCCTAGTTGTCATCTAAATTATGATTAAGTGGAAATATTTGAAGGTCTTCTATGGGAAAATTAGGCAGAGGTAATTTAGGTATTTTTACGTATGGGATGCCCAAATTCATTATTTTAGAGATAATGAGCTTTAAGTTTATGTTCACGTTTATGTTTCTCTTTTTAAAAAACCTGAAATAACAATTCTAAAGTTAAAATGCCACAAATATTTTGAATGAAAATGATTTAGCTTTCAATTTTAATAAAAGACAGTTATATATTTATATCTATAATGCCTATACTATATAGCACCTAATAATAATTTATGACATAATCATTTTTAATTAATGAGAGAGTGTGATATAATACAGAATAGAATTCTTTATTGGCCAAGTTTGATTGGACACATAAGGAATTTGTCTTGATGGAAATGCTTTTAGTGTACATAAAATAAAAGATGCATTTGTCAAGAATTAAGAATCATCAGGTACAACACAATAATAGTCATAGGGTACAATAATCAATCAAATCATACTAGGAAACAGTCAATATAAATTGTAAGGATACAAGCGACTAAGTTACAGTCATACAGTCGCAAGTGGGAGGGGATGGGTGATAAGGAGTAATGAGAAGGTTAACAGTAATAGTAATGCAGACTTTGTAAATAGTTGAACAGTGTTGAGGGAATTATTTGTTTAGCAAAGTGATGGCATTTGGGGAAAAAACTGTCCTTGTGTCTAGTTGTTCTGGTGTGCAGTGCTCTATCATGTCATTTTGAGGAAAGGAGTTTATGTCCGGGATATGAGGGGTCTGTAAATATTTTCACAGCTCTCTTTTTGACTCATGCAGTATACAGGTCCTCGATTGAAGGCAGATTGGTAGTAAATTTTTTTTCTGCAGTCCTAATTACTCTTTGGAGTCTGTGTCTGTCTGGTTGGGTTGCAGAACCAAACCAGACAGTTATAGAGATGCAGATGACAGATTCAATAATTTCTCTGTAGAACTGTATCAGTAGCTCCTTGGTCAGTTTGAGCTTTCTGAGTTGATGCAGAAAAAACATTCTTTGTTGTGCTTTTTATATATGGATTAAAATCTGTTGTTGAAAAAGATCCTAGAAATTTATATGGACTAGTTTAACTCATGATTTTGACACAACTAAAGTAACAATTTTAGGACATTGTAAAATATCCAGGCAGAACATAAAAAATATTATTTATCTAAATCTTAATTAAACATCTAAATTCATTTCTTCCTATATTTTCTTTGCTTCATTGAGATTAGCTCACAAATTGCTGTGTTATCTTCAGTGTCAAATATAAAATCATTCATAATACACATTATAATCTCTTCTAAAATGTTATTATTCAGTCAGTTGAATAGAATCTACTACCATACTGATGTCTGACAAACAAAACTGGTTCCCTGCAGAACTGTTCCTTTTCAGAGATTACTATCTAATGTTTGTTATGATTCTGTCATGTATTTTTCATGATAACCAGTGGAAAACTCTTTCTTAGCATTGAACCTAATTGCCACGTTTTATTTTAAAGAAAAATTAGTTATATATGGGCAATCATTAAACCTAGAATCCTGAGAAACACTCCAATTTTACATGAACATGTGAGTGATATGCAAGAAAAGTGGGAGATACAACAGGCAACAGATCCATTCTGAAGCTAAATGATGCTTGGTTCAGTAGAAAGTGACAATTTATTGAAGAATGGAATTTCTTTGCTATTAAAGAATTAAATTAAAATATTTTGATTTTGCCAAGGGAACTTTTCTACTCTGTCTCTGTTTAATTTATTTTGGTAACAGTGTAATTAAGATATATGGGTAAATAAAATGATGCAATTGTTACTCCACAGAAAGAATGAATTTCTCTAACGGGTGGAGCTTTCTCACTTCTTTGAATTATAGCAATTCTTCAATAGCTTCTCTAATAAAATTGCATTTTGAAGTTCCTGTGTGACTCCTAGAATGTAATCAAGATTTGTAACAAGCATATAGTCTGTTTCAGGGTTGGGATTCTATCAGTTCGCACCTATTCACTGGAATTGGTTGTTAACATTCTAAGTAGTTTGGAGAACCGGTTGTTAGAATAAATTATTGGCCTAATCCTGTAAGGAAAGCAGGAAGGAAATATTTTGGTGTTGCTTACAGAAACTGCCTCTCTATTGACCCTTATTACATTCTTGGCAGGACTAGACTTCCTGTCTCAGGAACGTCTCTAGAGTTTTTTTTTTCCCTCCTTTGCTGGTACTTTGCTTGTGTGGACTGACCATTCAAAGTTACAATGGTACTGAAAAAATGCCTTAGGATCATTTTTCACACTTATGACTGTTGCAGCATCCCCACAGTCATGAGAGGCCAGGAGAGGAGATGCATGCTTTGATGTGAGTGATATTGAGTTGGCCTTAGGATCATTTTTCACACTTATGACTGTTGCAGCATCCCCACAGTCATGAGAGGCCAGGAGAGGAGATGCGTGCTTTGATGTGAGTGATATTGAGTTGGCCACACCCAGCCAATAACATGACCACCAAGCCATGCCCACCAACTTAGCCACGCCCACAGAACCAGTTGTTAAAAATTTGAATCCCACCCCTGGCCTCTTTGTGATAAATAAGTATCATGTATCTGTTGACAAACCATAATAAATTTGTATATAAAGTCATGTTAAGAAACATTTTAGCTGTATAAATACATAGATACATGGGAGGCATAGAACAACATCAAAATAAACCTGTATCTCTAACTTTTCAAGTCTAGCCAGTTCCATTATAATGCTTTGAAAAACAATTGCTCAAGCAGCTGCATTATATAAAATGAAGTACAGACAATGAAACAGAATGTAACCCACACAAGTGCCTTAATTGTGAATTACTATTTTTAGAGGAAACAGAACTCTGTGAATTATCTTTTTAAAAATATTTTTATTTTATTCAAAAAAATAAGGTAAAATACAAACTTTTAAAAAAGAAACAAAAAGAAATTATACAAAAACAAAACAAAGTTAGACAAAACATTATAAAAGAAAAAATGTGCATTAAAAAGATAAACACAGATATACATATATTACACCCCCATTGGATATTGGTAAATATATTGGAACATTATTAGTCCCCCCCTTGTGAAACAGGCTCAAAATTTATAATCCTCTATCTCTATTTGCAACCAGTTTGAGCTATTATTTACCTACTATATATAAAAGCAAAGCAGTTAATAGGTTGAACTACTCTTTGCACATTATCATGTATTGATAGCACATACAGCTAAGGAACTGCAATATCTTCTGTCCATGAACCAAGAATGCATGATAAATAATATGAGTATCAACAAAGAGAAAATGGAAGTAATGACAATCATTAAAAAGCACAACTTAAACACAGTAATAGCGAAGACAATAAAACAAGTATCAGAATTCATATATCTAGGAATGATACTGAAGATAGAAAAATGGATGAAGAGATTAACATAAAATACATTAAGGCTAACAAGTATTGGGCAGCTAATCCCACTCCAACAACACAAGTCAGTAAGTACTGAGCAAAAAGAAATCTCATACAGAGCATATTCATCTCTATCCTATGTTACTAGTGCCAAATATGGTTACTTGCAATAAATCATAAGTGAAAATTAGTCACCACAAAAATTGTGTTTGAACAAAACTGCTGGAGTGACCAGAGGGGATAAAATAAATAAAATGAGACCATAAGGGAAGCAGGACTAATCTTAAACTAAATACAAAAACAGCAAGTTAAGTGATTTGCTCACCTGAAGAGAATATCTTGGGATTCTATACCCAAAAAAACATGAGAAAGAGGAGAAAGAACATGAGGCAGACCTAGAGGATGGAGAGACAACATCAAAGGCACACTACAACAACACCAAATATCAATGATTGAGGCTGCCAGAAGTGCAAGAACAAGAACCTTTTGAATAAGCATAGTAATAGGTAAGATTGCATTTAATAAACAATAATAAATGGACAACTAATAAATCTGAAGACATCAAATATATATGCTAATTTTCATGAATCTAATACATGTTGGAGAAATGATAAACTGACTGATGCGACATTTCATTAAAAAAAACCATGTAGCCAAGAACTTCCAGTTGTTCTTCCATCATGGTCGGAGAGGAATCTGTGATTGTGCGTGGTTTCGCTCCAAGCTCAGGAGGGTCCCAATTGAGACTGGAACCACCCAGGAGGGGTGGTGAAGAAAGGGGGAACTGCTTGGAGGGTCAAGGGGAGCTGCATCTCCCTTCCCTGACAAGATAAACCCTCTCTGAAGACAAGTTGGTCAAAAATGGCCACTATGAACACAGGAAGCCCTCCAGGAAACTAAGACTGTGCTGGAGTGGTGAAGTGGTGAGTGGAGTGTGAACCAGGTGAAATATATGTACATTAAGGTACCACAGAATTAAGAAACAAAGAACTATTTTGGATGAAAGTTTATAGAAGCAGCGATCAGAGAGAGAGGGAAAGAAATTGGAATTTATAAAATTGGCTTTGAATATTGAAATGAACTTTGGAGGTGAAACTCAGAGGAAAATATTTGAGCACAAAAAGCTTGGAAATTAAATTGGAAAACTGTTGGACTTTGGGCACTAAATAGGCATAAGTAAAGGCTGGAATTGAATGTGTTGAAAAGAAATAATAGCTAATAATTGAAATTAGCAAAATTAATAAAAGTTTTATAATTAAAAAGGGAAAAAATGAAAGAAAGGGTGGAACGTGGAAATAGTGAACTAAGAGAAAAGACCTGAAAATAAAGAGAAACAGGAAACAAACAAGAATGAAAAGAAATTACATACATAGTTAGGAGAGTGAGAGACAATGGATAAAAAAGAATAGAGAATGAGATTCTGCAAGGTAATATGTTGTGATATATAAGAATAAGCATTTGAAAACTGATAAGATTGGAACTGATTTGTTTTTCCTTTTTTCTTTTCTTTTTCTTTTTTCTTCTTTCTAATGATTATTGTTATATTGTTATTGTTATATATGGAATTTAACAGAATAGATATGGAAATGGGAATTTATTTTAAAAATGTTAATTGATAATCAGTGGTGTATAAAATTATGAGAATCATAGTGGAAAGATTAATATCAGTTTCTATAATTAATTGTCAAGATTAATATTTTTGTAATACATAGATGATATTTAAGGTAATTGAGAAAAGAATACCATGCAGAATCTGACATAAAATATGTGTATATCTGATATTTAATAGATAGGAAAATATTGTTATGTAAAATGAAGGTGGTAAGCTTGAACTGACAACTAAAGGGGATAAATTTTAGAATCAATAGAACAAGGATTGTTAAAATGGCAAATGTGACAGATAAAAGTAATATGTGCAATAAATATAGAACTTAAATAAGAACCTTAGATAATATTGTAAAGAAAGATATGAGAATATCCCAACAAAAATGAAGTAAGTTAAGATAAGAATTGAAAGTTGAATTTAATATTAATAAGTAATAATGTGATATGAAACTGAACAAAAAAGATGAATATGTAACTATGGTCATTTTTGTACTGAAATGTAAAAGCCTTGGAACCACACTGCTTGCCAAAAGAGAGGTTTTTAAAAAAAAATAAAAATGAAAGAAGGAATTGAATAATGAAATTATCATGCATACTTAAATAATATGGTGATGGCATTAGAAGAATATATTGGAATATTGAATAATTAAATAATGAAAGATTATAATACAAATATGTGTATTAACATTAGAGATATGATTAATGTTATTATTTTTGTTTGCACCAGAATGTATGATGCTTAGGTGCCGCACTGTTTATGTATTAATGTGTATATGTAGAATAAAATAAAAAACTTGTTTTTAAAAAATCATGTAGCCTGTATACTTAAATGCACTAAGGGAAGAAATATTAGTAGAAATGAACACTGAACATATAAAAAACACATTTTCTTTGGCACAGTGCTCTGTAGTGTATAAGCATATACTGTATATAACAGCTCTTTAAAATGTTCTTAAAATAATTCTTAATACTGTTTCAATTCAAATATATGCTCTTACTGAATCAGAGCAATAAACAGATATATAATCTCTATTTCAACTTGACATTGTCAGGTTTTGTCTAGGTTTACTTATCTGTGTTCCACTGTACCTTCAAAAAATGTAACCAAATCCATTATTGAATTCTCAACACATGATAGATTATATTTCTTTGATAAGTTGGTGGCATTAGCCATTCTTGTTTGGATTCTTTCTTCCTGAAATGCTATCCCCCAAATAATCTAGTTTTTATAAGCATTGTAATGTATATTGGATATGAATAACAATATAGTTTTTACAAGTGACATTATAATAGATCTTAGCTGAATTGTATAAAATAATATTCCTTTATAAATAATATTTTAATAGCATTTGATGTAACTATACAGTGCATATTTTAATCAGTAAGATCTAAAAACCTTATGACATATTACAATACTGACATTTCAGTCAAAATGGTTTAAACTAGAGGATATTTACATTCCATGTTGGCTTCAGAAAAATATGGATACTATTTTTAGGGAAGCTTATAGCCAAACGGATTTGCTTAGTGTTATAACCTAACAGACAGATCTTACACAGAACTCAATTAAAATGTTTTGCTAAAATGAATGCCACTATGATTAGATGTTGTAATGCATTGTTTTATTTATTTTTAATACATGAGACAGACATCTGTTTGAAATTTGGAAAACCATTCCCAGTCTGTGCAATGTTTAACTAAATTGTCTGAAGGTCTGATTCAATATTAGGAAGATTCCAATGTTCCTTTATTCTTGTTAAGAAAACATAATGCCTATGCTTGTCCTTTTGTTCCAGCAGTGCTTTCCATCCAACTGATTGCATTCATTTTGCTACATCATTGATTAGAACAATGATTTTTCTTAGTATGAGACAGATGTAGTTGAGAATGCCCTTTATTTATTTCTGACTAAATAATATTGAAGCCATGTTTTACATGTTAAATTTGTTTTTATAAAGTTTTGGCAATATTTTAAAATTTCATAAGAGTTACACACATTAAAAAATAATACTATAGTAAGCTAAATAATGTTGATGCAGATATTAGACCAATGTAGATAATTCAATTTGAATAGATTAAATTGGGACTCTTAACTACCACGGGACTTAAAAAATTTGTTGTAATTTTAATAGAATTTTAATAAATTTTCATCTGAACATTGAAAGTAAGTGCAAAGTGGAATGAAAAGATGCTTTTTATATTTTTTTTTCAATGCTTCATCTGTCCTGCACTGAAGGTCTGTCAATGGTAGACTGCGTGTGTGGGGGGAATATATTGGTGATGATCCCTAAACATATCCTGTGGTTCTTCTATCCACATCATCCTAAGTTTCTTCTGATCCCATAGAGAGTGGTAAACATCTGTTAATCTTCTCTATATCTTCTACCGTAGCAGTCCATTAGCATCAATTTTTAAGTGGCTAATATTTCAACATCAATATTCTCTGTAATGTCCAGATGCTTCACAAATTACTTGCATTTCTGTGCTATGCATTGATTATTCATCCAGTTTCTCTCACTATCTCCACTTCCATTTCATTGTGTCACATCACCATAAAAATCTTGTTGTAAACCATCCAGAATAAATTACTTTTAAGCTTTGAGATGATTTGGGATATGTAAAAATACTATGGAAAATTTTCTATGAGTTGTTCACAATAATAATTTGTTAACAGAGAGTTTTGAAACTTCAGCAGTAGCACTTAGATTTGCATAATGCTTTAAAGCATTCTATGATTAATTTACAATGTCAACATATTGCTCCAACAACATGCTCCAACATCTTACCAAGCTTTTTATTTTATTTATTTATTTATTTTTATTTGTCAATTGCTTACAATAGGTATAAGTAAAAACATAGTTATGGATACATATAAGAAAAAAATATATAAAAGAAACAATAGGACAGGGACGGTAGGCAAGTTGGTGCGCTTATGCACGCCCCCTACAGACCTCTTAGGAAAGGGGTGAGGTCAATAGTAGACAGTCTGAGGTTAAAGTTTTTGGGGTTTGGGGAAAAAACCACAGAGTCAGGTAGAGTATTCCAGACACTGACCACTCTGTTGCTGAAGTCATATTTCCTGCAATCAAGTTTGTTGCAATTAACCTTGAGTTTGTATCTATTGTTTGCTCTAGTGTTGTAATAGTTGAAGATGAAGTATTCATTGATAGTTAGGGCATTGCAATGTATAATTTTATGTACTATACTTATATCAGACCGAAGACTGCATAGTTCTAGATTTTCTAGGTCTAGAATTTTGAGTCTGGTGGCATAAGGTATTCTGCAACAAGTAGAGGAGTGGAGAACTCTTCTTGTGAAATATTTCTGGACTTTCTCAACTGTGTTAATATCAGATACGTAATGTGGGTTCCAGACTGATAAGCTATATTCGAGTATTGGTCTAGCAAACATTTTGTATGCTCTAGTTATTAGTGCAATATTACCAGAGACAAAGCTACGTAAGATTAGGTTAACAACTCTTAATGCCTTTTTGGCTATGTAGTTGCAGTGGGCTCTAGCACTTAGGTCATTTGAGATGAGTACTCCAAGATCCTTGACAGAGTTTGGATCATCAGCAAGGTCTTAATTATTCAGCCTGTATTTTATTTTCTGATTTTTTTTGCCAAAGCTTGGAATGATGGAATGCTGAGTCAACCTTCAGCAAGTCAGGATCGAACTCCTGAAAGTGGGCAGAGTTAGCCCGCAATACTGCATTCTTCCACTGTATCCTGGTATTTATCTTTTATTTCTTTATTATTATTGTTCTTCTTGTTAACTATTTTGTCATTAATGTAGTATATAGATAACAGGTTAGTAATTTGCAAATGGATTTGGTAGTTTAAAATCTTTTAGGCCTGTTTTGCAATTTTAATTTTGCAATTAATTTTATAGTCATATATTAATCAATATTCAACTATGAGGGATAATATGTGTATAGGTGTTAGGATTTTTTTAAAATGCACTTTTTAAATATCTTGCTTGTTTTGTGTTTTAGTTTGTTTTTCTTTAATTGTTTGGGTTAGGGTTAGGGTATTTTTTTTTAATAAAATAAAATTTGAATTAAAAAAGTCTTGTTACAACCTGGCTTTATTTAATAAGACTTTATATGTATTGTATTCTATGGTAAAATAGGAACAGGCATACATTCCATTCTAACATCTAGCTTGGAATATTTTACTTGCTCTAAATGATAATCTTCATTTAGAAATACAGGAAGTGAAAATTCGACAGTTCTTTTACTTTTCATTTCATATTTTATGACTAAGCAATATAAACTAATTTTCTAGAATGTGTTGCTTAAAGG
>NW_020769322.1:11876221-11917601 GCF_900518735.1 Pseudonaja textilis
TAATAATAATAATAATAATAATAATAATAATAATAATAATAATAATAATAATAATAATAATAATACAACTTCAATAAACAATAGCTTCGCCAAGTCCCTTTATGATAACCAGGCAAGTATTAATATGATTGATCATCTTGCAGAATGAGGCTTTCTCTCATGCTTTTTAACATCATACTGAAAAATACTGGGAGGATCCTCTTTTACAGAAAAATGTCCTGTATACTGATTTACCTCTACTTTCTATTTACTTGTGGCAGGGAGATGGTTGAATCATTACAAAATGGCAACTAAGAATATAAGAACATCTTTCCCAATAAAATGAAATAGAAGCTTACAAAATTTAACTATATCTTTCCTGTTGTTGCCCAAGCTCCTGTTATACTTATCTGCAAACCACTGTGCTCAAATAATAATTAAAATCAAGTTAAAATATAATAAATTCTATCCAGTCTCAAAAACTGATTTCCGTAAGCTGATACATTGAAACCAACCAAAATAATGTGCTGAATTTCAAACCTCAAAAGTTTTCAAAAAGGAACAAAAGCAACTGGGGGATTTCATTCTAAGATTTGGTTATGTCAACATTCTGAATTATTCTTTCACAAATGCAGTTCTGGGATTTTCTTTAACCAATAGAACACAGATTAATCATTCAGAAATAGTCTGTGTAATGACCACATGATCAGTGTAGGTAGTTCTCATTTTATGACCACAATTGGGACCAACAACACAGTTGTTAAGTGAAACATTTACAAAATGAAATTAGTGGTGTGCTTATGATCTTCAGCTTTTCTTTGCTTTACATATCTGTGAAGATCATAAGTGTAGGAATTTGTCCCTAAGTTACATTTCATCACCATCATAACTGTGAAAAATCACTAAATGAGTTTTAGATATAGAATCAGATGTCTATGTGCATATTCTGTGAAGTCAAAGTGAAGCTAACCCACCTTGACCAGCCACTTGGTTTTGAGGCACGGGTCTCTACTATACTATTAATGTTGAAAAAAATCAATGGATGACAGAAAAAAGATAGCCAAAGACAAGCTGCGAAGTTCCCCTTCCTTATTTTGCTTCACAAAACTGCTTTAATGTTTTATTTATTGATGTTGATGAAGTGAATCTATCAATGGACTTGCAAATCAAACCATCACATCAGAGCCATTTAAATGTTTCTATGAGCGTATTATTTATTCATGTATCTATATAATTTTGTTGTTTTATTTTGTATTTTAATCATTTTTACTGTAAGCTGTTCTATAAGTATTGTATAACCATCTGGTATGTTCACATATCAGTTTCATTCTGTCTTCTTTGTCACCCATCTTGAAAGAAAAGCATAGCTTAAATAGGGCATCTACATGAAAATAACTGTAATAGACAACTGAAGAAAACACGTACAGAAATATTGATATAACACGATAATAAATTATCCATGAGGATCTGTAAAATTTGACTAAGGCTATAATACTATCTCCAATATTCCTGTAAGAATATTGTATTCAATGACACTTTCTTTAGGTAGCTGTCTATAAGTTTGCTAAGTGAGCCTCATTGTTCCAAATCAGCTCAAGCCATGCTTGTTTTATTTCACTTTCTGAGAATTTGAAATAAGTGTTTTCCATAAATAATGCCTCAATCTTATATAGGCATGCATATAAAGTAAAAAGAAATGCCAATACAATAATTATTTAGGATAGGGGATTTTTTTTCTTCAGGATGTTATTGGCATTTTCACTACTATAGAAATAAAAGACGTCTAATAACCTATTATATCAGACGCTTGTCACATCCCATAATGATGGTGAATATATTTCCAAATGAAAAAAGCAAGCTGGACATTTTTCATTTATAAAAAGTCATTCCAGGTAATTCTTAAAATTGCTTATTTGGTGGAATTAGAATGTAATGCTTATCTGTATATAACATGTCTGACACAGCTGTTAGATATAAATTTTCTTCAGGCTTTTACTAACTTCAGTGTCAGTAAAGGATAGAGTTAGAAAACAGGAAATAGAACATTCCCTTGCCTATGGCACCACAGAAGGCAACAATACAAACAATAATTGTATAGATTTATTGAATCAAAAAGTTGAATTAACTTGTTTCATTATTGCATTGCTTCAATCCTAGCACAACTAATTAAAGGGACATATGATTCCTTGACTAATGTAAACAGAGATTACACTAAGCTAAATATTTAGATTGAAATCTAAATATTTAGGTTACATCTAAATCTAAATCAGTTAATATTGAATTGTGCAGATCTTTTCCAATGTGAAAAGATAGTGGGATAAGTAGCAGTAAGCAATAGTGTGACCTATATAGTAGAAATTATATATTACATATACTAGATTTTTTTCTTAAATTCTTCCAATGATCAAGTGGGAAATTGAAGAGAATAAAACATGGAATCATGTGCAAGACTGCATGTTCTTCCCATTTTCAAACCCCTTATCCATGTATGTTTCTGTGATTTTGGTAGATCTTAATGAGGAAATAAATATATAAGATTTGTAGGAGGACTGTGCAAAACAAAGGGATGCTTAAGTGAAAATTAATGTTAAGTTGCTTTCAAAAGAAAAGTTTCCTATGGGTCTCTATACTTTTAGTGAACTGAAGTGGTTTTGCATTAAAATTCAGATAAAGCTCAGCCATGAATTTTGATCCTCTAGAAACTGAACCTCATAATTAACAACTTGTTTTCATCACATACTTCAAAGAAGTTCAATAAATTGCTTTACTACTTATAAAAAGAAAATCATACATGTACTGTAGAAGATCTGCTTACTGCCACCACAGCTTTATGTCTGTATCAGAGGTACAGAAATTTTGTTTGGAACTTCATTTGAGCTATGTAAACTATTTTAAACTATTGTAATAGTTGAATGAAAGTCTTAGACTGCCATAAATCAATTTAATGAAGAAACCACATCATCTTGTTGCCTTGTGGAGCACAATGTGAAGTGGAGCACATTGTCTCCAATATACATGGCAGGTACATTAATTGTTAAACATGCTATACCACAGGATATTAAAATATCTTACATCCATTAAGAAGATATGAATTGTGCACAAATTTCATTGTAATCATTGATTCTACCTAGATAGATTAAATAGGGAAATTTGTTTCAATTTAATTCAATAGTTCAATCTAAGTTTTAGAGGAAAAAAGATATTTTCTACAAGGTCTCCCAATTTTTCAAATCAGTTTAATTAAATATGATAATTTGTTACAACTTCCAATTTGACTATCAACAAACTACATTTTCAAACAGCTTTATATATTTAGTGCATGCTGAACCTCATATAGACTGTATTAAATTGAGAGAATGAAACTGAAATTTGGTGATGACAGATAGTCACAGAGAGAAAAACAAACTGACAGGATTATTTTAATACATGGTTAACCATATTGAACAAGCTCAATGCAGCTTAAACCTGTTTGACTAGGGAGGATTTATACTTTGATATCTTTTGTTATCATTAATAGGATGAAAAGCACTCCTATGATATGAATCAATTTAAATTTCTGTGAAGTAGTGCTTTGGAACAGAAGAAAATTGCTCTACAAAATATTTTCATAAGATATGTGCTAATTTCCATATTCCCCACCTTTGTTACCAAATGAATGTTTGTGCATTTCACATGACTATAGATTATATAAAGGTACAAAATAAAGAACATTTTTAGTCTAGATTGCTTTCTCTATCCAATGGAGTGCAGCCAGAGAGTTTTGAAAGGATAGAAGAAGCATAAATCTGTGCATTGTGCATACATCAAATGAACAGATTTATATAACTTTCTCTTCTCTCTTACTCAGACACTCTTGTTAAGAAGTGGGGCCTTTGACAGTACTGTTCTGTTAAGAACAGATACTGCAAATTAATAAGAAATAAATATAAATCTATAATGAATAATAAATATTTTTAATATATATTTTTATTGAATTTCTTGTGTTACATCTTAAAGCATCATGGTATCAACAGTGTTCTTGGCATCTATACAGGTTTTTGGTTTAAATATCATAATACATTATATTACATTTGACTAATATTAAATAATAGCTTTAACTATGATTACTATTCTTATATCTTTATATAATTTACAAAATTTTGTTTTACTTTCTTAAGGGTTATTTCGGATAGACTTTTTGTCTCACTTCTTAGTTCTGTTTCTTAGCCATTTATACCAGTTGTTCCAAACTGAGAAGAATTCAGAGTCATCTTTTTCTTTCAATTTCATTGTTAACATATTCATCTCATCACAGCCTTTGCACAGGTATGGAAAACCCCAAATACTTCCAGTGAAGAACTAATAATACATTAAGTAAGGGAAAGTGCTGAATAATAAATATTTTAATGTGTGCATGACTTTCTTTGATTCAGGGTTGACTCATAGCTACTGCCTGGACTAGTCCTTGCAGTTTATTTGAGAAGATTTTAAAAGTGGTTTGCAATCACCTGCTTCCTGGCATTGAGAGGACATGATTGACCCAAGAACAGTCAACTGGCTTTATGGCTAAGGTGGAACAAGAATTTACAGTTTCCTGATTTTATAGCCTTCTTTAACCAGCACAACAAACTGGCTCTAAACAATCAGTATATTTATTAAACAATATTTAGAATTAATAATGTATAAAACAATGGAATAATTACTTGGCATCCTAAAATTACAATTAAAATCTTAAAGGATAATGTAGAAATTAAATAAATAATAGCCTATAGGGAATTTAATACATTCAGATAAAGGAAGGATTTGTCTGATAGTAGAAACTGGCGATTGAAAAATATTTTACTTTAACAGACTATATACAGAGGGTTGACATAGAGATGGAAAAAACAATAATAAAATGAGAAACTAAACTCACTACTTATTTTTTTATAATTTTATTGTTACATTTAAAAAGATAAAAGCTAATGTAAGTTAAAAAAGAAAATAATATAAAGTTCAGAAAAGAAAAAAATAGAAAGGAAAAAAGAATATAGTAAAGAAAAAGGAAAATATTTAAAGAAACGACTTCACCTTTCATCATAACAAGTATAGGCAATTTTAGTAACTTATCCCTTTGTTTAATGTACACTAATCTCTTCTTTCTATAGCCCATTTCTTATCTATAAAACTTTAAAGCCTAGTCATTCAGCCCTGATTAGCAAATATATACTATAAGACTTGGTCAGAGCAAGAGTGTGAAATGTTCAGAATAAGCTTGAAAATGTTTGAGGCTTTTCTCAAGACAAATAGAGAAAATAGTTTAAAGACATAGCATCAAATATTTTTGCTACAGCAAAAAGGATAACTGGTATAAAGTTACTTCTTACACAAAAACACCAAAGGGAGCACTTTGCAATAGCCAGGTTACTTTAAGAACTGAAAATAGACAAAGGGTGAGGTTTTTTGTTCTTTTTGTAGAAAAACAAAGAAAAAATGATTTCTGGTTGAAAAAGAAAAAGATGGAGAAATATCAGTGGTGAGCTGCTGGATGGTTGGAAGAGTTTGGGTGAACTCCTTGCAGTGATTTCTGCCTGGGCCTGCCCACCAGTGGTATGCTTTCCCTAAATAACTAACTTGTCCCTCACCCAGGCTGTCCAGGTGAGTTCTGCGCCATCCTGCTGTACTTACTGGACCTGCCTGAGTCGCTTAACTGCCTGTTTAAAGCTGGATTGCAGCCCCAAAGGAGCGCGTGTGAGTGCGCTCATAACCAGCGAACACTTTGTCAATGAAAGTGCAGCCCACCTCTGAGAAATATATATATACATATATTTTTACCTTCTGTTCCTGGCTTCAGCCCCCACCTTTTGGATAAAGAAGGATAGGGAAAAAGAGAAAGATATAAATCAATGGCTGCTCAGTTCTGCAGGATTTCCTTCTTTGACTGACTGGATAGGTCACTAAATTTTTTATATATTTCTCTCTATACATATTATTACACAGATACTCTGTCAGAATATATTCATAAACTGGAATAGAGCTTAGTAATAAGGTCAGCCAATGAGAGCTTTATTGGGGGCTGAAACTTAAAGAGAGAATCTGGGCATTAGAGAAACTAATTTGCTTGCAAACTGAAACTGATATCTGCTCTGAGCTGCTGCTGCTTCTTTTTCCTTATGTCAGTTTTTATTTATTTTTATTTATTTTATTTGGTTTGTCAATTGCTTACAAGATAATAGGTATAAGTAAAAACATAGTTATGAATACATGGATACATATAAGAAAAATAAAAGAAACAATAGGACAAGGACAGTAGGCACATTGGTGCACTTATGCACGCCCCCTACAGACCTCTTAGGAAAGGGGTGAGGTCAATAGTAGAAAGTCTAAGGTTAAAGTTTTTGGGGTTAGATACGAACTCAAGGTTAATTGCACCAAACTTGATTGCAGGAAATATGACTTCAGCAACAGAGTGGTCAATGTCTGGAATACTCTACCTGATTCTGTGATTTCTTCCCCAAACCCCAAAAACTTTAACCTTAGACTTTCTACTATTGACCTCACCCCTTTCCTAAGAGGTCTTTAGGGGGTGTGCATAAGCGCACCAACGTGCCTACCATCCCTGTCCTATTGTTTCTTTTATTTTTTTTATTTTTCTTATATGTATCTGTTATGACTCCCCTTCGAAATTCAAACAGACAAAACAGAAAGCAGCCGTTTCACTATTAAATCAAACGGAAAGAAGTCTTACAAGATAACGGCTGGCAGAAACCACAGCATAAATCTTTACTCTGTCCGGCAAACCAGTCCTGGCAATAAATCTCCAGCCTCAGAGCTTCTTGCTGTAACGTCTTCATTCAAATAGTTATTTTGTTCCTGGCAAAATGTACCAGCCCAGCTGTGTCCTTTTATACTCATTAAGGCCACGTGCTAATTTACTGACTTGCCCTTCTCATTCGCTCCAATCAATGTTTGTCCTGACGCCTCCCTTCAGATTGACGTTTCCTGGTTCTTCTAGTTCTGGCGTCAATCCACGATCTAACAGTCATCAGAGTCAAAACTCCCAGCAGGATCGATCCTTCCAGTCACAACATGTATCCATGTATTCATAACTATGTTTTTATTTATACCTATTGTAAACAATTGACAAATAAAAATAAATAAATAAAAATAAACAAGCTTTGGCCAAACTCCAGCAAGACTAAGTGGATTTGACTGGGACTTAACAACTTTAGTTTGGATGGGGTGGTACTCATTGAAAAAAATCCATATATTGGGATGGGTCTCCTGGATTCACAACTCCTTTTTGAAGAGCAAATGGCAGTCACAGCTAGGAGAGTCTTTGCACAACTTTGTCTTGTGTTCCAATTGTAGTCTGTCCTGGATCAGGTGTCCCTGTGGTCAGTCATTCAACCTCTAGTCATTTCACATTTGGACTACTGCAATGCACTCTACAGGGGGTTACCTTTAACAACCATTTGGAAGATACAGCTGGTACAGAATACAGCAGCACAGACAGTTCTTAGGACCCTAGAATGGCCCATGTTACACCACTGCTTTGTGAGCTACACTGTGTGCTGGTTTGTTTCTAGGTGCTATTCAAGTTGTTGGTTATTACTTTTAAAGCTTGATCCCCAAGTGGAGCTTTAAACTGGAGTTGGTTTAATAAGTAAGACCTAATTCCACCCAATGCATCCAACTGCTATTTTCCATCTTTTGTCAATGATTATAGGGGATGACCAGGCTGAGCCCAAGGGAGGAGTCAAATGTATCATCAGTCTTGAGTCACTAGAGATCTAAGTCCAGCCCATTTTGAATTCTGTTGACTCTTATCTACTACCAATTTGCTTTGACTATTAATAGTTCAGATTCTTCTGGACTCCTGGTTTCCCATGCCTGACAATGATATTTGTACTGGGATTTTATTGAGTATATATTTATATTTGATTATTTTAATATTTTAATGCTGTAAGCCACCCAAAATCAATCGCTATCATCCATCATGTGTATTAGATTTCACAGGTGAATTATATGTTCTATAAAGAGTGCTTCTTTTAAACTTTTGAATCTACTTCCATAAGTTTCACTGAAAGGATCTTGATCCTTGTATTTTTAGAAAAGGAGAAAAAAAAGATCCCTGACAACTTTCTGCATGTTTTTATATATTTCAGTCTCATATCAAGCAGACTAGAGTACCAAATTTCTAGTAATTTCTCTTATGGAAATTGTTAAAACTCTTTTATGCTTGTTGTCATTTTCCCTACATTCCCTAGCTGTTTTACATTCTTTTTCAAGTGTAGTAACCAGAGCTATACATGGCATTCCAGATTCAAATACACCATAGATTTGTGTATTAAGATCATTACAATGGCATTTTTTTTTCTTTAACCTATTTTTTAAATTATAGTCTTCACTCAAATAAGTTGTATTTATAAATAATAAGCTTCTTTCAACTTTTGCATAAAATGGCTCTCAAGCATTAAGAAAACCATTTAGTAGCAAGACTATTTATGCAACCAGACTGCAACTTATTAATTCAATAGTTGAGTCAATTATCTTAATATAGTCTAGAGAACACATCACATTTTGAGAATTAAATCTGCAAGAGTCTATTCTGCGTTGCAATTGAAGATGATTAGTTGTGAGTAGCCAAGCAATGTTTACCTTGTTTGACAGTTGAAAATGCCACACTGAATTATTAAGTCAGGTCTGAATGATGTTTTGTTGAAAATGTATGCATAAACAATGCCAGTAGTACCTCTAATTATGACTTGTGGCAATATAGTTACTTTTCTTGAAGAATTTCTCTGATACTGTTAATAATTCTTGCACTATTGATGATAGATATTTTGCTGGCCCTTTTGTTGTTACTTTTAAAATATTATTTTATTAAAGTTTACAAAAATTCAAAGATAAGAACTAAGAAAAAATATAAAAAGAAAAAAGCAGTGAAAAAGAAAACAAAAGAAAACAAAAACAAAAAGATAAATACAAACGATCTCACTTCTACCAGACTACAAACTATTTTAGTTATTTAACACTTTCTTTAGCATTTCAAAATTACATTTCTTCTTCCCATATTTCATTCTTTATCACTAATCAAATTATAAAACTTCATCATTCAGTTCTAATAAGAAAAATCTACTAAGAGCTATCAGAAATGTTAACATATATAGTTTAACCTTAGTCAAATAAATCTTTCTGGTATTCCGGCTTATTTGTTTAATTTCTGCTAAGTATTAATGGATTTTTCTTTTAAGCAGAACTGACTGACCAGTCTTTGTTTATAAAAGTCTGTTTATAAATGGGAAAAATTTCTTTTGCTTCAATTCGCAGAGAAACAGATAAATTCACTTTGTATTCCTTCCATTTACTTTCAAGAAGTTTAATCTTTAATTCCAACAAATATTCCTTTGACAAACAACTTCAATAGTTTATATCAATTTTGTAAATCCAAGATACAAAAAATTCCAAATCATTATTTTGATGTATCATTTGTATGTCCCCTTTAATTATTCAGAATCAAATGATTTCAAATGCAAATCCATTAGGGCATTTTTTTTTTCATATCAGTCTTGTAATCTGCTATTTTTAAAGTACATTTTATCTAATAAAATATGTTCTTCTCTGTTAAATACATGTTTATAGTATCAGGCATTACATTATACATTTCATTATAATACATTGCTCCCAAAAAGTGTTAATATCTTCTGTAGTCAAATCGGATTGTTCCATTGTATTAATGGGTCTCTTCTTTAATTGTAATCCTTATTTCTCTCTGGTTCCCTCCAGTCAACCTTCAAAATCCTCTCTTATCATATGATTATGGACATAATATATTTAGATTTCAGCAAGGCATTCGACAAAGTAGACCACAACCTACTTCTTAGTAAGCTAGAAAAAAGTGGAATAGATAGCACCACCACTAGATGGACTCGCAACTGGCTGACAAACTGTACTCAACGAGTAGTCCTTAATGGGTCTAAGTCTACATGGAGGGAAGTAAGCAGTGGGATGCCACAAGGTTCTGTCTTAGGCCCAGTACTCTTCAATATCTTCATTAATGACTTATATGAGGGAATAGAAGGGGAACTTACCAAATTTGCAGATGATACTAAGCTGGCAAAGAATAGCTAACACCCAAGAAGATAGACTTAAGATCCAGATAGATCTTGACGGACTAGAACACTGGGCTGTATCTAACAAAATGAAATTCAATGTAGAGAAAAGTAAAGTCCTACACTTAGGGAAGAAAAACCAAAAGTATACATATAGACTGGGTGAAACCAGGCTCAATAGCAGTAACTGTGAGAGAGATCTGGGAGTCTTAGTGGACAACCAGCTAAATATGAGCCAGCATTGTGCAGCAGCAGCCAAAAAAGCTAATGCAATCCTAAATTGCATTAACAGAGGGATACAATCAAGATCAAGTGAAGTACTAATACCACTCTATAAAGCCTTAGTAAGACCACATCTAGAGTACTGCATGCAGTTTTAGTTACCACATTATAAAAAAAAGATGTTGAGACTCTAGAAAAAGTACAGAGAAGAGCAACCAGGATAATTAGGGGACTGGAGACTAAGGCATATGAAGAACAGTTGCAGGAACTGGGCTTGGCTAGTCTGGTGAAGAGAAGGACCAGGGGAGACATGATAGCGGTCTTCCAATATTTGAGGAGCTTCCACAGAGAGGAAGGATTCAAGCTATTATCTAAAGCACCTGAAGGCCAGACAAGGAATAATGGATGGAAACTGAACAAAGAGAGATTTAACCTGGAAATAAGGAGAAACTTTCTGACAGTGAAAACAATCAACCAATGGAACAGCTTACCCTCAGAAGTTGTGGAAACACCATCACGAGACCTTTAAGAAGAGATTAGACTGCCATTCATCAGAAATGGTGTAGGGTCTCCCACTTGTGTGGGGGGTTGGACTAGATGACCTATAAAGTCCCTTCTAACTCTGATTATCTGTTCTCTGTTATCATTTTCTAATCAACAAAATATTCCCACAGGATTTTATGCAGCTGATTTTAAAATCTTCCTACATTCTTTCATATAATTTTAAATACTCCATAGGGAAATATTATTTCAAGTCCATGTTGCCCTTTAATTTTCCCAAATCAACATTCTGGTCCCCCTTTTGCTGTTTTACAAAAAAGTAAAGTTTTCTTTTTAATTCTTAAACTTATACAAAAGTTCTTTCATCCAGGATAAATGGAAAGTGTCCTTGTATGATGGAATTTGCCACACAGAAGATTCTTAACATCCAGAAAATTAACACTGAGCAATTTTCTAAAGTTGTTAAGAGGAGTAATGGTCAAAGACATCACCCATTCAAAGGCACAGAATTACAGCATAAGTAGCATGATTTCCCTCCAGGTCCCAAAGCTTTTGAACCCACTGGAGATTGCTATTTTATTATCTTTTTTTTTGGCAGACTCTGTATGGAGCAAATGGTATTGATGATTCTAGATCAGGGTTGTCCAACCTTTCACCTTCCCTGGGCCACATTAGAAGATGAAAATTTGGTTTGGGCCGCACATAAAATAAAATAACAGTAAGGATACCTGATCATACCAAAAAACCATAGAAAACATAGTTAACATATTAAATTTATTTGGAAATGAAGTTAGTGAGATGTTTTTATTATTTATTATTAATTATTTATTAAAAATTATTTATTTTTTATCACGGTTTTTTTAATCACAGTTTTTTATCACAGTTTATTTTCCGGCCAAATTTTGCGGGAGGGGGGGAGAGTGGGGGGGGAGAAAGCTGGCCCGCCTCACACCTACCTCTCCTCCTGCAAATGGCCCGGCTGGATGAGGCAGGACTGGAAGGCAGAAGCAGCAGCAGCAGCGGCAGGGGCAGAAGCCTTCCCCCGCCACCACTGCTGCTTCTGCCCCCACCGCCGTTGCCCCCGCCGCCGCTTCTGCCCCCACCGCCACCGCTGCTTCTGCCCCCGCCGCCGCTTCTGCCCCTGCCACCTGAACAGGGGCAGTGCTGGCAGGGGCAGAAGCAGCAGCGGTGGCGGGGGCAGAAGCGGCGGGTGCAGAAGCGGCGGCAGGGGCAGAAGCGGCGGCAGCAGCGGGGGCAGAAGCGGTGGCAGCGGGGGCAGCAGCGGCAGCGACGGCGGGGGCAGAAGCAGCAGCGGTGGTGGGGGAAGAAGCGGCAGGGGCAGCAGTGGCAGTGACAGCGGGGGCAGAAGTGGCAGTGGGGGCTGAAGCAGCAGTGGTGGCAGGGGAAGAAGCGGCGGTGGGGGCAGAAGCGGTGGCAGCAGGGGCAGCAGTGGCAGCGGCGGCGGGGGCAGAAGCGGCGGCGGGGGCAGAGGCGGGCGTGGCAGGGGAAGAAGCGGTGGTGGGGGCAGAAGCGGCGGCGGGGGCAGAAGCAGCGGCAGCAACAGCAGGCGGTGGCACTCTGACGGCGCCCGCCTTTTCTCTTGCTGCTTGGCCTGGCGCTCGCCTCGCCCCACCTCGTGCCTGCCTCTCCTCCTCCTCCTCGCTGGCTCTGGCATGAAGGTTGGGGTGGGCACTGGGCCGCATTACGAGGCGACCTGGGCCGCATGCGGCCCGTGGGCCGTGGGTTGGACAAGCCTGTTCTAGATTATCTTCTTCACCTGGAGTTCTGAGGAGCTGATATATTTTCCATGTGTATTGGCTTTACTCTGATGAAGTTATCTATCACTGCTTCTCCAGATGTGATCCTTTCATTATTTCTTGAGGGCAAGTGATGAAACTTCATGTTTGACTCATTTTTTTTCATTTACAAATGTGGTAAGGCTGTTTGTTATAGGTAAGCACTGAGGGTGTTATCTAGTTGAGTAATGAAACATCTACAAGAAAACAACCAAACTGTAAGGTTTGCATGGGGACCACAAACTTCAGTTGAACCCAGGTAAAACAAGCGGCTATGGGTGCAAGAGACCTCTGGTTCCAATTGCTTACGTTCATTAACTCTGAATAGGGTTACACTACCCAAGACAAATCCAGTGCATGCAATTTTGGGGTCCTTCTGCTCAAACAGCAGGTGGCAGTAATGGCTAGGAGAACCTTCGTGCAACTCTGTGTTGTATACTTTTAGTTTGGTTTTGCCCCCTTATCTCGATCCTGTGGCCGTGTTCATTCATTCATTCGTTCATTCATTCATTCATTCCCTACTAATATCTCGCTGGATTACTGCAATGTGCTCAACATGATGCTGCCCTTGAAGAGTATTCAAAACTGAAGCCGGTACAAAATGCAGCAGTGTGCACACCCCTGGAAGCTCATTGGGATGCACACACAACACCTTATTGTGTGAATTACATTGGTAACAATTATGCTTTTGGATCCAATTCAGGGTTGTCATCTTTAAAGCCCTACATGGCATTGATCCAAGGTATCTGAGAAGCTATCTCTCTCTGATGGGACAACTCAATCCTACTGAGCAGAAGAGGCTTGCTATGAATCATGTCTGCTAAGGAATTGAAGCAGGCTAGATCAAGGAGAAAAACTATTCTGCTGTGGTCCCATCTCTGTGGAACATTTTACCACTGGCCTTCAGGAAGGGTATCAAAACCTGGCTTTCTGACTGGCTTTGGGCCTCAAGTGGGTCTCACATCCTGAGGTGGCTGATGGAATAGGAAGACCTTAGCCTCATCTCTCTTAGTCTGAATTTAAAATTATATTTTAATTCTGTGTTGTTTTAATCTTTTAACTATTTTTTACTTGTTTTATAACTTGAAATCCATCCAGAGTAGGGAAGTTGGGCAGCATAAAAAAAATTGATTGAATGAATAAATTTATAAATAAAAAGCTTAGAGAGCACCATGGCCACCAAATATAGATATATTTGCTGGCAGCCTCTATTTTCAACTTTATTTGCAAAGAAACTATTTCTATATAGTTTTTAAGCTGCTTATTTGTTTCTATTACCTACATAACTTGCATAGATAATGAATTCATGCATGGGCCATACATCTATATACATATCTGTTATGTATATGTAAATAATGTAGTTGGGTTGACAATATATAAAATACAAATATATCTGTTTATAGCTTTAAGCAAAAATACTGTAATTTATTATGCTGTGTTCTGGTTGGTTAATTCTGCTACAAGTTGCCATAAGAGGGAGCTATAGATCATGGTTTAACTCTCTCTTTCTCTTTTTCACTGATGATCTCTCTTTATACTGATACTGATACTGACTACGGACTGATACTGACTAACCCTGTTTATTTTTATATTCTGTTGATGTCGAAGGTTATTTGTTGTATAGTGGTTTGATATTTGTCTGCTGTAAAAGACATGGAACCAGTAAGAAGATATGTAAGAAAACTTTACAACTAGATATTTCTGGACTGTTAAAAATGTGTATGACATGGACTGTTTATTGGACTGTGCTATTTCTTCAAGTAAACATTAATACAACTTGTTCAACTCTGTGACTGTATATTTTTTCATAACTGTTCTCATAAACTGTTTTCCATGTGCATATCCTTTGTATACAAGGGTTACTCTGCACACATCCTAACAATATCTCTGGATAAATTATTTTGTTACCACTTACAAATAAGTAATTTCCTTATATGTACATTCATATATTCACACTATTCCCTTTTGAAGGAAATAATATTGAAAAAAAGTACTAAGAGGAGTAAAAAATAATAAACCAAAAAAATGAAAGACTTGAGGTGAGAAAAATAAAATATATCTAAATGTATTTTAAACAATATTCATTATATTTCTTTGTATCTTTTTATATTTTAAAACCTTTCTTAGTTTCACTAAATCCATACATTTCTTTTCGTCTCATTTTTATTCATGATGAAAACAAAAGTGCTTTGTTTTAAAAAACATAAAATTGTACCACAGTTTATTCTCTTTTGGCACAGGTGGTGGCAGACAAAGATTCTCTTTTTAAAGAACTTCAAATTATACATTGCTTATAAAATCTGGACCATTCTTCAAATAATTCATGTCAGATTTTTTTTTAACCTTTAAAGCTTATATTGTTTCAGTTATACCAGAAGTCAAAAAGAAGTAATCATGGTGACTGGGTGTCAGTTGTTCTCTAAAATAACATCTTCATTGCCCCAAAACATGTTATTACATATGGTTAAATACCTTGTCATTTTCTCATGAAATCTCATGTAATTTTACCATTCTCACAAGATCTTTAAAAGTCTGAAAAGAATGCCAACTATTGAAATATATTGTTACATTTTCTGAATACTAAAATTCAAAAAATGTGTAACTGACTGAACTTACAAAAAGCAAATGATATTGAAGAAAGAAAATGGGTACTCAAGGAGAAATGCTAAATAACTCAATCTTGAATTGTAATAGATTTATCCTGTCTCTCACCTAAGAATGCATACTATACAATTTATGTCCTGCATGTAGACTACTTCTGAGGTTATAACTGAATACTAAAACAACAGAAAATCAGCTTTATTTTGCTTTCTTAGATTCCTTATTCTGAAAAACAGATTTGACATGCACACTATAGAACTTAAAGCCTGGAGAAGGAAAACATACGAAGGAATAAATAGAAAATAAATGTGTTTTCTGTTTTATGAAATAATAGCTTATATATTCTGGAATTTTGTATGCATGAATTAGATTTAAAAAATATAGAGCGTAAATTGGGAGAAAATGGGCAAAAAAAATCAGAAAATAAAATACAAGCTGAATAGTCAAGATCTTGTTGATGATCCAAGCTCTGTAAAGGACCTTGGAATACTCACCTCTAATGATCTAAGTGCTAGAGCCCACTGCAACTACATAGCCAAAAAGGCATTAAGAGTTGTTAACCTAATCCTACGTAGCTTTTTCTCTGGTAATATCACACTACTAACTAGAGAATACAAAACATTTGCTAGACCAATACTTGAATACAGCTCATCAGTCTGGAACCCACATTACGTATCTGATATTAGCACAATTGAGAAAGTCCAGAAATATTTTACAAGAAGAGTTCTCCACTCCTCTACTCGTTGTAGAATACCTTATGCCACCAGACTTGAAATTCTAGAACTAGAAAACCTTGAATTACGCCGTCTTTGGTCTGATTTAAGCATGGTATATAAAATCATACATTGCAATGTCCTACCTGTCAATGAATACTTCAGCTTCAACCATAACAACACAAGAGCACACAACAGATACAAACTCAAGGTTAACCGCACCAAGCTTGATTGCAGGAAATACGACTTCAGCAACAGAGTGATCAATGTCTGGAATACTCTACCCGACTCTGTAGTTTCTTCCCCAAACCCCAAAATCTTTAACCTTAGACTGTCTACTACTGACCTCACCCATTTCCTAAGAGGTCTCTAGGGGGCGTGCATAAGCGCACCAACGTGCCTACCGTCCCTGTCCTATTGTTTCTTTTATTTTTCTTTTATTTTTCTTATATGTACCCATTTTATGTATTCATAACTATGTATACACTTATACTTATTATCTTGTAAACAATTGACAAATCAAATAAAATAAAATAAAAATAAAAAATAAAATATATGTCAGTCAATGATCTCATTTAATAGCATGCACTTATAACATGTTTGTTTACAATTATCCATGAAAAATAAATTAACTGAAAAGAAACACAAAATATAATATCTGATTTGGAACTGTTTTTGTACTTCTTTAGCTGTTTCTTTCATCTTCTTTATTCATTTTGAAATATAACATCTTTCTTTGGTGGAAAATGAGTTATCTGCACAGTCTGAGTAGAACCAGAACATATTGTAAGCAGTACACTAGAAGAATTTTTGCAAAGGTTCTCCTTGTTACAACCGCCATCTACTCTTCAAACAAATGGGCAAGAGGATGCTTAAAGTACAGACCAGTCTGCTTTGTATAGTAGTACTATCAGAAACACCTCACACATCACAGTCCATTTTTCTGAGATTAAACCTTTGTTTGCTTTTTTGTCCATTCATATATTCAATTTTTATGGCCACTCATTTGGTATACCACTCTGTGTAGCAAACAAAAATCTATGACAACAGTATAATTATTAACAAAAAATGGAAATGCACACCACCTGTGGCACCACATAGCATTCCATAATCGATAGCCCTAACCTCTACCCCATCTTCCACTATCTGTAATCCCCACTTTAAGGAAAAATACTGCAAAACAACATCTCCTACTTCAAACCCTCAGATAAGGTCCACTACTGATGGTCTAAAAAAATTCTGAGACATCCAGCAAGATCATTATTGCATTATTCTGGTCTCAATAAACATTATTTATAGGGGTAATTAATGTGGTGTTATTATCATATTGAGGGATATATTGTGCTATGTGTGTGTGTGTGTGTGTGTGTGTGTGTGTGTGTGTGTATGTATTTTTACCTAGTTGTTAGTGTTAGTAGTAGAGCCTTCATAGTAAATAATGGAAAATCAGATTTAAATTCTTTACCCACAGTTGTTTTCTTTTCCAAAGAATTATTTTCAACTTTCTTGGAATTGTAAAAAATATTTGCAGATTGCAAAATAACCTTGAAAAACATAAAATTATATTATATACATAATTTTAAAAGCAGAATTTTATTTTCTTTGGTCTATGCTACTATATTCTGTACTTACCATCTATAAATACTAAATACTGAATGTATAAAATAATACAGAAGACATGTATTGTTAATCTCAGTGTATTAACATTATAAGAAAGAAAATACAGTAATATGAGAGAAAATGAAGAAATGTATTCTGTCATTTCTGATACAGAGGATGAATAGGAGCTCTTCTCACACTTGGGCAAGATTTTAAATATGAAAATAAACAGCAATTTCATTGATTCTGTTGTCTTTAGCAAGTCTGGCACATCCCTCTTATCTGTACATACTGTATTTGCAATTAATGCTGTTGGGAGCTTAGCTGTTTCTCAGAAGCTAGACCAACTGATCTTGTCATCTAATGTAGGAGCACAATATGATGTTATCACACAGATACAAAACCCTAAAACATATGTCACATGAATGAAAAATGACAACATCTATGAGTGTTGTAATTAATCCAAATTAATCCACATATAAGATAGGACACAGCAAGTGTAGTCAATCGTGCACGTGTGTACCTTAGTTAAACAGTTAAATATTTGTTTCAATTTAAGATAATAAATAAATCTATTACACATATTGTCTATTCAACTTTGTTTTCACTTCATCCATATATGTATACTACAGAAAATCTAGAATGAAAATGCCACAGTTTACTGGTTTTGATATGATGGAAAATGTCTAGGAGAATCTTGAAGATACTCATTCTATGTAACATCTTTATTAATAATCTGCAAGAGGGAGTGAAAAGCATGTTAATGAAATTTGTGGATGATAAATTAGAAAGCAAGGAGAACACCGAGAGGGCAAAGAAATGTTATAAATGAGATCCAATGAAATTGGAATAGTAGGCAGAAAATATCAAATTGAAATTCATCTTGGGAAAATGCAAACAAGTATATATGAGAAAACTCATCTTCAGCAGATGATCAACCACCACCATGCTCAGTAAAATAACAAAGACATGCAAGAAAATAGTTATTCATAATGTCATATGCCAACAATATTTTATGAAACAAATATACTAAAGCCTTTTCCAATTTAAATTTGACAGAGGGCAGATTGTCCATATACATTCCCACCAATCAGAGGGAAAAACACAGATATGCTGTTCTCATACCAAAAGCTGTCTCATGCTGAGATAATTTACATGATAAGTTATTTATGCCAAAATACCACAAACTTTGAAGGAGACTTGAAATTAGTTCACTTGAAGAACACAAAAAAGTCTTACCTGACAACATTCCTTTAAGTGACTAAATCCTAGTTTGGAAAACTAATTCTAAACAAGAAAAACAAAGTTTCACTTATTCATTGTGTGAAAAATTGTAAATAGCAGTGGCAAATTATGAACTATTTACAGGGATGTTGATAAAATAAAGGTGAACATAGCTGGGGAGGAAGAAATTGTTAGAACAAGTTCTCTTTTTAAAAGAACTGTTCCTTTACTACCTCCCCCCCAAAATATCCAACAACAACAATCCACAACATCGCTTACTGCTTAGTTTTTGCTTATTTTTTATTTAACAAGTCCATGTATTATTACATGCTGTTAAGGGGTTCAAGGTGATGTTCATAGGATCACATTTCATTTTATCCTCTTGTCAGGTCTTATGAAGTAGGTAGGGGTTTAACCTCTAAACAAGAGGTTCACAATCAATTGGGATTTGAAGTTGGATCCTCTTACACCAAGCATATATTTTAAAGAGAGTTTCCATATGCCAATTTTGAGGTACAACCACAGATTGGGAATTCAAAAATAAGGGAAATATTTCCAAGTATAGATATACTGATATGACTGAGGTTTTGACTGAGACCAAGTAGGCTCCCAGTCATACATAAAGGCCACCTAGTATTTAAAAAGGGGTAAGGGCTATGTTTCTTGTTTTGAATACTAGATAAGAGTAGTGGATGAACTTTTTCTTTGGAGGAATCAGTTACAATTGGATTATTTTAGCATTATTAATTTAGCATTTTTATTATTGTCCATAAAAAGGAAGAAGATTGTATTAAGAATTTGGTAAATTCTGTAGCTTTGTACAATCCTCTGAAATTATCAGAACTAAAATAGGATAGTCATAATCTTTCATATGCTATTTAGATCTGTCTATAAAATACCAAAGAAGCCAGCCAGATCAGAGCAGTAATAATAACAACAAACACAACAGTCCTTGACTTTAAAGAATTTTATGGAATTGAGTGATTGATAGAAATGAGTGACTGCAGATATCCAATTCAATTGATTAGGCTGAAAGTGAGAGAGGAACTGTTATCACTGTTTTTATTTTTTATTTTTAGCATGCTGATTAATAAAACATGCACATCTCATTTTATAAATTCATTTCAGCTCATATCCCTAAACAAACTGGTTTACGATTTGATCTTAGTTGAAGTAGATCACTGATGAACTGGTTTAGTCAGTGATTATTTTTTATCAAATGGGAGATTTGTCTTCACAGAAATGATACTATATGCATGAATCACAGTTTTTACTATTTTGACAGGCATCTGCTTCATCTTTCCATTCTACTTGGAAATGGATAGTACATGATTTAAAAAGATTACAGTAAGTAAGAAGAACTACTAAATATTTTAATCTAAAACTTGCTAAATATTTTTTAACTAGCATAAAGTACTAATGCAAGTATGTCCAGCTTGGGGAAGCAAATGGCCACACTGGACATTTTGATAACAAATTGTAAGTATAGAGTATAGTTACTATAATGGTGGTATGTGGGATTCAGGACATTATGACAATAAAGATAAGTATAGATAAGTATTATTTTCAGCATGGAGCTTTCTTAAATTTCCTTTAATTCCAATTAAAATAATATCTAAACATTTGAAAAGTGAAATGGAGCATGGGGATTGTTAAACAGAAAGGTGATGTCCAAGGTTATATTCTTTCCCTTTGGAATGCTGGAATGCTAGAATTACTGCATTCCACCAAAATTGTACAGTACAAATTAATTTGCCAAAGTAGATGAATTAAGTTATTCTTTAATGAAATAGTAAACAAGTGTTCTATCCTGGCTTTCTTCACTGCAAAAATTAATAGAGCTGCTGGAAAGCAGATCCAGTCATTACGTCAGGTGCCTTCATTAGCCCCTTGTTAAAGCCCTTCAGTGTTCTGAGATTTCACTTACTGAAATTATTAAATGCATCTATTTCTTAGCTTCTGGTTATTCTTCAGTTTCTTTGAAGATGGCAGCAATTATTTTTTAAAGCTGGATTTGAGAGGAAATGTGGCTGCTCAGTGTACAGCTTATCCTTTTATATGGAATATAACTTATTTTGATTCACAGTTGGAAATGAAATTATTTTATGAAAATGTTTTTACAACTTATGGAATGATACTTCAGAATTTTATGCTCATTGAGTATAGCTATTCCTTTAAAAATCTAGTTTCTTTTTATATTTGCCTTAAATATTTATTTTATAATATAGTGTAAAGTTTTGAGTCACATTTAAAACTAGACTGCAAGAACAAATGAAATAATAAAGTATCCTCATGTATGTATTTGTTTGTGTATATAATAAAAATAAAAAAACACATCCAGAGAATTGGGCAGCAGATAATTTTAAAATCATTTAACGAAGTAATAAGCAAAATAATTATTTCAACAAATCTTTATAAAAATGTTCATGGACATGCTAGAAAATAATCATCTTAGTCTAGTATTTTGTTTCTGACAATAGCCAACCAGATGCCTCTGAGGTGCATACATGCAACAGCCTAAGACACACACAATTATACAAATATAATTGGGTGAAATAGCCCCTTCATAAAAACTATTCAACTGCACTGGTGTGCTATCACCACACTAATGTATTCCAGAAAGAAAAAAATTAAAATGTTTTCATCTTTAAAGACAGTATCCATGTTGCACAACATAAATAAAACACCACACATTATGATCAAGATAGTGATGACATCAAGGTCATTTGGTATGAGTATTATTAATTGTAAACTGAATAGTGAAGGGTCTTTGTCAGTTTATGTTTTGCTGAAATTTGATTTATACTTTCTCATAAGTAGTCCTTTCCTGTGAAAGGTGTAAAGTTGGGTTTCTTGGAGTGGTGATGGGGGGACTTACACTTTTTTTTCCCTGGGAAACTGGGATAATATTAAAGGAAAGTGGGGAGACAAAAACTAACCTTATTTTGTATTTCTAAACATTTATATTATAGTTTTAAAAAATACAGGAAATATTGCAGATTTTATTCAAATTTGGTAGCATTAGGGTGTCCACAATCATGAGACCCATGATGTTTGTGGACTTTAAATGGCAGACATCCTGTTTTATATACTTGCAATATATGTGAAAAACTAAGGATCATTCAGAATACTAATAGTAATCATGATCTAATTTGATCAAAACATTCATAATGTTCAGTTGCTAGGTTGCCATGAAACATCTGAGGCTTCAAAGACAAAATTACAATTGGAATATAGGATGTAAAAAGTATGAACATAGAAAGCTCAACACCATGAAAGAGAAATTAATTACATATTGATTTCTTAATCATCATCAATCTGAAATTAGACACTTTCAGTCAGAAAGATAATACTATTTACTACTTAGTAAATGAAAAACAAAGAAGGAAATATTGCTTTGATAACAAGAACCATTAGTTGAATACAACAAACTTAATAACAAAAAAATTAATTAAATTCTATGGACAACCCTTTAATTTGAAATTTTCATGTTTATACTTCAACCTTTGATGTATAAGAAACAATGGCTTTATGGTTGAGTTTAGTATAAATTTGAGACAACATGCAAGCAAGTTGTGCTGCTTATTGTTGGAAAGTGAAATGTTAGAGGTATAAGTATTAAGGAGGAAAATTGGTTTGTATAACACTGGAAACAGAAATGAAGCAGAATGATTTATCAACTTCTGTCAATCCTACAATGTCTTCATTGCAAAGACAGCTTTCACTGATAACATAGTTCTTCATTATTAATACAAACAAAAATATGCCTACATACATAGACATCATAAGATGGAATTCCTAGAAATTAATTTGAAGACATTGCTGATACAAAGCAATATACTATTTTATTATATACTAATAAAATAGTGTGAGCTAATATATACTAGTGAAAACATAATTTACAGACCCTAATAAGTAGATAGCATGCTTTCTCTCTCTACACACGTACAAAAAATACTTGCTGTAGTTTTGCTTTACCCGGTAATATTTTATTACTGCCCTGTCCTGGAGTTATGAATAGCAGAGAGAATCTGCCTCCACCTTTCTTATCCCAGAAGGCTAGCAACAGCTGGTGGACATGTCTTTTTGAATATAATCCACTAATATGTAGTATAATGTTTTGGATTTTATTAACTTATTTATGTTCTTAATTTAAATGAATTTTTTATGATTGTAAGACAGCCAGAATTACCTTGACATAAGATGGACAGTCAATTAATTAATTAATTAAATATCCAAAGAGCAGTTATGAAGATTTTTAGCACAATAACAAGAGAATGAGGAAGGAAAGGAGAGGAAGAGGAGACTGCATTACATGTTGAATGATTTTGGAACTTAACTCATCATTTTCAATTAACATTATAGCAACATATCCTACTTAGCTGTCATTTCTATGGTAATACATTTATTCTTTTTTCATTCATAAAATATAGATACTGTTTAAAATATTTTTAGTCAAAATTTTCTAGATGCTTCAGTGAATTTGACCTGCTAGAACATCCTTCTATGAAAATGTTATATTGTTTTAACCCCTAAAAAGATTTGCCAGATCATAGATGATGTAATAATATAAGGGAAGGGAGGGAGGAAAGAAGTGAGTGAGAGAAATGCTGTGACATATATTATTATGGGAAGCTGTGAAGTTTTTCCAGCAGACTGTCTCAAAGATTTTTTTTTTTTTTAAGGCAACTGGAGTATATTTTTTTCCTGGAGGAAGAAGACAAGGACGTTTTACTTCTCATCCAAGAAGCTTTATCAGTTCTGGAAGGATAGAGTAGTAATGGAAGTTCTAGTTCTGACAGGATGATTTGCTACCAGAGAGGATTAATTAGGAAGGCATATTGTATTTGAAAATTGGACATAGTGAGCAAATTAATTTGAGGGACTCCTTTACAACCAAAGTCCTGTGTTAATACAATATTTAAAAGCATAGCTCTTAAATGATATTGTACATGGTCAATATCAAGTATATTTTCATTTTATTTTGTTCATTCAGTTCATGAAATCTGAAAGGAAAAAGATATAATGTGGCAATCATTTGCTAAATAACTCGCACGTACAATGAAATGAGCTCATGGTAAAACTGATCTACATATCTAGAAAATAAGCCTTGTCTCTGTATTCTCTGACTACAATAATCTATCATTATATACTGTATGTATTAGAGTGGGAGATATCTCAAAATCATGCAGTTAAATTGAAAATTTCAGGTAGTCAATCCTCTCCGACAAAAATTATGGCTCTGGGTTAAAAAGAATTTTAAATCATGAAGTACTGGAAACCTTTCTTCATTTCTTCTTTTTTATTCACAAATATTCATTTGTTTTGAATTTATATAATAATCCTTCAAAACAGTTAGTAAATTCAAACTCTGCCTTTTGCGGGGGGGTATATTTTCAGCTTCTTGGACATTGTGATCTCAGATTTGAGAGACTTATTCATATTTACTCATAAAAACAGATATGGAGTATTTTTGAAAACAAATTGAAATTGATGTTATGCATCAAGCATACATTATTAAACATGATTGGCTTAAATTGTGAATAATTTTCACCATTCCAAAGCACAGGCAGCTTTCTAAGCAATATAAAGAAAAACGACATAATTATTGCAGATCACATGGGCAGTTAGCTTAATTATATAACAGCCTGCATATCCAATTAACTTTTTCTTTATTAGCAATGCAACTTCAAAAAATATTCAAAAACCTATTGCCTGTTTAGGAGTCTTATTCAAATTATCAAATACAGTTTTTTACAAGAGGTAAAATAATAAATAATATTCCTCCTGGCAAATGAATATCTATGATTTTCCACATGTCAGCATTCCAATCAAACTCTCTATCCCAAATACAGCACTCAGAAACAAAGTTCATCCAAGTAAGAATTTATTAGAGAAGTTATATTGGCATATCTGGGGAAAACCTGAATCTGAATTCCTGCATTTTCCCCTGCTACACTAAAGCTCACTAAAGCCCTGTTGATTATTCTCAAGTCATGCTCTCCAATCCTCAATTCTTAATTCCTACCAAATCCAATCACCCTTCTCCAACTCCATTGACTCAGCCTTGAGCTCAGGTGAAAGAATGTTGTTGTGGCTATCCTTCATTCTCTCTATTCTCACAGCTGCCCATCCCCCCCAATGGCAGACCTAAATCTACTTCAAGATGGATCCAGGGCTGCCACCACATATATATTGGTAAAATGAAATTATACTATATTATATTATCATATTACATAAATCATGTTGCCACTAATTGATTTTTTTGCATGTGAATATTCTATGAACAAATTGGTAATTTGAATCTTTGTCAAACATCTTGGCTTCTAGCAACCATGAGCCTGGACAGTTAAAAGGCAATTTGGAATTCTAGTTTAAAACTCTTGGTGAGCCATGGACAACTCAATTTTTATTTATAGACAACAACTACTGAAATATTGTAAATAGCATCTTGGAGTCTTGCTACCTTTTTACATGGTGTAGATAATGTATGATAAGCTGATTGGCAGGAAATAAACTATTGCCAGGTGTTATGTACTGTATGTAAATAACATAGTTGGGTTGACAATATATAAATTACAACTATATATGTTTGTAGCTTTAAGAAAAAATGCCGTAATGTATTATGCTGTGTTCTGGTTGGTTAATTATGCTACAAGTTGCCATAAAAGGGAGCTACAGATCATGGTTTAATTCTCTGATGATTTATTTTGATATTCTGTTGATATTGAAGATTATCTGTTGAATTATGGTTTGATATTTGTCTGCTGTAAAAAGATGTGAAACCAGTAAGAAGACTTTATAACTGGATATTTCTGGACTATTAAAAACATGTATGACATGGACTGTTTATTGGACTGTGCTATTTCTTCAAGTAAACATTAATACCACTTGTTTAACTCTGTGTGGCTGTATATTTATTCATAATTGTTCTCATAAACCGTTTTCCATGTGCATATCCTTTTTATACATGGGTTACTCTGCACATATATCCTAACACCAGGAATCTAGAAAAACAAAGTACCTGTCACACACATTATTATCTGATGAACTACTGTCAGATATTAGAATAATTGGGGCATTTCAGAACCATCAGTCAGCAATAAGGGGAAATAGGGAAGAAAAATTAAAGCTAGAATACGATATGGATTTGTTCCAGAACTAGGTATAATTTTTTAGAATTCTCATCAAATGAACTTCAATGCCACTAGAAAAACATTCAGATTGTTAGAAGATTAATATTCTAACTCCCATATAAAGACAATAGCAAAGCTCATTGTCCAAATTTTGGGCACAGGAGATTCTGACTTCAAGTGGAAACCTTTCCACCAACCCAAATTGCATATTAAAAAGCATAGAGTTGTGGCTGTCAACTGGCATTCTTGGGATAAGGACAATGTATCAATTCTGATACTTCTTGAACTATCTGTGCTTTCAATAACATCAGTCATGCTTTACTTCTGGACAGGATCAGAAGGTGGAGGCATGGTATTGTGATGAACCTTCCTGTTCCTCCAGTGCTGATTCTAGTCATTATTGGCAATGGGGAAGTGATGCAGTCCTAGATCTTCCAAACACATATTGGCAGATCAATCAAACATTTATTCTATACTAAATGAAAAGATATTCAGAACAATAATTTGTTAAGTGCTCATTATGATTTTCTATACACACTAGCACAAAGAGATGGAGACAAGACCACATCTTAGGCATAGTGAATTGCTGTAGTGTTCATGAGGCAATACATATATGGTCCCAATGGTACGCATTTAAGTGTATGCTTTATGTCACCTCATGTTAGGACTGTCCTTACAGCATGGTGGAATGGTAATGAGAGAAGGAAGGGATGTTTCCACATCTATTCACATGTATATAATTGGATATTGGTGATAATTCTAATTATCAATTTATTTACTGAAACTCTTGAAACCAAAACAATTTTCACCTTTCATTTATAGCAAAAGGTCTAAACTGTTTATCCACACACCTCCTTAAAGTGCAATCTTAATGTACATATTTTCTCTAAAACTCCAAACACTGATATGATCATAAATGAACAATGAAAATAATAAAATGAATCTTTGGAAAAGGTGCATTAATTGTAACACTGTAAATAAAATGTTCTTGACTTTCTCTTGGCTTCTGTACATACTTCCTCAAGGGAGGTTCACTGTACTTTGGGAATCCCTGATCTTAATAGTCTGGTTAAATTTTTATTAGTCAATCACAGTTTATAAATTTAGCTTATCCCAGATAATTAATATAAGAAAAAATGGAAAATGAAGAACTAATGGAATGCTGAGTGTAATCTAAAGACAGAAGAGGAGTATAATGAACAAAGTGAAAGAACGAGAATAAACATATTAAGTGCCCAATTTGTTTAGACCACTATATTTAATTTGCCAATATATTTTTCAGTATATTTAATGGAATATTTATGTACCTCCTTGGTGGTCACTATTGTTACTTTTCACAAGACATACCAAATTTTCCAACACTTTTAAACAGATGTAATATAGAACACAAGCATGATTTTATAAACTACAAGTCCTCTGAAAATCTGTCAATATATTTGAATGATAAACATGTCATAATTCTTTGTCATTTGAACAACTGTAATTTAAATAAGGCCAGCTCTTCTCAATACCATGTCTTTAAAAATATTAATAATTATTATTATAGTTAACATTTAATTGATGAAATGATATAAATGAATGATATAAATATAAATATATGAAGTATATAAGTGTTTAATCTTGCAGAGAATTGAATTGAATATGTCAACTTTTCAATGGAAACACAGCTGGAGGGTAGTAAAATTAAAACAATTACTCAAAACTTTTATTCTGCAGGAGACACTACATGTATGGAAGTTGCTATGGATGAGTTAGTCTTTAAGCAACACAGGATTTTGCCCCAGCTTGCAATTAATCTTCTTAATGAGAGCAGGTGAAAAAAATAGATGAGTAGTACTATATTTCTTCTTACAACTCCTTCACCCTCCCTTCAGAGTATATTCTAGCTAGCTTGCAGAAATCTCTTGGCTTCTCAGATGGTAAGAACTTGAAAGAATAATGTTGACTTTTATGCATGTTAATGATCTTTAAACATAAATAATTCCTAAGGGGATTTGAAACCACCTATATTTGTATTTCCTAGGATTCTAGACTTGAGGAGAGAAAGCACATAATGGAGGATAGCATAAGGCTCATAGTTTGTAACATCAGTCAGTAACTACCTACATCCTAGACCAAGGGTGTTAAAACTCAATTTCATTGAAGGCCACATCAGGGTTGCATTTGACCTCAGACAGCCGAGGGAGGTGGGCATGGGGGTGGCAGGGTGGTCATGGTCATGGTGAGTGTGGCCATGGTGGGCATGACACAGGAATCGTGTCAGGGGCACCTGTGGTGGTCAAGTGCTAAGGCAGGTCTTCCCTGAGACCCTCCATCACTCTCATTATAATCTCCTTCCTTCCTTCCCGAATGGGGAAGGAGAGGACATGCTACCTGCCTCCCCTTGGTGAGTGACTTGTTCAGAAACCCCCTCCCTGCCCCCTTCCATGCACCCCTCTTGACCTAGAGCAGCCATTTAGCTCAGCTTCGAAAGCTGTGGGGCCACTGGCAAGGTTGGGAAAAATTATTATTTTTAATGTTGCTTAGCGATGGCCTAGAGGATGAGGACAACCTTCTGAAGCACTCTGCCAGCCAAAATGGGGTGCGGAAGGAGATCCTACCCCAATAGCTTCAGTGATGGGAAGGGCGAGGACAAGGCTTACTGGAGGACAAGGTTTGAGGGAGGGGATGAGGGCACAGGGGCTGCAGCATGGTGGTGACCTCTGGGCTGCCTCAATACAACCCCACAAGTGTCACCCACTGCATGCTCACTGCTTCCTGTGCGCGCTCCAAGGGAGTGTCTGGCAGGAGCAATCAGTCCTTCACTGTCTTCAGGGTGGCCTTGCAGGGCAAATCTTGTTCCTGCCCTCAGACAATATGGATGTATTGTTGAATAAAATGATGTTGTTTCCTGCATCCGGCCTTAGATACGACCTGTAGGGCTAGCCTGCCACCTTGGCTCCAGGGCAGCCTGACAGATAAGGCTGCCACCAGATGCTGTTAGCAGGTTGTAAATTGACACCTGGTTGGCCTGGGCTGGGTCAGGCTGAGACACTATGGGCCAGTCCTTCCCTGCTTCAGGGCAGCTTCACAGGCTTGATCTAACCACCTCATGGACTGAATCTGGCCCATGGGCCTTGAGTTTGACACCCCTGTCCAAAACTATAATACAAACTCCAAAGTTGGATCTAGATAAACACAGGAAGCATAACACCCTTAATTTAATTTTAAAAAGTTATAGACATCAGTTGACCTATAGAGGAAGAGGAATAATTAGCTCAGGTTTTTTTGTACCCTCTCTACAGAAGATCAATAAACAGTTATAGGCAAATTTGAGGCAATTAAATAAATGCTCTAACAATGTAAGTATATCATCCTCCTTTCCATTTAATCTAATTCCAGTTAATAAATCAACATTGCAAAAATTAAAAATTATTAAATATGAGGTTATTTCTAATTAACCTCATAGTCCTTCTTTAAATAAATCTCATCTGAACACTTAATATTTAAAAACTTTCCCAAAATTACACTATATTAGCTCTTTTGCTGCATATTGCAAAAAAAATAAATAAAGATCTGTCAAAAATCATATTTTTTAAAAGAGATTTAAGAAAGACTCATTTAGCAACTATTAAACTTACAGTTCTGAAGATTTTTCAAACTTAAGAAAACAATTTTTAAGAAGCTCCAAAGTGATTAAAAAGAGGAGTTTTGACCAAATCTTGAGGTCAAGAAAAAATCTGTTCAGAGCATGATGGAACATGCAACTGCCAGTTGATTGGAAACAGCTGCAAATACATTGTTTTCTGCTATCTATTCATAAAAAAGCAGCTATCCAGAGTACTTATTGGTACTAAAGAGAGATGCTGGTAGCCTGGACCTCACATACAGAAAACTCTTAGGCCATAATACTTCCCTACCACCCCACAATCTAGAGAAGGGGAAAATGTTGGGCATTAATTTACTATTCCTCACTGGAAATCAGAAACCTGATTTGATGGCTCTTGGGTATTCCTATCATAGAGCATAGGATTCTACATCTAGCATTAGAAAAAAAAAAAAACACCAAACATTACAGCAGAATATTACTTTGTCCTAGATTCTACATCAATCATTGGTTCTTTTGAATAATCAACAATAGTTGACCTTCCAAAACTCTATTTGTCATCTTATGTCATTTTTTTAAAACAAAAAACAAGAACCAAGCATATAAGAGAAGAATGTGTGTAGTGGTATTTTAACACATATTTTTATTTTTTGGCATTAAAGAGTTGAAATAATGCTGAGTTAGGATTTGCAGGAAGCAATATTGATGTTTTTTATAGTGCAGATATGTTGCAAGAGTCTAAACAAGTTTGATTTGTGTTGAAAATATTGGCTGGAAAACATGTTGAAAAGACTGAATGCCAAAAAAATGCATTTAATAAGAATTCTAAGTCAGATTTATTTCCTTCTAGTTGGGGGTGTCCAGGGAAAAAAATTGTCAAGATGTCCAGACTGAGCTGTATACCTGATTAATAGCTTGTTCTAAGTTTCTTTAAAAAAAAACCACACGGGGAACTGATTGTCTGTCTATACAATTCAGAATGTCATTTGTTTCTTGAGAACTAGCTCATACAATGGACACATCTGTTGGAGAGCTGCCAAAGTAACATAAGTGGGATCTGAAAGGGTCAACTATCTCATACAGACAAATGGTAACTGATTATGATGTCTCTATGGTATCAAATAAATGTTTTAACTCAAAAAAGAAAATGCTAAATTAAGTATCTGAAGTGGTTTAATGTTCTATCTCTATTTTCTCTTAGTTACTTTTGAGGATAGAGCATCCTGGTTCTTAATTGCAATATCATTTCCAGTTTTTGTATTACTTCAGGCTTTCTACTGACAAAGATTGCTACTCAGGTTTATCATAGCCTTAAAACGTTTTCCACAGTTCACTTGCCTCCCAGGTGTAAACCAGCAGAAAACTAAACTTGCATAGATGTTGCTGTCTAAAAGGTCAATCTTGGTTGCTTCCCTTTTTGTCTCCAATTTAAGCATATGGACTTCATTTCTTACATAGAGAAACATTATCCTATTCCATCTTCTCAACAGAGTAACCACTTGGCAATCACAATTCTGTTGTGATTGGCAATAACTTTGTAGATGGTCAGGATGGCAGTCACCAATGCAACTTGAACAACTGCTGGCATTTTACAAAGGCCAATCTGAAAAAGCAGGACAATATCTTTCCAACAAAGCATAATCTATGAAGAAGAATATAACAGTGCACCCGGAGAAGGATTTTTCCTCCTTGCTGCTGGTAAAAAAAACTATTCTAAAATCAACATATAGAATTGAGTTCTACATGTGGGAAAGCATGTGTGAGGTCTTGTACTTTCTGGTTCATTGACAATTAATAGTGTCAAATTTAATACTGGGAGCTCTCAACTTACAATCATAACTGGAACTAGAATGTCCATCGCTAAGTAATATAGTCATTAAATGAGTTGCACCCTATTTTACAATCTTTTCTGCTGTGGCTATTAAGCAAATCTTTCTGGTTATCAAGTGAATCTGGGCCTCAAACCCCCTTAGGAAACTCATAAATAGAAATCTGGATGCTGCCACCAACATAGACACATGCCAGTTGCCAAGCACTCAAATTTTGATCATGTTGGCAGGTAAAAAGACCAAAGGAATATCTTTTTAGTTGACACATAGATATGAATGAGGGTGGATTGTTTGAGGGTGGAGTCCTGACACATGTGACCATAGGAACACTGTGATGATCATAAATATGAGAACCAGCCATAACTTGCTTTTTAAATACCATTGTAATTATGAATGGTTGTTAAATGAAAGAAAAATATATTTTGCATTATTTGGCACCTGTTATTCAAGGAGCAGATAATTGGGGAAAATTGTATAACCGGTTCAATGAGGGAGCAGATTTCAAGATGGTGGGGTAGCTAATAATGGAATACAGATAGTTGTTATATATGTAATTTATGGGTAAATTCATCAAGATGTTGTTAAGGTTAAAAAGTCATGAGAAGTTGGTTTGGAATTATGCTTCATTCAAATATATACTTTATTACATACATTAAGAACTGTTGATAAAGATAGAGGAATATGGAGAAGTAGCAGGTCTGAAAATAAATAAAAATAAAATGAAGATTTTGACAAAGAATACGTTAGCAAGAGAAAAGGAAGAATTGGCTGAAATTTTGAAGATCCAGATCACAAATAAGGTTAAGTATTTGGGGATACATTTGACAGCAAGATGCAGTACACTTAAAGAGAATAATTATCATAAACTCAAACAACAGATTGTGACAGTTCTGGCAAAATGGAAAAATTTACAACTATCACTAATAGGGAGAATATCAACAATTAAGATGAATGTATTACCTAGAATCTTTTTTTTTTTTTTATAAATTTTTATTATTTTTTTAACATAAAAAACACAACAACAAAACATAAAAGTATCAGCTCCCCCATATTTTTGTACACACCGTAAGTCGGTTGGTCCATCGGTTTTGTGCATTCACCTCATAGTCACAATTACAGTTACTTTATATAATACTCTTGTCAATACAAATTTATAAATCCTAGTATCTCTATTAAAAAAAAAAAAAAAAAAAAATTGACTAAACTTTTATTCGGTCATGCCTTTATGAGATAACTATATTTTAAATATTTTATTCTAAAACAAATCTTATAATCATACCAATTCTATCCCAAATATGAAAAAGAAAGAAACAAAGAAAACTATTATATAAATATAGTATCAAAAACCAATAAAAGGAAAGGGAAAATAAAGTCATTATTATTCCTTATTATCTAACTTTTATATTTTAATATTTCATCATTCAACCATTGATAGAAAAGATCCCAAACTAAATAAAATTGTTTATCTTCTTGCTCTCTAATTTCAAAAGTCAATCTACTCATCTCAGCACATTCCAAAATTTTCTTTACAACTTCTTCTTGCAATGGAATTTTCTCATTTTTCCAATTTTTTGCAAATACAATCCTAGCAGCAGTCAATACATTTACAATCAAATATTTCAACTCTTTACTATAAGTATCTGGTAGTATTCCCAATAGAAAAAACTCCGGTTTCAAGTCTATATGCTTCTTTGTCATTTTTTCCAGCCACATGTGGATTTTAGTCCAATATTTTCTAGCATCCTCACAAGTCCACCACATGTGATAGTATGAACCAGGTTTCTGATGACATTTCCAGCATTTTTCGGATTTGTTCTTAAACATTCTTGCTATCCTTGTCGGGGGAAAATGCCACCTGTAAAACATCTTATACAAGTTTTCTTTATAGGCTGTAGACATTGTCATTTTATAATTTTGCGACCATAATTTCTGCCATTTCTCTAAATCAATCCCATATCCAAAATTCCTCCCCCACGCAATCATAGTTTCTTTAACTTGTTCTTCCTCAAGCTTAATTTGCAATAAATAACCATACAATTTTTTAATCACCTTTTCATCAGTACCCATCAAAATCTTATCCAAGTCAGTTTGCTTATCATAAAATCCCTCTGCTTTGGAATCCTCATAGTACTTTGAATGTATTTGCAAATATGAAAACCAATTCATCCGTATACCTTGTTCTTCCAATTTTTGCATCGATTTAAGTTCACCCTTTTCATCTAATAATTCCCCATAGTTAACTGTTTGTTCCTTTTTATAAATTATAGGATAAGAAAACGCTTCTATCGTCGATAACCAAACTGGAATTTTCAAATAACACTGTTTTTTTATCTTCTCCCAATTCAACCACAGAGACTCCCGTATATAATGCCTTCTAAAGTATTACCTAGAATCTTATATTGTTCCAGACAATTCCAATTAGGTTAGGGAAAGATTATTTTGAAGATTTAAATAAAATAGTGTTGAAATATATTTGGCAGGGAAAGGAAGCAAGAATAAAATTAAAACTGTTCCAACATGCTAGAACAAGAGGAGGATTTGGCCTGCCTAATTAGGAGTTATACTATCAGGCGACAAACTTGATGTGGGTTAAGGAATTGATAATGCTAAGAAATGCTAGATTATTGGCATTAGAAGGACATGATTTGTTGTTGGGATGGCATGCCTTCTTATGGTACAAGGGATCTAAAACACAGGGGTATTTCAGAAAACATTATATACGAGAGGCTTTGTTATTAAAACTGGAGAAGATCAAAAGGCAATATTATTTAAAAATTCCAGTCTGGTTATCAACTATTGAAGCATTTTCATATCCAATAACATATAACAAGGAACAAACAGACATGGTGAAATATTGAATGGAAAGGGTGAACTTAAATCTATGCAAAAACTAGAGGAACGAGGTATAAAGATGAATTCGTTTTCATATGTGCAAATACATTCTAGATATGATAAAGATCTTAAAATAGAAGACTTTTATGATAAACTGACTGACATATAAAATTTTGACAGGTACTGATGAAAAGGTGATTTAAAAACTATATGGATATTTATTAGAGGTTAAGCTAGAAGAAGAGCAAGTTAAAGAAACAATGATTGCTTGGGAGAAAAATTTGGATTTGGGATTGATTTAGAGAAATGACAAAAATTGTGCTTTCAAAATTACAAAATGACAAGGCACAAGACAAGGTTGCCCATTATCACCTTTGTTATTTGTATTGACTTTGGAAGTGCTGAATAGAAACATTAGAGAGGATCCAAATATAAAAGGAATGAAAATTAAGAAGGAGGAATTTAAATTGCAAGCCTTTGCGGATGATTTGGTTTTTATTTTGGAAGATCCTCTAGGAACAGCTTTAAAGCTACTGGAAAAGATAGAGATTTATGGTGAGATGGCCGGCTTGAAAATAAACAAAGATAAAACAAAGATCTTGACAAAGAATATGTTATTAAAACAAAGAGATGAACTGGCAGATTTATTGAAAATTCAAGTTACGAATAAGGTTAAATATCTGGGGATATATTTGACGTCAAGATGTACTACATTGAAAGAGAATAACTATATCAAACTTAAACAACAGATAGCATCTGATTTGAAAAAATGGGAAAATCTACAATTGTCATTGATAGGTAGAATATCAACAATCAACATGAATATTTTACCCAGAATTTTATATTTATTCCAAACCATACCAATCAGGCTTGGTAAAGATTATTTTGAAGAATTAAATAAAATTGTGTTGAAGTTCATATGGCAAGGCAAGAAAGCCAGAATAAAATTAAAACTTCTGCAAGATGCTAGAATTAGAGGAGGTTTTGGCCTTCCGAATTGGGAGTTGTATTACCAAGCTGCAAATTTAATGTGGGTTAAGGATTGGATAACATTAAGAAAGACTAGATTGTTGACACTAGAGGGGCATGATTTATTACTGGGATGGCATGCTTTTCTGTGGTATAAGGGAACCAAATCGCAGGGCTATTTTAGAAGGCATTATATAAGGGAGTCTTTATGGTTGAATTGGGAGAAAATTAAGAGAAAATGTTATTTGAAAATCCCAGTCTGGTTATCAACTATTGAAGCCTTTTCTTATCCTATAATATATGAGAAGGAACAAACAGTTAGATATGGGGAAATATAGGATGAAAAGAGTGAACTTAAAACAATGCAAAAACTAGAAGAACAAGGCATAAAGATGAATTGGTTTTCATATGCGCAAATACATTCAAGGTATCTTATAGATTCTAAAGCGGAGGGATTTTATGATAAATTGACTGATTTAGACAGGATCTTGACAGGTACTGATGAAAAAATGATTAAAAAATTATACACTTATTTGTTGGAAATTTTATTAGAGGAGGAACAAGTTAAAGAAACGATGATTGTTTGGGGGAAGAATTTTGGATATGGGATTGATTTGGAGAATTGGGAAAAATTGTGGTCTCAAAATTATAAAATGACAATGTCAACAGCTTATAAAGAAAACTTGTATAAGATGTTTTATAGGTGGCATTTTCCCCCGACAAGAATTGCAAGAATGTTTAAGAACAAATCTGAAAAATGTTGGAAATGTCATCAGATACCTGGCTCATACTACCATATGTGGTGGATTTGTGAGGACGCTAGAAAATATTGGACTAAAATTCACATATGGTTGGAAAAAATGACAAAGACACATATAGACTTGAAACCAGAGATTTTTTTATTGGGAATCTTACCTGATATATATAATAAAAATTTGAAGTATTTGATTGTAAATATATTAACAGCAGCTAGGATTGTATTTGCTAAGAACTGGAAGAGTGAGAAAACTCCATCAGAAGAAGAAATTATTAAGAAAATATTGGATTGTGCTGAAATGAGTAAATTGACATTTGAAATCAGAGAACAAGAAGATAAACAATTTTATGAAGTTTGGGATCTTTTTTATCAATGGTTAGATAATAAAACATAATGATAGAATATTCAGATTTAGCATAAAAAAAATTTTTTTTCTTAATATTATCTTTATAAAACATTATTAAGGTAGATTTGGTATGATCTTATGATTTATTGCAACATAAATTAAGCAAACTATAGTTATCTCATTAAAATATGAATTAACAAAATTATAAATGATTTTTTTTAGTGATGATATTAGGTTATACAATTATTGATTGATAATATGAGCTATTATGTAATATAATTATACTAGTGACTAGGAAATGGATGCACAAAAAAAAGTGGTAAACCAATCGATGCACTGTATGTAAATTCATGAAGAAGGATCTTTTTATGTTTTTTGTGGTATGTTTATGTTTATTTTGTTATGTATGTTTATGTTTATCTTGTTATTAAAAAATAAAAAAAAATTAATAAAAAAAAATTACAAAATGACAATATCAACAGCATATAAAGAAAATTTGTATAGGATGTTTTACAGGTGGCACCTACCCCCGACGAGAAGAGCAAGAATGTTTAAGAATAAACCCGAAAAATGTTGGAAATATCATCAGATACTGGATTCTTATTGCCATATGTGGTGGACATGTTAAGAAGCTAAAAGATACTGGACTAAAATCCACGCATGATTGGAAAACATATATATGACAAAAAACATATAGACTTTAAACCAGAGATATTTTTATTGGGGATTTTACTGGAAATATACAGTAGAGAATTGAAATACTTGATTGTAAATGTATTAACAGTGGCTAGAATTGTATTTGCTAAAAATTGGAAAAATGAGAAAATACCAACGTAGGAGGAAGTTATTAGGAAAATAATGGAATGTGCCGAAATGAGTAAATCGACATTTGAAATTAGAGAACAAGAAGAAAACAATTTTATAAGATATCGGATTTATTTTATCAATGGTTAGACAAAAAATATGGAAATGAAATATGTTAGAGAATTTTATAATACAAGGATAATAGAATTATACAGAATATAATACAGAAATGTACTACTATTGGATGGATTTAGGATGAAGTAATAAATTGTTATAATATAAATTAATTTAAAATTTTGAATATCTCTTATAAAATGATGGAATAATAGTTATAGTCAAATGAATTATTTACAATGATAATAATGTATACATATATATTAGATTGATAATGTGAAAATTTATAAAGTGTAAGTGAGGACTATGGAGAGGGTACACAAAAGATTTGTAACCAACTGACACACTGTATATATGTAACTGGAAGATGGTTCTATGTTTTATGTTTTGTTTGTGTATGTTTGTCTAAAAATAAAAATTCTTATATATAAAATAAAGAACTGTTGATAATTGATAAATTCATTTGCATTTGAAAGAACCAAATGCTTTAAATTGAACCATTAATTAATAGGTACAATCCAAATATACTTTGCCTTCTCTAATATACAAGTTATATCACCTCTGATATATTATAGACTTTTTTTGTAAGTTCTGTATATGTAAGAGGCAAGCCTTTACTATTTAGGTTTAAAGTCCACCAATCCTTTCAGACTGCAGTGGGTAAAAGCTAGATGGCAGGAATTCCAAATCTTTTAACAGTTGTGAAAGAAAGGGAATTGTGGTTAATGTTCTTTATGATGCAATCTATCTTGCTCATGTTCCCTTGTTACACAGTTATTAATGCTGTGAAAATCTTACTTTGGCTTCAGGCAATATTATAGTTATTTCAATTTTGTAGGACAAATATTTGGAAGGTGAATAGACTAAACCAATATATTTTTAAGGAACATGGGTCTTCATGTTCTATTTTCATGCTCTTAACCCATATCCCATAAAACAACATCCATAGTTTTCAGGGAAGAGAAAATGGCTCAGTGAATACAATTTTATAGAAATCTACAAAAGTTCCACATAACTTCTATGTATGTCAGAAATTTTTAATATATAGCTATTATCAGTAAATATAATAATAAGATTGTTAGCTCCATATCCTGACATCTAAATCTATGGGTACTCATAGTTTATATAAGAAAATTCTGATGAGGATTTTTGAGTTTATTATTTCAAGAACAACAATTTTGAAACTGAATGAAGTCAGTCTTGTGAAGTAGTCCCAGCAAGAAGGACACCCAGGAGTACCAGCTCTCTTTTAATGGAAGGTTATGTTAACAGAACCTTGCAAATGTGAAAATCTACTCCAATCCCTGATTTATTTTCTCTTGGAAACTAGGAAGGGTCTCTTCTCAGTCACTTTTGTCATCACCACATTTATTTTCAAATTTCATTCATCACACCCTTGTGGTAATTTTGAAACTGTTATTCTTTCTTCTATCTCCCAAAGTAATTTCCACATATTATTATAATTCTTAGTCAGAGCTATAATACATTAAGATCAGTGTGTATTTTGTAATAAACAAGCTTCTTATTCCAATATCTTAGGATAGTACTACTTAAAATTAAGTTACATAACCCATCAATAATGATTGATATAAGTGACCTTTACTATCTCAAATGTTAATGTCATCTCTATGACATTAGGATTGGAGCATACTGTATTCCAGATCTGGTCCCACATTTTGCATTCCTCAGATGATACTATTACAAAACATAATTTCATGTGATTATAGATTTGAGTATTTTACATTTTAAAATGCTGGCACTTTATTTTAAGTATTCTTGCTAATAATCATAAATATAAAGGGATGGGGGTGAGATGGCTTTTCAAATGACTCCATCTTTCCCATATAGCCAAAAACCAATTCAAGAACAAAAAGCATGTGCAATACATTTCTCATGTAGCAAATTTGTCTTCATGTAAATATGCATTTAAATATGTGAACAGCATTTTAAAGCCTGTCAAAGGCAGCATGCAAACATAAAAATAAAAGTGTCAAGGAAAGAGAATCTTTTTTTTTTGCCTTTCTTTTCCTTTGAATTAATTTGTGCATCAGTCAAAAACCTGTCAATGCACATGCAATATAAGTGACATGACTTAAGCTACTAAAAGTAGAGGAAAATAACAAATAGAACTGCATGCTGAGAAAAGAAAAGTGACAGCTATTATATGTATTCAGCTATAACAATACACTCCAGAACTGATGAAGAAATGGTGACAGAACTGCCAATTGTAATTGAATGAATTGTAAACAGAGATAAAATTCTTCCAAGAAGAACTGCAACCAGGTGGCTATGTTCTTCATTTGACACACCCATCCGTTAGTGTCAGAACTTGAATAAAGCTACTGGAATCTTGATGGGTAAATGTGTTTGTGTAACTCATTAATGCCAACATGATGTTGAGTTGGAAAAAAATATCAGTTTGTGTAAGTCATTAATGCCAACTTGGTGGTGAATGGGGCAAAAAACCACCAATCTAATTAATGAGTTTATGTAACTCATGAAGGCCAAAAATGAAGCAAAAACTCAAGCAAATGAAATCATTGAAGTAATAAATATGAAACAATTGAGCAATGACTCAGTTTATTATACATTACTAATAATGTGAATACTAAAGTAAGGAGGACAGTAACTCAGTATTTTTCCCAAGCATTAAGTTAATAATATATTGTTCCTATAGGAATAATGATATACATATTGAAAATGCACTATTTTGGAAAACTAAAAAACAAATCCAAAATGAAAAGTTATTAAGAGAAGAAAGAAATATTAAACCCAATTTGAAAACTTCTGATTCTTATTTTTCATGGACTGGAACATATCCTTTTGATATGACATCATACTATGTAATAATGTTCTCATGTGAGCTCTTTCTCTCTGTATAATTCATCTTCACCTAAAACATAAAGTACCTCTTACCTATTTTTTTTCTTTCTCTTTTCTGAATAGTCTGCAACAAATACTACATCAAAAACTGGTAAAGGACTGGGAATTCTGAACAGGTATGTAATTTGATGATATGCAGCCATTTTCTTTTACATTTCCCAAGAAACACACTGCAGGAAAGTTATATTAATAGGCATCGTCACCATAATTGAGAATTTAAATGCACAAAAATCAGACAATTAGAGTGAATGAATCCCAGAGCCACTATGATTTCAGAACTAATAAATTTGTATCTCTCTATTCTCAGAAAAAAATGAATAGCCCAGACATTTTACCATTAATATTCTCCAGATACTAAGAAAAACATATGAGGGGGAGGGGAGAAGAGAGACAGACAGACAGTCTGTCTGGTAGAGGCATATTTCTAGTTGTTTTTGTAGCAAAAGTAATCATAGAGGTACTATATTGCCTTCTGCAGGGAAATTACAAAGGAGATTAATTTGTAATAGCTCCTTGAGGCATTTCTATAGATTAAAGAGTAAAGAATAGAAAATAATTTCATTTTATTATTAAACTTGTCACCAACAATCTTCAAAGTAAAAGCAGGAAAAGTGATGTCTTTTCCAGCACATAAACACAGATTTGATGGTGAATTTCAATTACTGGTCCTATTTTAAATAGAAGGCATCTGGTAGCACCTTTCATATTAACACATTTCATTAAAAGGCAAAATTATATATGTCCTATAAAAGTTAGCTTTTGATTACTGATTTTCATTTTAGAGAAAAAAAAGATTTAAACCTGGGAAATTAATGTTGAAGATAATTGAAGAATTAGCAATCAAAAAATATCCATGACCTCGGAAGTGGGAGGAGCTGGCATCGCTATGGTACGGTTTGCAATCGAGCTCCAAGATTGCAGCCGATATCTCAGCCCCTGGTCGGTCCAAACGGACCTAAACCATCCCGTAGAGATGGTGATAGTGAAGGGCACATCCTGTGGATCCCAGGGACATCACAAAGTCCCTGGTTGATCCAGGAGAAGCCCTTTTGCCAGTGGCTGAGAGGCAGCCATTAAGCGGCTGAAGTTGGAACAGCTCCGGAATGGAAGAGACTGAAAAAGAAAGTGTGTCGGCTTGGGTGAGAACTTTTCTTTTTTACTATTATTCTGAGACTTAAAGGGCACCCTAACAAAAAGGGAAATCTGTAAAAGTTTTGACAGAACTGAGTAAGCGGCGGTTTTTAAATGGAAACGTCAAAGTGAGGCTTGGCTTTTACTTTTTCACTTTTTTTTTCTACTGGATTTCTATCGTGATTTAGCCTTGTTAACTGGACTGGTTTTTTTCATATATATATTTATTCTTTCTTCTCTTTTTTGATTTTTTAATTTTTTAGATTAGAGGCTCCCTTTAGTAAT
>NW_020769322.1:11918001-11992636 GCF_900518735.1 Pseudonaja textilis
ACAAATATTACAAGTGTCAAGAGAGAAGACATTGAAATATAAAGGCAAGGAGTTTTTGGTTTTAAAACAAATACCTAGAAGAGTGAGAGAGATGAGAAGAGAATATCGATTCCTGACTAAAATGTTACTGAAAAAGGAGGTGAATTACAGATGGTTGATTCCAGAAGGACTAATGTTTACATGGCAAGAACAGAGACATAGAATTGATTCAATTGAGAAAGCAGAACTTTTCTACGCAGAATTTTTTGGAAGGAGAGAGGAAGAGGCAGAAAAAGAGGTCTCACTAATTGAATTCCAAGAGGACCAAATGGGGACTGAAAAAGAGGAAGGCGCAGTAGGTGGACAGGTGGAGATAAAAGAACAACGTGAACCAAGATCTACGAGAGCTGCTAAACCTAATTACAAGATATAACCATGGAAGAGAAAAAACTGATTACAATGAATATAAATGGACTTAATTCAGCTGTTAAAAGAAGGAACATTTTTCACAAATTAGAGAAATTAAAATTTGATATAATTTGCTTACAAGAAGTACATATCAAAAAACAATATGAACAATTGTTGGTACAGCCAAAATTAGGGAAAATATTTACTTCTTTGATGCAATGTAAGAAAAGAGGAGTGGTTTTATACATTAAAGAGGCTATCCCAGCAAAATTGATTTATACTGATGAAGATGGAAGAGTATTAATGGTGGAAATAATGGATAATAATATGAAAATGCTCCTGATTGCAATTTATGCTCCGAATGATAAACAAGAAGAATTCTACAAAAAATTACACAGGAAAATAATTGGACTGGACTATGTCAATATAGTTATGATGGGAGATTTTAATGGAATTGTGAACAATAAACTGGACTATACAGCAACAATAACAAAGCAAAACAGAAAGACTCTCCCTAAATCCTTTTTTAAAATGACAAATGAATTAAATTTAAAAGATATACGGAGAGAAAGAAATGCTAAAACCAAGCAATATACTTTTTATTCAAATAGACATTTATCATGGTCCAGATTAGATATGATATGGATCTCAACAGAACTAATATCTAACGTTCAAGAAACAAACATTGAAACAAGTACTTGGGCAGACCATAATCCAATGACAATTAAATGGAAAGGACAAAAAAAAAAGATCGAGATGGATGTCGAAAATAATACTATTTTAAAGGAAAAAGATTTTACACAATGGATGGAGAAAGAATTGGCCTTTTTCTTTAGAGAAAATAAAAAAGAAGATACTTCAATTCTGGGACACAATGAAGGCATATGCTAGAGGCTTGATAACAGACTATATAAGAAAAAAGAATATCAGGAAAAGGCAAGCCACTAAAGTTTTAGAAGATGAGTATAAAAGACTTGAAAAAGAACTACAGAAAATGCCACAGAAAAAAGACATTAAACTAAAACTGGATATAATCAAACATAAAATGGGCCAAATAGAGAAAGAAGAATTGGCACAGAAAATTAGAAATGCTAAACAGAACTATTTTGAAGATGCAAATAAACCAGGTAGATGGTTAGCATACAAATTGAGAAAGGAGAAAGAATCAAGGAAAATATCACAATTAATAGAAGATCAAGGCCAGGTTTGCTATGGTAATAAAGAGAAAAAGGAAATTATTCAAGATTTTTATGGGCAACTATATAAGCAAGAGAATATTGATGAGGAAAAAGTCAAACAGTATCTACAGAATGCTAATTTACCCAAGATACCTAAAGAGACTGAAAAAATGTTAGAAAGTAATATAACAATGATGGAATTAACTGAAGCACTTAAGAAGCAAAATAATGGGAAAGCACTAGGTCCAGATGGGCTTCCGGCAGAATTTTATAAAACACTGCAAGAATCATTCAGCATTCCACTGCTAGAAGTCATGAATGAAGTTATGTTAAAGAAGATGATACCTAAAACATGGTCAGAAGCTTATATGACACTTATTCCAAAAGAAGAGGCTGATCCATTGCAAATTAAAAATTATAGACCTATTTCTTTACTAAATGCAGACTATAAAATCTTTGCTTCAGTCTTGGCAGAAAGACTTAAAAAATACTTAAATAACTTTATTCATCCAGATCAAAATGGATTTCTGCCAAAGAGACAAATCAAAGACAATATGAGAGTATCCTGGACACTTTGGAATATTATGAGGCACATCCCGAAAAACAAATGGCTTTGATATTCTTAGATGCCCAAAAGGCATTTGATAATGTGAATTGGAGATTTATGTTACTACTATTATTGGAACAGATGGGTTTTGCCAGAAAATTTATCCAAGCAATAGAAGCCATATATCATAAGCAAACGGCAAAGGTAATGATAGAGGGAGAATTCACAGATTCTATTAATATAAGAAAAGGTACAAGACAAGGATGCCCTCTATCACCTTTGCTATTTGTATTGACTTTGGAAGTGTTGAATAGAAATATTAGTGATGATAAAAGCATAAAAGGAATGAAAATTAAAAAGGAAGAATTTAAATTGCAAGCCTTTGAGGATGATCTGGCCTTTATTTTGGAAGACCCTTTAGAAACAGCTTCAAAATTATTGGAAAAGATAGAGACATATGGTAAGGTGGCTGGTTTGAAAATAAATAAAGATAAAACAAAGATTTTGACAAAGAATATGTTACTAAGATAAAGAAAAGAACTGGCAGACCTACTGAAAATTCAAGTCACCAACAAGGTCAAGTATTTGGGGATATACTTGACACCAAGATGCAGTACATTAAAAGAGAACAATTATATTAAACTTAAACAAGAGATGGCGTTAGACTTAAAGAAATGGGAAAATCTACAACTATCACTAATAGGGAGAATCTCAACAATCAAGATAAATATCCTGCCCAGAATCTTATACTTGTTTCAAACAATACCAATCAGGCTTGGAAAAGACTATTTTGAAGAGTTAAATGAAATTGTGTTGAAGTACATATGGCAAGGTAAGAAAGCGAGAATAAAGTTAAAACTTTTACAAGATGCCAGAATTAGAGGAGGTTTTGGTTTGCCTGATTGGGAGTTGTATTATCAAGCTGCAAATCTGATGTAGGCCAAGGAATGGATAACACTAAGAAAGACTAGATTGTTGACATTAGAAGGTCATGATTTGTTGTTGGGCTGGCATGCCTTTCTATAGTATAAGAGAACTAAAATGCAGGGCTATTTTAGAGGACATTATATACGGGAGTCTTTGTGGTTAAATTGGGAGAAGATCAAAAGACAATGTTATTTGAAAATTCCAGTTTATCGACTATTGAAGCATTTTCCTATCCTATAATTTATAAGAAGGAACAAACAGTTAGATATGGGGAAATATTGGATGAAAAGGGTGAACTTAAATCGATGCAAAACTTAGAGGAACAAGGTATAAAGATGAATTGGTTTTCATATGCACAAATACATTCAAGGTATGATGAAGATTTTAAAACAGAGGGATTTTATGATAAATTGACTGATTTAGATAAGATCTTGACAGGTACTGATGAAAAGGTGATTAAAAAATTATACGGTTATTTACTGGAAAGTATATTAGAGGAAGAACAAGTCAAAGAAACTATGATTGCTTGGGGGAAGAATTTTGGATATGGGATTGATTTAGAGAAATGGCAAAAATTGTGGTCTCAAAATTATAAAATGACTATGTCAACAGCTTATAAAGAAAATTTGTATAAGATGTTTTACAGGTGGCACTTTTCCCCGACAAGAATAGCAAGAATGTTCAAGCATAAATCTGAAAAATGCTGGAAATGTCATCAGATACCTGGCTCATATTACCATATGTGATGGACTTGCGAGGATGCTAGAAAATACTGCACTAAAATTCTTATGTGGTTGGAAAAAATGACAAAGAAACACATAGATTTGAAACAAGAGATCTTTTTATTGGGAATCCTACCTGATACATATAATAAAGATTTGAAATACCTGATTGTAAATGTATTAACAGCGGCTAGGATTGTATTTGCTAAAAACTGGAAAAATGAGAAAATAATATTTCAGGAAGAAATTATTAAGAAAATATTGGAATGTGCTGAAATGTGTAGATTGACATTTGAAATTAGAGAACAAGAGGATAAACAATTTTATAAAATTTGGGACCTTTTCTATCAATGGTTGGATGATAAAATACAATAATAGAATATTTAGAATTTTAGATAATAATGAATATATAAAGAGATATATTTTTTCTTTTTTATTTAATATCACATTTAGAAAATGTCTTCAGGATAGATTTGGTATGATTATATGATTTGTTATAAAATAAATTAAGTAAATTATAGTTATCTCACAAAGTATGAAAGAATAAAATTATAGTCAAATGATTGTTTAATAGTGATACTAGAGTATATAATTTTTGATTGATAATATGAGTTATTATGTAATGTAACTGTAATTGAGACTACGAAATGAATGCACAAAAACTGGTAAACCAACCGACACACTGTTTGTATATTTATGAAGGAAAGCTGGATGTTTTTATGTTTTGTTTGTTTGTTTTGTTTGTCTTTAAAAACTAATAAAATTGTTTAAAAAAAATATATCCATGACCTAAAAATAAGGCAAGAAACATATGCAACGTCTTAGGTCCAGAGGTGGTATTCAGCAGGTTCTGACCAGTTTTGGGAAACCAGTAGTGGAAATTTTGAATAGTTCAGACAACTGGCAAATACCATCTCTAACTAGGGATTTTTACAGTATCCTTCCCCTGCCACATCCGCCAAGCCATGCCCACAGAACCGGTAGTAAAAAATAATTGAATACTACCACTGCTTAGGTCCCAATAGCAATGGGTCTTAACATTATGATGTACTAAGTTCTTGGGAAGAACTCAATGCTTATGAAGACAATACTAACTAAAGAACTGGAAGCTATTACTGTTATTGTTTATATAATAATAATGTTCATCCGATCGATTCAATGTTGGGTGAATTAGAATAGATAAAAACCAATCCAGTAAAACAACTTGAAAAACTATTAACTATCAAATATAATCATAATCAATTCAAAGGGGAAAAAATCAAAATAAGCAGAAGAATTATTTCTTACATCAGAACTACAAAACTATTGTAAAATAACAGAATAACAAAATAACAGAATAACACAGATGGAAGGGACTTTGGAGTCTTCTAATCCAACCCATTGATCAAGCAAACAAATGGTTGTCTAATCTCTCCTTAAAAACCTCCAGTGTTGGAGCACTATATTTGTCTAAGCAGTTCCATTTCTTCAGTGCCTTAATGGAGTTTGGGAGAATAGGATCAATTTACATTCTGGGAGGATGATGATTCAGATGTTGGATACCAGTGCAGAAATGGGTCTATACCTAAATCCCACTACATGACTTTTGTGTAGATTGGACTATAATGTACTTTTCCTGCTGGTCTTAATTGAATAATAGATGTAATTATGGAGAAGCTCATCCCCAAATATCCTGGTTCCATGTGATATAGGGCTTTATATGTCATAACCAACACCTTAAACTTAACTAGAAGTAAACTGGCAAGTAGCACAGCTCATGGAATAGAGATACAACATGTGTTGATCAAGGTTCACACATAAATATCTTGACATCACATTCTGTACATGTCAGACTTTTGAGATTCAGTAGACAGAAATTCAAACCCATGATTACTAATACTACATTTACCATAAAGTTGGAGTAACAGAATTTTTTAAGTATGAAAGCACTTCCTCTCTCTGACCTTTATTTTCTTGAGAAGTAGGAATGTTTTTTCTGAGATGATTGTTCCCACCCTATTCCTAATTTAGAATCAGATTTCATTTATCAGGCTATAATCTAGACTGTATGTCTTTCTCCTAAGTTCACAGGTTATTCTCTAGACTATAACAATAGTGACTGCAGGTTCCAGATGCTGTTTAAGGATAAATTGCATTATAGTAATGTACTCAAGAGGTGAGCGAAGCATGCATGATTATGAGCAGAGCTTCCTGGTCAAGGAATGGGCACAATGGCATGTGATAATATACTAATTGATACAAACTACTGATAAAATTTTCTGACTCATATTAGATTTGGAAACAAAATAGCAACAGCAATAGCACTTAGACTTATAATGCACTTAGACTCACAATGCTTTAAAATTCTCTCTAAATGGTTTATAGAGTCAGCATATTGCCCTCAACAATCTGGGTCCTCATTTTACCGACCTCAGAAAGAAGGCTGAGTCAATCTTGAGCTGGTGAAAATCAAACTCCTGAACTACTGGCAGCTGGCAGTCAGCAGAAGTAGCCTGCAGTACTTCATTCTAACCACTGCTAAATCAATCAGATAATTTAATGCTGGCAAATGGCTCACTCCACAAAAAGATTTATATTAATGAGTTACCAAATGGACACAAGGAACAGCTAGTGGCACAGTTAAGTTGAATTATATCAATTGTACTTGTAGAAATATGAATATTTTATGCATTTTGATTCCAAAAGTAATATTTATGCATAAATATTTTGGTCATAAATATGGAGGGAAGACTTACAAATTAATTTTCCATATGATATATTAAAAGTAAGGTAATCTTAGCTATTTGGAATATAGTTGCTGGGAAGAAGTTATGATAGCAGTTAAAAACAACAAAATAAAGTACTTAAATAGATCCTAGAAACAATTGTTAATGTTCATTATCTAAATTATAAGTATCTAAATTGTGTTTAGCAGATGGAATAAAAATGTAAGGGAATGGAAAACATGTCAGTAAAACATGTCACTTTCACTAGAAAGTTTTGTGATAATGCTGTTTTTCTTACTAGGATTGACTGCTAAGAACTGTCCAACTCCCACAGCTCTTACGTTAAAGATACTCTTCTTCCCAGAATTAAACATTTGTGTCTTAGACCATTCTCCTCCAGTGGATAGTAACACCTTTCTCAGGTTTTAGTTTGTCCATCCCTTGTTGGATTAGCAGATAGCACTAGCAATTGTCTTTAAGTTTCAAAAGGTCCTCTGGATGTCAGCAGAACATGTGACCTATATTATCTCCTTGTCCTGCTCAGTTTGTCATGGATGGTTATTCACAAGAATGTTTGTTTATCCTGCCAGTGGCACCAACTTTATTACTAATTATTGGATTCTTGGGTAAGAATCATATTCAGAACATGTGACCAGTTACTGTTCATGCCTTTATTCCTAACAGAGATACATATTTAGGTTAAATATAGAAAAAATGTTTGAATGTTAAGAACTGTTCAGAAATGAAACAAAATTGCTTAGTGGCTGTTGCTCTACATTGCTAGAAGTGTTTCAATGGAGGTGGATGGTCATCTGCCAAGAATGTTGTAATAAGGGATTTTTGCATTGATCAGATAAATGGACTAGATCATTTTCAGGATATATTCCTACTCTTACATTCGCTGATAATATGGTTCAAAACTTAAAAATTCAACCAAGCTTGAATACTAGCAACTTTCTGATTTAACATATGCATGCTATATCACAACACTAGACTACAAGAAATGAATAATTGTGTAAAACCTTAGCTCACTGGTAGAAATATCAATAATCTAAAATATGCTGCTGAGAACAATTTGATAGCTGAAATTGAGGAAGACTTGGGACATCTATTGTTGAATACGAATCAAGAGAATGCAAATGCTGGATTGCTGATGCTACTGTTCCCTTTAGTCTTCTCCCCCCATTATATCAACATGCAGCATCAACCTAAGAGGTGAAGAAGTTAAAAAAATGATTTTGATTTTCTTGGTTTAGAAATTCATAGGGATGATGACTCCAGCTATGACATAAAGATATACTTGCCATCAAGAAAATAATATATCTGGACAAAATATTATAGTGAGTAACATTATTCAGATACAAAGATACATCCTGACAAGCAATGAATTTTCCAATATAATATATGGTTATAAAAACTGAACCATCACAAAGAGTAAAAGAAGACAAACAAATCTTTGATTAGCTATATTTAAGAAAATTTGAAGAATATCCTTCCTTCTTACCTTCCTTCCTTATTTCCTTTTTTCTTACTTTTTGATATAACTGACCACGTATCTTATTCATCACAAATCACAAAACCAATCTCATCAGAACAGTAAAGCCAACATTAAAAAAAAACCCTAACATTTCACAAACACTAAAAAATTGCAGTTACTCGAGACCCTTAGGGCTATATCAAACTGAATTAACACTTACTCCTGAGATTTTTTCTTAATTGATATATTTGGCCATGATACAGGTAATCAGAGTTGGAAAGGATCTTATAGGTCATCTAGTCCAACCACCCACCCAAGCGGGAGACCCTACGCCATTTCTGACAAATGGCAGTCCAATGTCTTCTTGAAAGTCTCAAGTGATGGCGCTCCCACAAGGGCAAACTGTTCCATTGGTTGATTGTTCTCACTATCAGAAAGTTTCTCCTTATTTCCAGGTTAAATCTCTCCTTGCTGAGTTTCCATCGATTATTCCTTGTCTGGCCTTTGGATGCTTTAGAGAATAGCTTGAATTCTTCCTCTCTGTGGTATCCCTCAAATATTGAAAGACTGCTATCATGTTCCTGTAACCGTTCTTCATATGCCTTAGTCTCCAGTCCCCTAATCATCCTGGTTGCTCTTTTCTGTACTTTTTCTAGAGTCTCAACTTCTTCTTTTTTTATAATGTGGTGACCAAAACTGGGGGCAGTACTCTAGGTGTGCTCTTACTAAGGCTTTATAGAGTGGTATTTGTACTTCACTTGATTTTGATTGTATCCCTCTGTTTTTGGCTGCTGCTGCACACTGCTGGCTCATATTTAGCTGGCTGTCCACTAAGACTCCAAGATCCCTCTCACAGTTACTGCTATTGAGCCTGGTTTCACCCAGTCTATATGTGTAGTTTTGGTTTTTCTTGCCTAAATGTAGGACTTTACTTTTCTCTACATTTAATTTCATTTTGTTAGATGCGGCTCAATGTTCTAGTCTGTCAAAATCCATCTGGGTCCATCTGCCTATTTTCTTGGGTGTTAGCTATTCCTGACAGCTTAGTATCATCTGTAAATTTGGTAAGTTCATCTTCTATTCCCTCATCATGAGAAATAATGCTAATATGTTACTTTGTTTTGATTTTTCTCATATTACTCTACATGAAATGAAGATCTTCTATCTTTTATCTTTATTTCATGTAGATTTGATCAATACCTAATTGATTAAAGTTGTCTTTTAAAGAATTTGACAGTGTGTTACTTATTTTGCTCAATCCAGATATTCATTGCTGTAGTAGGAAAATATTTTCAAAGATGCATAGGCTTGCTGACTGATTTTAGAGACAGCTTATGGCTTTAATTTATTTAAAATATATCACATTACTTACAGTGCAAGATGTTTGCTTGATGGCCAGCCCTTTTTCCTGAGTCATCCAATATATCATACTGTTGGAGAAAAGGTTTCATTTGAAACTTAAATACTATAAATATTATTACAAGATCACTTTTTTCCAAATAATTTTTATTGTTTTCCACCAACACATTTCTTAATTACATTTTCAACAGCATTAGCTATCAACATTCGGTATGAATCCATATTTCCATCATCTATTCATACATAACCCTAGTAGTTTTTGTCTTTATTTATAATTCTTATTTATTATCTATCTTTATCTATTTTATCTTTCTACTTATCTGTGTATTACTTTTTTGAGGTTTCTTCTATATCTTTTGAGGTTTCTTCTATATCTTTATCCATTCTTATTTCTCTCTTCTAGATTCTTCTTTTTCCCTCAATTTTAGAGTGAGCATTTCTGCACAGTCTGCTATTTTTTGTAAGATTAATTCTTCCATTGGAACCTTATGCTCTTTCCACATTTGTGCATAAGCTATTCTGGCCGCTGTCAGTATGTGTAATATTATATAGTTTATCTTTTTTGGATATTGTTTTTTGATTATCCCAGTAGGTAGAACTCTGGTTTGAATTCCATTTGGTGTCCCGGAATTTCTTGTATCCAATCTTTAATTTTCATCCAGTAAGTCCTGGCCTTGGGGCATAGCCACCACACGTGATAAAAGGTATTGTCAACTCATTTACACGTCCAACATTTTGGGTTAGAATTTGGGCATATCTTGCCAGAGCTAAATGCCATCGGGAAAACATTTTATATTAATTTTCCTTATATGTTGAAGCCATTGTTAATTTATAATTTATGTTCCATAATTTTTTTCCACTCATCCAAGTTTATATTATAACCAAAATTCTGCGCCCAAGTTATCATTGTATTCTTAACTGTTTCCTCTTCCATTTTGAAATCCAACAAATATCTATACGCTTTGGATATAAATTTTTATTCCAGTCCAAGTAGAATCTTGTCCAATTGATTTTGCCCCATATCACATTCACATTCTTCTGAGTCTGTTCTATATCTATTTTGAATTTGAAGATATGGCCGCCGATCAATTGTAATTCCTTGTTCTTTTAGCTGTTGATTTGATTTTAATTTTCCTTGGGCATCTAATAGATTATTGTACTTTATCATTTTGCCTAAATCTAGTCTGTTTCAGTGTATCATTACCTTTTTAAAATGAGTCCATCCATTCTGTTACAGACATGTATGTAGGAGGTTCTCTAGATAATTCTGGCATAGGGGCAAATTCCATGCCAGTGTTGATTTGGAATGGAGTCAACTGTGCTGTTACGTACTGCATTATTATAAGGAACCTCTGCAAATGGTAATAATTCAGCCCAGTTTTCCTGTTGATAATTTACATAGCATCTAATGTATTGTTCCACCATGGTGTTAGCCCTTTCTGCTGCTCCACTGCATGCCAGATGGAATGCTGGGGATAACCCTTGGGATGACCCAATAGATTTAAAAACTCCCTCCAGAACTTACTGGTAAATTGTACCCCTCTGTCTCATATTATTCTACAAGGTACACCGTGTAGCTATAGATATGCTTCACGAACAGTTTTGCAAGCTTTTTTGCAGATGGAAGTCCTTTATAGGCTGTAAAGTGGGCCTGCTTAGAGAATAAGTCAGTAACAGTTCAAATGACTGTATTCCCTCCACTCTCAGGTACTTCTACAATAAAGTCCATTGCGATTCCTTCCCCTGGCTGTGTTGGTTCGGATACTTGTTGGAGGAGGCCAGGGGTTTTTCCAGTTCTGTGTTTCATCGTGGCACAAATTGAGCACCTTTTTACATAGTTCTTGGCATCAGATTTCATTTTTGGCCACCAGAATTGTCTTCTGACTTAATGTAGGGTTTTTAAGAACCTGAAGTGTCCCCCAGCCACGAGTCATGGCTACACTTTATTACCATTAGTCTTAGGTTTGTGGGTACATAAAGTTTAGTCTCTTTCCAGGCCAGTCCCTCATTCATTGTTAACTTGGTTTGATGCTCCACAAACCAGGGCTCAGTCAATAGGACTGCTTTCAACTCTGTGGTCAGTTTGTCTTCCAGGCATTTGGGGTTGCAGTTGGCTTGGCCTTGAGTGATTACTTGGCCTGCCGATTGAGCTTCTGATATCAAAGCCTGCACTATTTCTTCTTGGTGACTGTAAAACTGGGGTTTCCTGGACAGGGCATCTGCCAATATGTTTTTCCCTCCTGGATATATTTCATGTTGAAGTTGAACTGCTTGAAGTATTGAGCCCAGCGGATTTGTTTAGGTGTCTTTAGAGCCTCGAGGTTCTTGTGATCAGTCCACACCTCAAACGGCTCTTTCACCCCTTCTAGGAAATACCTCCAAGTCAACAAAGCCCATTATACTGCAAATGCTTCTTTCTCCCAGACCACCCATCTTTGTTTTGTGTCTGTTAGCTTTTTGGACACATAAGTGCAAGGTGTCCGATTGTAGCAGAATGGCCACTACCACCACATTACTAGCATCAGCTTGGACTATAAAAGATCTGGTTGAGTCTGGATGCTGGAGAATGGGCTCAGCTTCAATGAGGCAATTTAAGGTTTCAAAAGATTTCTAAGAATCCATTGTCCAAACAAGAAGTTGACTGTGCTTCGGTTTGGAGGGTGAAGGGCCCATTTTTAATAACTCCCTCAAAGGGAGGGCAACTTCAGCAAAAGAAGGAATGAATTGTCTATATAAATTGGCAAAACTGAAAAAGCTTTGAAATTGCTTTCGTGTTTTGGGGGGTTGCCAGTCCAGCACAGTTTTCACTTTTCCAGGGTCCACCTCAATTCCCTGGTTGGATATTCAGTAGCCTAAGTAATCCAGCGACTTCTTGTGGAATTCACATTTTGACAGTTTTACATATAACTTGGCAGCCCAAAGTTTTTTCAGGACTTGTATGACTAATTTGACATGTTCCTCGATAGTTTCGCTGAATAAAGGGATGTCACCAGGTAGACGAGGATCCCCTGGTACAGGTGTGAATGTAACACTTCATTGATGAGTTGCATAAATACTGTGGGGGGCCCATGAAGTCTGAAAGGCATGACTCGGAATTGGAAACTACCTAAAGGGCAGTTAAAGGCTGTTTTTCATTTGTCTCCCTCTTTTATGTGGACTCAGTAATAAGCTTCTCTCAGATTTAGCTTGGTGAAGACCTTGCCTTTTGACAGGTGGTTTAATAAGCGTTCATAAGGGGGAGAAAATACATGTTTTTGATGCACACAGCATTCATTCCCCTACAATCAACACATAATCTCCACCCACCATCTTTCTTTTCTTTGAACAGCACTGGAGCAACCAACTTAGATTTGGCAGGTTCAATGAAACCTCTGTCCAAATTGCTGTCAATGTATTTCCTCAATTCAGTCATTTCAGCTGATGTCATGGAATACATCATTGCCCTTTTTGCCCCGGGTTCTAATTCTATGATGCAATCCATGGCTCAATGGGGAGGTAAAATATTAGATTACTCTTCACTGAATGCCTCAGCCAAACCTCTATATTGTTTGGGCACTTGGAGAGTACCTGGAAGAAGGCCCAAGGCAGTGGTTGCTGCTTCAGTTTCTGGACCCAGGTTGAATGATGGTTTCTTAATGGGAGGAAGCGGGGGCAGTGGCCCCACTCCAATACTGATTTTCCAGAATCCATCCTCCCACTTGATGGTAAGGGCCCATTTATCTAGCCAAGTAAGTCCCAATATGACAGATTCTAACATTCTTGGAGCTACTATAAAATGTATGAGTTTGCAGTGAGGACCCATCTCCAGTTTGATTAATGCTGTCATTTGGGTGGCTGGGGTTCCCCCAATTAATGTCACATCCACTTGTTCAAATCTGATAGGGCATTTTAGTGGTTTAGTTTTTATGCCCAATTGTTCAATGATGGGGAGCCCAATAAGACATCTAGAGCAGTGGTTGCCAACCGGTGGGCCATGGCCCAATGGTGGGCCATGAGAAAATTTTGATGGACCACAGAGAAATCTCCCTCCAGAGCACCCCAAAACAATTAATCCAGGCTGTGCAGAAACACAAGGCTGCACTGCCCACAGGGCCCATGGGAACCCTCCCCACCCACTCACTCCTTACTCGGTAAACTTGCCTGCTAAAATTGCTATTTTTCCTTTTTCCGACCATCATCTGTTCTGCTGTGCCGGGAGATTTAGATTATCTAGGAAGCAGGAAATGGTTGCATTTTTTGCTTTCTAGCTAGTCTTTAGATCTTCGGCTCAGCACAGCTGAACCTCCCTAAGGACTGAAGGTTTGTTTGTAAGCAAATTCAGTGCAGACTCAGTGCAAGCAAATTTGAGAGACTGAGCTAGCCGATAGCAGATAGATAGATCACTGAATGATTCTGTGAGCAACTCAATCTGCCTGCTTTGCCTGTTTTTGGGTAAAAGTTGCTCTTTTTTAATAAAAAAAATCCCTGGGATCAAAAATTATGAGTTTGGTGGTCCCTGAGGTCCAAAAGGTTGGTGATACCTGATCTAGAGCATCCGATATCTATGACAGCTTCTAATGGCCCTGCCTCCCCATATCACACACCACTAACTTCACTTTGACGGTAAAAGGTTTGATGGGTGCACTCACCATAGGATCATCTTCATCAGTGGGTTGTCCAGGGAGGCTGTGTTGGTCTGGAAGTTTGTTGCTCCCTTCTGCATGGACAGGACCTTCTATGGTGTGTCAAGCAAAGCAGCTAGTGTTGGGGGGATTTCCTTGACTTTTCTGCCCCCTGGCAGCTGTTATCAGACCTCGGTTATGGAGCTGGTGGAACAGATGTGGGGGCCCAGACAGTCGGCTGCTCTATGGCCACTCTGGCCACAATGATAACACTTTATCATTCTGATGGGTTGGGTGGGAGCAGGTTCAGCAGGTCTGGTCAGCTGTCACCTGGCCACAGCTCTTCTCCTTTTTTGTTGGTTGATGTTGCAGTCTAAATTGAAGGTGGCCACATACCACATTTTCAGGGTGTCAGGTATTTCCCTAATGTCACAGGCCTTTTTTACTTTTGGGTCAATGGCATTTTTAAAATAGTGCAAGATTTTTTTTTGGGGGGGGGGTGCAATCTATGAGGTGGCTTGCAACCTTTCTAAAGTCCCATATAAAATCTGATAAGAGTCACTTGCCCTGTTTCATTTCCATTAATTTGTCCTCATTTTCAGCCACTCTGTCTCAATTCTCAAATCTGAGTCTGAGCAATTGAAGAAATGCATTGACATCCTGTAGTTCTGGGCCCTGTTCATAGTGCAATTGTGCCACCCAGTCAGAAGCATCCCCCTCATTCATCCCATCTGTTATTGCAGTTACTAAATCACATTCAGTTGCATATTGGTCTCCAAATTGGTCTACGTGAGACCAGATTTGAGTGAGGAAATAAGATAAATGTCAAAATTGGCCTTGAACTGCATCTGGTCTGATCTGGGGGTTGGTACTCTCTGGAAGAAGGGCCTCTGCAGGGTTGCTCTGAGTGGGGCTGATCAGGGACTTGTCATGAAGAGCCTGATTGTTCCCCCATTCCCTGCATGAGGAAAGGGGGGTAGTGGCTGCTTCCTGTTGCCTGTATAGATCCCTTTGTTGGGAAGGGATCACTGATTCTCTCTGGGGCCAGGGCATTGGTGGCGCTGGCATCCACTGTTACTGGATCCATCCTTGGCCAGGATAAAATCCCCACCCTGGAGGGATACTTTCTGCAGGGGGTAAATTTCCTTCTGGGTGTGGGGGAGAAGGACTTGGAGATTGAAATATACCTGTTGCAATCTGCATCTCTCATGTCTCCCTTGCAATTCGACCCTGTTGGCTTTCTGATATAATTGGAGCTCCACACCTCCAATATACCTCCTTTGCAATATGTAAAAGGCTTGATGGAATGAATTCTCCAGGCCGCTTTTTCTCTGGTCCCGTCTGACAACTTCTCCAGGAATCTGTTTCTTTGGGCCAGGCTGCTAAATTTTGCCTCTTTTCTGCCAAAGGGCGGCTGGGGGATTCAATTAATCTTCCAGTGGGCCCCCCAATGCCCTTCTGTCTCACCTCCCATGTTGGCTGATTCTTTGGATTGATCCATTGATGGAACAAATCCTGGGGTTCAGCACCCCTGATAGCTCCCTCTTGGGAGAGCTGAAAGTTGTTACAGTTCCGGATTATTGTCAGCGTTCCAGGAAAATTCCATTCCTGTCAGTAACTCCAAGACACATGCCATCTCAAAGTACTTTTATTAGAACAGTACCTGCCACATACTGGAGAATTCTGGAACTAAATCTTCCTGGCTTCCCCACAAAGTCCCAAGCTACAACTCATCCCCTTTTCCTTCATCACCAGATCACATGCACCAATCCCAAAGTAACTTTTAATTCTTTCTTTGCCACACTCTGTAACCTTGAATTATCAAAATAATACATTTTGTCTACTAAAAGCTACTCAATTAACATCACCCCCTCCCACTTTCTTCAACTATGAGGCAGCAATGAATTCCATAGTTGACACTCCCCACACCACCACGGTGCCACAACCGGAAGTCTCCACAAGATCACTTTTAAATCAACATGTGCATTACCCTCTTATATTGTACCTACAATTAAATAGGTGAGTTTATTTATTATTTATTTATATATTAAATGTATGTGATAGCTTTCTTGTCCAGAGATGACTTTGAGTCACTTACAAGCATAAAAACTAGTACATAAGCATAAACAATAAAGTTTTTTCCCCAAGTTACACAGTTCATTCTCCAAAATCTCCAGCACAAATTCCACACCCACAAAGCCCAATTATTTTCCCCTCATCCCGTTACTATGGCTGCCGAAAGATGCAAGAGAAAGGAAAGGAGTCTTGAAGGCTGACATCCTACAATAATGAACCTCTGTCATAATAAGGTATACAATAACAAAAGATAGGATATATTTTCACAAACATCACATAGTCCTGTTGCATTCATTACAATTCTGAAGAGGTTCATCTTAACCATACAAGAGGGTCATCTTTAGTCTGAAAAGACTCACTTTTATATGGCTTCTTTTAAATTAAAAATTTGGGGTGGAACTAGCCCTGGAATTTTTCTTGGCAAGTTTTTCACCCTAACCCTAACCCTAAAGCCACTCAGCTGGCATATGCCTTAAATAAGACTAGAATTCACAGTGTCCTGGTTTTTAGGCTGGTGTCTTAATTACTACACCAAATTGACTCTCAGCCCAGATACAATCCCCCAAATCATTCAAATGAAGGGAGAGAGAAATTATGTCTTTTCTTAGTACATCCCAGCTCTCAAAAGTGATAGCTATAGTGAATTCAATGAAAGTGAACTGAGGCCTGAGATTTGTGTTTAGAAGCTAAATTTCACCCATCTGCTCATCCTTATATCTCATTTCTGCTTTATAGACAGCTAACATTTCTGGGAAATAATTTATAGTATTATCAATATTTCAATTTGGACCACCACTATAGACTCCAAAACTAATAACATGGCCATTTACTTCACTGTCATACTTGACAGCTAGGCTGACAAATTGAAGTACTTATAAACACTAGAAGAAAGAACATACAAATCTGGATTCATTTTCCCAAATATTTTTCCTTGAACCTTAATATAGCTTACTCAGTATTAATTCCACTGCTCATGTATCTGCTTAAGACCCTCCATTTTATTTTGTCCATATTCTGTGGCCAAAAACATTGCTCTGCTCCCATAAATTAATTTCCACATTCAGAAATTTACACCCATATAGAAAAACAGAGTTCCTTTTCTGTAGAGAAACTGTTCACACAATTTAACAATACATACTGAATATTCTATTTCAACTGAGCATGTATGTATTTTTAAATGAAAAATATATCCAGGTTTCCTTTAATTCCAATATTGTGTTAACTGTAATGAACTGCAATGTTCCACATAATGCTAAATGTATATAGTTCATTTAAAAAGCTTTAATCTGTTCTGGAAAATTAATAGAAGCTTTGACCAAGTAACAAACTATAACAAAAGGTCAGGTGTACATACTGGTTAATCAAATTCTGCAGCGAAAACTGTATTTGTATACTAAATCAGGGCTCAGCAAAGGCTTGAACCCAATTTTCTTTATCTTAGCCTTTCACTTCAGTAAAACTCACATACTAATTCTTTAATGTGTTCCACCTTCCTTCAGATTGTTTTTTAAAAGAACAGTAAATACTTCTAATTGGGAAGTATGAAAGGCTGACAGAATACTTTTTTTTAACTTTATGTAGAGCTTAAATAACATAAAAATAACAATAAACAACAATTAAAATGTATTTAAATCAGCTAGAGAGAAAAAAACACAAGGAACCAAAACTAACTGTGAATAAATTAAATTAAGCAAAGCAACACTTGTTTAAAGAGAAATATTTCATTTTGCTGATGAACTAAAAATTAAGAGGAAAATATTTTCACATGAAAGGCTCCACTACAGAGAAAGCCTCTGGGCATGCTACTATTCAGACAACATAGAGTACTAAGACAGGAAAGTAATGGCTATTATAAAGAGAGAACATATTCCAAATAAATCTCTTGATTTTCATTCCCATCCTTAATTATGATCACGTCATACTTAGTAAATGTAGATCCATACAATTAGGGACTTAACACCACAAAATCACCAGCAGCTGAACTTTTGAAACATAACAGATAAACATAGGAGACACTTCTTCCAATCAGATGAGCTTACCCAGAATCATGTCCAATTTAATTTCAATTTCATTAAATAGAATTCACAGGAGAAAGGAAAAAGTTTATCAAGACCCCCAAATCACAATCATGACCATGCAATTGAAGCTTTGCATGTGTGCCAACATTGTATACATTCTAAGAGATGGAGCTTGGATTGTAAGGTTATAACCACAATTTTGATATTTTCCACCCCCCCCCCCCTTTACTATATTCCACTGTTGGCCAACATAACGTAGACCTAAGAAGAAGAACCGGAAGAATGGATAACCAGAAAATGGTTCTCTTTCTCTGTAATTTGAGAAACATACATTATCACATCTGTCAATTATGTATGTGTCTTCCAGTGTTATCTTTCATTGTAGCTAGTTGAAAAACAACTGCATATGAACTATTATGCATATAAACTATTATGATTGCATAATGCTACAAAAGAATGAATGTGTAAATAATGAAAACATTATTGATTATTCAATGAATTGAAATATGTTCAAGTATTTCAGTAAAACTTAACCTCAAATGGAAAGAGGTAGTGAAGAATTAGATGGAGATTAACATAAATTGCAAGTTTGTGAAGTCAAATGGTAAATAAAAGTCAGCAGTCTAACACAGAACTTGAGAAAAAAAGAAAATGTAGAAAGCATATTGTAGCAGTATGAAATGATAATCACACTGCTTAAGTCTTCCTCATTAAATTAATGAGCAAGCAAGCATCATTGGGAAGAGGGAGAAATAGAGCCAATGCTTCTAGTCCTTTTCCTGAGAAGAGTATATAACTTTTGATGTTATTTTTTCTAGAAAAGATAATAAATAATTGATGTGGTTTGATTTGATTGCAGGGAGTTGAACAACATACTCTTCTATTTTGGGGGAACCTAGGGGGGTGAAAGATTATATGCTTTTCAGAGAGTGAATGAAAACAACAACAGCAATAACAGCAAAAAATGCCACCTTTTTCTGGCAGATATTTGGTTGAGGAAAGTGGAACTTTACATGTTCATCACAAAAAAAGATGAGAGCACCTCACATTTCAGATAAGGCAACTGTAGAGAAATTGCCCCGAATGGTCAAAGAATGTATAAGGCTTTACCCTATTTTTATTTCACTCTACAAGACCTTGTCAGGTTTGAGAATCTAAGAGTGTGGGATTTAGCACGTTAACTAGAGGAATATCAGGATTACAGTAAACAAGAAAGTTGAAAAGGATTTTAGTACAAGAGGATACCACTGTGTGGCTATCTATGTAAACCTGTGTAGACTCATCAAGGTTCAAATTTGACTTGAAGGAGGTTTTATGAATTACACTGCCAGAAGAGGAAGAAAGGGCCAACCTGAGAGCAATGAGGCTTTATAGACTTTACTTGTACCTCATTAGCTCCCACAAAGGTTGGTAAATGACATACAGGTCCACATTTAGACTTCTTATCTGTATTCATTATCATTATGCAGCTTTGAAATAACTATGAATCTTTTCAGAATGAATCACAATTGCGTTACATATTACAGTTTATCATTTATAAATCAATAATAAGGACATGGCAACAATGAAAAAGCACTTTCTTCAGGAAGAATTTTAAAGTTTTAATGATAAAATTAAGTTTTTATTACCAAGCATAGAATGAATCTCCAGCAGCTCTTCTTCTTTTTCACTGCAGCACTATAATCTTCTGCACTGAATTAAACTCTGGTTCAAAGAAGATGTGACGAATGTAGGTGGCTTCTGAGCAAGTAGTGTTATTTTTTTTTCTTATGCCAACATAGTAGTTTAAGTCATTTATTGCATATTTAAACTGCACTGTTGTGAAATTAAAAATGAGGTACATCTTAGAATTAACAAATTCTAACTGCTAATGAAGTTTTTCTAAATTAAATTTAGCACTTCAAATAAAATCAAACATCTCATAAATGACAAAGATAGGATGGGTTTCTTCCTCCATATGAAGTTATCCATCCCATCAATGACATAGATAGGATGGATCTCCTTCCCACCTTATGAAGTTACTTATTAAAATTAAATATAGATTACAGGATTGGCTTTTGTTTCCCAATGCAACACATAATTTAATTGTTGATTTTGATTCCAAGTTGTGCTAATGACTGCTAATACAAATGGTTTGGTTTTTAAGACACTTAGTGAGGTTCATGGAAGATTAAGCTATCAGTGACCACTGTTACTAGCTCTCGAAACATGGTCATACCTTGAACGCCAGTTTCTGGCTAATGATATGGAAAAGAGACTAAGAGGAAAGAAAAGAACGTTTCTTTCCATGCTTATAAGTTCCCAAATTCACTCATGACATACAGTGCTGGACTAAATGGGCTTTATTTCCCAAAGTTGGGCTATATTGATTTTTGTGTTAATTTAAATAAATTGCTCAATTCCAATAACTCTGGGTGATTTGTACTTAAAAAATATTAAAAGAAGGGGGCAGCATATCTAGAGGAAACAAATCCAGCCCTGTGAGCCAAATTTTCTAAGACTTTTAGAACATCATCAGGTTAATGACTATACAGATTTATGGAGGGATGTTGTTCTGGAGACAAGATGCAACAAGGAGGATCACACTTCTTAGATTCTGATATATAACAATATGGCATATATAACACATCCAGCATTGACTGAGCTGCTATATTTTGAGAAAATGTGGCTTCCTTCTAGATCAGCCCCATCTAGAGCACATTGTAATATTCATGAGGTGACTACTGAATGAGTAACTATTGGAAGGGTTGTATAAAGCTTTTTTCAATGATATGGTACTTTTTTTTAGATAGGGTTTATTTTCCAAGACTTCCTCTGTTGGGGTTATGATAGTTGTCAGGGATATTTTCTCTAGACACAGTTCATATAATGCCACTGTGCTCTGATACTCTGACCCACAACTGTGAGCACAGCTGGAATGTTGTTGGTTGCTTAGTATTTCAAAGGACAGAGAAAGATAAGAAATATGCCTTTTCTATCACCCCTTTCTTTTCCCAGCTTCATCCCTTCTTCTGAACTTCTTGTTCTTCTACAGTTCTACTTTAAGTCTGTCAAATTATTAATTTCCCAAACTGTTCCCAGAGACTCGTGATATTGATTTGTAGTCTCTTGTTCCAGTGCCTTCAACTTACTTGTATTTCTTCCTTTTATTCCGTCCTCCACCCCCATTTTGCCACAGATCATACTTTGGCTTCAAACATTGAGAGCTGTTACCCAAAGCAGTTCAGTTCCCTACTTTAAAGACTATGGCTACTGCCCTTACCTAAGCCAATTGCAAAATAAATGAGTATGGAATTCCAGGAAAAAGAGAAGTTTAAGCAGAAGGAAGAAAAGAAACTATGCTTGACGAGGTAGTACATGTAATTTTTCCCAATCTCAGTCCAGCAATTGTACTATTACTACTACTACTACTACTATTATTATTATTATTATTATTATTATTATTATTATTATTATTATTATTATTATTATTTCAGCATTTTATTGTTTATTTGTAAGCTTTTAATGATTTTTGGTACCAGAAAAAAAAGATATAAAAAACAAAGTAGAGGGACAAAAAGTTAATGTTTCACATGGGGCTGTTTATTACATGCATGGCTAATGTACTGCGGTATTGTAAAAGTTTAATAATTTTGCCTCCTTCATCATTTAGCTCCACTTTCAAAGATAACTTTGAATGTTCTTTGTTATTTTAACTACATTTATATTTCTTTGCATTATGTAGTAGGTATGGATTTGATTTCAATGATATGATTTGTGATATCAAACTTTTGCAATTTAGTATTGCACCAATTAGCTTAAATATTCCCTACAAGTTATAGTGATATTATGTAGTTACAATTAAAAGTATGTTATAATAATCCTCCTGGGCAGGATGCTATTAAAGTAATGAGCTGAATATGTACTTTTTAAAACTCAACTATTCTTAGCAAGTGAGAATTGTAACTACCTGAAGGAAATTTTAAAATATTCTGGAGTTCACTTTCTTATAGTTACTGGTGAGTCTCCCTCTGGTCTAATAGCACTAAGTTGCAAATGGCAAATATTATCAATAAATGTTCAGGAATTCTAATTAGCTTGATTTAAAAAAATACACAGATTCTAATACTACCAGTACCATGGTATAGAAGTATCAGCAGGGATACCAAGGTATGTGTTATATACTTTTCTTGGTATATTTTATAGATGGTAGCTAGTAGAAAAAGCTTGATTTTCTTAACCTGAAAGAAAAATCTTAAGCAGTCTTTTTTGTAAATCACAGGGAAGAAAAGTCGGGAAAAAATGAAAGTGCTTTAAGGTGTTCCTCATAAGTGTTAAATTCTTCCTTCCTTCCTTCCTTCCTTCCTTCCTTCCTTCCTTCCTTCCTTTTTTCCTTCCTTCCTTCATCCCTCCCTTCTCTCTTATTTATTTTTCTCTTTCTTTTTTCTTTCTCCCCCAAATTGATGTAATTCTTTACAATAAAGTATACTAAAATATAATCTGAGTAAAAACATGTATAATAAAATAAAATATACAATAACAACACTATATAAATTAAGCAGCAGCACAGCAGTTATTAAAAAATTAAGCTAATATGAATTACAATAAAATTAAAAAGCTTAAGAAAATAGAAAAGTCTTTACCTGGTGCTGAAATTATGCTAATCTTGGCCCCATTAGATCTTTGCCAATACAGAAAAAAATCTCTCAGTCTCTCAAATTTGCTTGCTGTGAGTCTGCACTGAATTTGCTTCCTAAGGGAAGCAGAGCTGAAGATCTAAAGACTAGCTAGAAAGCAAGAAATCCAAACATTTCCTGCTTCCTAGCTAATCTAAATCTCCTGACACAGCAGAACAGATGATGGTCAGAAAAAGGAAAAATGGCAATTTTAGCAGGCAAGTTTGCCGAGTAAGGAGTGAGTGCCGGGTAAGTTCCTGCGGGCCATGTGGGCAGTGCAGCCTTGTGTTTCTGTGCAGCCTGGATTAATTGCTTTGGGGGGAGGTGCTCTGCGGTGAGATTTCTCTGCGGCCCACCAAAATTTTCTCATGGCCCACCAGTTTTGGGAGATGCCCACCAGTTGGTGACCACTGTACTAGACCTACTGTGGAATTGCTTTCTTAATGGTATTTCTCTGGGAATGATGCCAGGAATGAAAAGGCCATGCTATTGCATTAAAAGTGCTTGCAAACACTTCAGAGATAATGAGCATATATTTTGCCTAGCTCCAGAGCTAGGCAAAATATAGCAGCAAAGACAGTTCATGGTGGCATCTCCCAAAATTCTTCACTTGTTTTATAACTTGGTATTGACCAAAGACCATATGCTAGTTTATGTTGAGTACAAATGATCTTCTTCATGCAATTGCATCTATGCAAATTCTTCATGTCCTTTTGCTCTGCCATGTGCTGCAGCTGTCAAAAAAGCTGGTACTGTCCTAGGCTGCATAAACAGAGGGTTGGGGTTAGGTTTCATGTTAAGTGATAGTATTTCTATATTGTACTAGTGAGGCCACATATTGAATACTGTGTTCAGTTCTGGTCACCATGATACACAAAAATATTGAGATCCTAGAAAAAATCCAAGACTGCAGAGAAGAAAAATAAACATGGTAAAAGCTCTGCAGGCTAAACCATTTTAAGAACTGAGAGGACTAGGTATGTCTAATCTAACAAAGAAAAGAGCTAGAGGTGATACTTTAACAGTCTTCCAGTATTTGAGGGACTGCTACAGAGAAGAGGAACTCAACTTATTTTCCAAAGCACCTGAAGGCAGAATAAGAAGTATCAGGTAGAACATCATTAAAGGGAGATCCAATCTAGAATTAAGACAAAATTTTCTGAGAGGTGTAACAATTAATCAATGAATGACTTGTTTCCAGAAATCATGGATGCTCCATTATTAAAGGTTTTTAAGAAGAGAGTGGACAGCCATTTTCTAGCATAGTATATAGGATCTTCTGGCATGGGCAGTGGATGAAGTAAAAGATCTCCAACCCTATTATTCTATGTTCTCCTTGATATAGCAAGTGTATGTTTGTTAATCAGGTAGAAAAGAATCCATTCCTGTGGAAGTTTTAATGAAAATGAAATACAATGAAAAAAAATATGGGCTGCAGTCCATCATAGCAATAGCAATAACAGTTAGAGTTACTGTATATAACACTTCACAGTGCTTTATATGCTTCTGGGTCCTCATTTTCCCAACCTCAGAAGGATGGAAGGCTGAGTCAACCTTGACAATATATATTAAGAGATATATTTCATGAGCCAGAATAATATAGATTGTATAACTTACTTTGGTCTTCGTACAATATTTCCAAATAAACTATATGTCATGATTCCAGCAGTTACTCCAATTAAATCATGAGCCTCGAGCCACACTCCCACAACAGGAAAGGATTTATTAGAAGTTAACATGCAGCGTTAGTCTGGGTGTAGCTGACTCTAAGATCCATAATTCACTGTCACCCTAGGTCCTGCTTCCCCACCCCACCCCTCTGGGTGTATCATCCAATGAAACACATCCATAGCTAAGAGTCATCAATCATGCTCTCCAATTATATTTTTTCACGGCAGAAGCTTCAGTCATCTAATCAGTCTCTGAAGAAAATATGAATGGAATGTACTTTCAATTCTACACTGCTGCCTACTCTTTGAAACTCCCCCACTTCTTTCTGTTGACAACTATAAAACATATATACCAAATCTTTTATAAATTGACATTTGGCTCCCCTCACTTCTTAAAGGTGACCTGTACAACACACACACAAAAAACAAATTGATTGCAGGTATGGAAGCTTATGCTCACAAAACAATCTAATTGAAGAGCATGATTGATGACTCTTCGCTATGGACGCATTTTTTTTTAAAATAATTTTTTTTTATTTTTTAATAACAAGATAAACATAAACATACATAACAAAATAAACATAAACATACCACAAAAAACATAAAAAGATCCTTCTTCATAAATTTACATACAGTGCATCGATTGGTTTACCACTTTTTTTTTGTGCATCCATTTCCTAGTCACTAGTATAATTATATTACATAATAGCTCATATTATCAATCAATAATTGTATAACCTAATATCATCACTAAAAAAAAAAAATCATTTATAATTTTGTTAATTCATATTTTAACGAGATAACTATAGTTTGCTTAATTTATTTTGCAATAAATCATAAGATCATACCAAATCTAAATAATGTTTTATAAAGATAATATTAAGAAGAAGAAAAAAAAAGTTTTTTTTTATGCTAAATCTGAATATTCTATCATTATGTTTTATTATCTAACCATTGATAAAAAAGATCCCAAACTTCATAAAATTGTTTATCTTCTTGTTCTCTGATTTCAAATGTCAATTTGCTCATTTCAGCACAATCCAATATTTTCTTAATAATTTCTTCTTCGGATGGAATTTTCTCACTCTTCCAGTTCTTAGCAAATACAATCCTAGCCGCTGTTAATATATACTTCAAATTTTTATTATATATATCAGGTAAGATTCCCAATAAAAAAATCTCTGGTTTCAAGTCTATATGTGTCTTTGTCATTTTTTCCAACCATATGCGAATTTTAGTCCAATATTTTCTAGCGTCCTCACAAGTCCACCACATATGGTAGTATGAGCCAGGTATCTGATGACATTTCCAACATTTTTCAGATTTGTTCTTAAACATTCTTGCAATTCTCGTCGGGGGAAAATGCCACCTGTAAAACATCTTATACAAGTTTTCTTTATAAGCTGTTGACATTGTCATTTTATAATTTTGAGACCACAATTTTTCCCATTTCTCCAAATCAATCCCATATCCAAAATTCTTCCCCCAAACAATCATCGTTTCTTTAACTTGTTCCTCCTCTAATAAAATTTCCAACAAATAAGTGTATAATTTTTTAATCATTTTTTCATCAGTACCTGTCAAGATCCTGTCTAAATCAGTCAATTTATCATAAAATCCCTCCGCTTTAGAATCTATAAGATACCTTGAATGTATTTGCGCATATGAAAACCAATTCATCTTTATGCCTTGTTCTTCTAGTTTTTGCATTGTTTTAAGTTCACTCTTTTCATCCTATATTTCCCCATATCTAACTGTTTGTTCCTTCTCATATATTATAGGATAAGAAAAAGCTTCAATAGTTGATAACCAGACTGGGATTTTCAAATAACATTTTCTCTTAATTTTCTCCCAATTCAACCATAAAGACTCCCTTATATAATGCCTTCTAAAATAGCCCTGCGATTTGGTTCCCTTATACCACAGAAAAGCATGCCATCCCAGTAATAAATCATGCCCCTCTAGAGTCAACAATCTAGTCTTTCTTAATGTTATCCAATCCTTAACCCACATTAAATTTGCAGCTTGGTAATACAACTCCCAATTCGGGAGGCCAAAACCTCCTCTAATTCTAGCATCTTGCAGGAGTTTTAATTTTATTCTGGCTTTCTTACCTTGCCATATGAACTTCAACACAATTTTATTTAATTCTTCAAAGTAATCTTTACCAAGCCTGATTGGTATGGTTTGGAATAAATATAAAATTCTGGGTAAAATATTCATCTTGATTGTTGATATTCTACCTATCAATGACAATTGTAGATTTTCCCATTTTTTCAAATCAGATGCTATCTGTTGTTTAAGTTTGATATAGTTATTCTCTTTCAATGTAGTACATCTTGACGTCAAATATATCCCCAGATATTTGACCTTATTCGTAACTTGAATTTTCAATAAATCTGCCAGTTCATCTCTTTGTTTTAATAACATATTCTTTGTCAAGATCTTTGTTTTATCTTTGTTTATTTTCAAACCAGCCATCTCACCATAAATCTCTATCTTTTCCAGTAGCTTTAAAGCTGTTCCTAGAGGATCTTCCAAAATAAAAACCAAATCATCCGCAAAGGCTTGCAATTTAAATTCCTCCTTCTTAATTTTCATTCCTTTTATATTTGTATCCTCTCTAATGTTTCTATTCAGCACTTCCAAAGTCAATACAAATAACAAAGGTGATAATGGGCAACCTTGTCTTGTGCCTTTTCTTATATTAATAGAATCTGTAAAATCTCCCTCTATCATCACTCTCGCCGTTTGTTTGTCATATATGGCTTCTATTGCTTGAATAAATTTTCTAGCAAAGCCCATCTGTTCCAATAACAAAAACATGAATCTCCAATTCACATTATCAAATGCTTTTTGGGCATCTAAAAATACCAAAGCCATTTGTTTTTCAGGGTGTGCCTCGTAATATTCCAAAGTGTCCAGAATTACCCTCATATTATCCCTAATTTGTCTCCTTGGCAGAAATCCATTCTGGTCAGGATGAATAAAGTTATTTAGATATCTTTTGAGCCTTTCTGCCAAGATGGAAGCAAAGATTTTATAATCTGCATTCAGTAAAGAAATAGGTCTATAGTTCTTAATTTGTGATGGATCAGCCCCTTCTTTTGGAATAAGTGTGATATAAGCTTCTGACCATGTTTTAGGTATTTTCTTATTTAACATGGCTTCATTCATAACTTCTAACAATGGAATGCTCAACGATTCTTGTAATGTTTTATAAAATTCTGCCGGGAGCCCATCTGGGCCTGGTGCTTTTCCATTATTCTGCCTATTAAGTGCTTCCGTTAGTTCCATCATTGTTATGGTACTTTCTAACATTTTTTCAGTCTCTTCAGGTATCTTGGGTAGGTTAGCATTTTGTAGATAAAGCTTAATTCTTTCCTCATCAAAATCCTCCTGTTTATATAATTGTCCATAAAAGTCTTGAATAATTATCTTTTTCTCCTTATTACCATAACAAATTTGACCTTTATCATCTATTAACTGTACTATTCTCCTAGATTCTTTCTCCTTTCTCAATTTGTATGCTAGCCACCTACCTGGTTTATTTGCATCTTCAAAATAGTTCTGTTTAGCACTTCTAATTTTTTGTGCCAACTCCTCTTTCTCCGCCTGACCCATCTTATGTTTAATTATATCCATTTTGAATTTAATATCTTTTTTCTGTGGCATATTCTGCAATTCTTTTTCCAGTTTTTTATAATCATCTTCTAAAGCTTTAATAGTTTGCCTCTTCCTAATATTTTTTTTCTTTGTATAGTCCATTATTAATCCTCTCGCATATGCCTTCATTGTATCCCAAACATTCTGCATTGAAGTATCTTCTTTTTTATTTTTAATGAAAAAGAAGGCCAGTTCTTTGTCCATCCATTGTGTAAAGTCTTTTTCCTTTAAGATAGCGTTATTTAATGTCCATCTAGATCTTCTTCTTTGTCCTTTCCATTTAATTGTCATAGGGTTATGGTCTGCCTATATACCCGTTTCTATATTTATTTCTTGAATGTTAGATATTAGTTCTGATGAGGTCCAAATCATATCTATTCTGGACCATGATAAATGTCTATTTGAATAAAAAGTATATTGTTGCGTTTTACCATTTCTTTCTCTCCATATATCTTTTAAATTTAATTCATCTACCATTTTAAAAAAGGATTTAGGGAGAGTCTTTCTATTTTGTTTTAATGTTGTCGCTGTATAGTCCAATTTATTATCTACAATTCCATTAAGATCTCCCATCATAATTATATTGACATGGTCCATTCCAATTAATTTCATATGTAACTTTTTATAAAATTCTTCTTGTTTATCGTTCGGAGCATAGATTGCAACAAGTAATATTTTTATATTGTTATCCACTATTTCAACCATTAATACTCTTCCATCTTCATCAGTATAAACCAATTTTGCTACAATAGTTTCTTTAATATACAGGACCACTCCTCTTTTCTTACAGTTAGTCAAGGAAGTAAAAATTTTCCCCAGTTTTGGTCTTACCAATAATCGTTGATGTTGTTTTTTAATATGTACTTCTTGTAGGCAAATTATCTCAAATGTTAACTTCTCTAATTTATGAAAGATTTTTCTTCTTTTAATAGCTGAGTTCAATCCATTTATATTCATAGAAATCATTTTTTTTTCCTCCATGGTTATGTTTTATATTTAGGTCTAACAGTTCTTGTGGATCTTACTTCACGTTGTTCTTTGGTCTCCATTTGTCCACCTACCACACCTTCTTCCTTCCCCAATCTCATCTGGTCTTCTTGAGGCTCAATTGCAAAGGTTTCTTTTTCTGTCTCTATTTCTCTTCTTCCAAAAAATTTGTTGTGGAATATTTCTCCTTTCTCAATTGAGTCGATTCTGTGTCTCTGTTCTTGCCATATAAACATTAATCCTTCTGGGATCAACCATCTATAATTCACGTCTTTTTCCAATAAGTTTTTGGTCAAAAATAGATATTCTCTTCTCATCTCTCTCACTCTTCTGGGGACTTGTTTTAAAACCATAATCTCTTTACCTTTATATTTCAGCCCCTTATCTCTTGCGACTTGTAATATTTGTGCTTTAATAGTCTTCTTAGTAAATCTGACATGGATCTCCCTTGGTAGCTTATTCCTCATTGCATATCTTGTAAAAACACGATATATCTCATCTACTCCATCCATCATCTTTTCCTCTGTTATCTCCAAGGCTCCAGCCAGAATTTCTATCATTACAGCCGCCAAATCCTGTCCTTTTTCTTCCTCAATATTTTGAAATCTGAGATAAAATTCTGACCTATCCATCTCCCACTTCAACATCCCATTTATATCTTGTTGCACCGTTGTTAATTTGCTAACAATATTTCCAATTGTCTCATCTCTTTGTTTATCTTTCTCCTCAATTTTTTGGAGTCTCTCCTCCTGTTTTGCCATCATCTGTTGAAAGTTTTCAATTTTTTCATCAGTCTTTGCAATTCTTTGTTCAATACTCTCTGTTCTTTGGTCAATGCTTATTTTGAGTTCTTGTATTCCTTGTATAATCGTTGCTAGATCCATTTGTACTTTATCTTGCTTCGCCATTATTGATAGTCGTCCTCCAGTTGATGGAGAAGCAGGAGCAGAAGTTGAACTGCCAGAAGGTAAAGTTTTCTTACTCATTTGAATAACTCAAGATCTTTAAGCTCCTTTAATCCAATCAGTAGGGTAGCCAATTATAATCCAATTGGGAAGAAGAAAAACATTAAAAAAAAAGCCAATAAAAAATAAAGAGTCCAGGATTAAAAAGAGAAGGAGAAAAAGAAGATTAAAAAGAAAAAAAAGAAGGAGATTCTTCAGGTTCTTCTAGACCTTAATCCTATTGTAAGATGGCCAATTATGATTCAAAAATAAAAATTAAGAATAGTAAAAAAGAAAAAGAGAGTAAGACCCAATAATATTAAAAAAACAATGATAAAAAAAAAGGAAAAAGAAAGAATTCTTCAGGTTCTTCACACCCTAGTCCAATTGTAGGACCTCAAAAAATAAAAAAAAAACCATAAAAATAAATAAAAAATGAAAATAAAAAATAGAAAAGGCAAAAATCCCAATAAACAAAAGGAAAAAGAAAAGCTATTCTGAGGCTTTCCCTTTAAAAAAAAAAAAAAGGTAAGTTTAAAAATTAAAAATAAAGTCAAACAAAACAAAAAAAGAAAATAGAATATACAAATATTACAAAATACTATGGGGTTGAGGAGGAGGGATGAAACAGCTAAAGAAAGATAAGAAAGAGAGCACACTGCATCTTATTTAGTTATCCAAGGCTCTTATTATGGCTTCTCCACAAATTCCAAAGCCAAACTTCAAGTACTCAATAATAGAAGTTCCAAAGAACACCTGTTAAAACATTCTCCGGTGTTCTTCCCTCTATCTAATCAAGTTCCAGTGTCCTTGAGAAAGAATTCCTTCACAGCTTTTTCAACTTTCAATAAAGTATTTTCAAGCCTCTAGTTGGCAGTGTTACAAAGTTTCTTTAGTCCACTCCCCCTTCTTTCCCCAAAAAGCCTAGGAAAAAGAGGGAAATATACATGTATATATATATATTTAAAAGAAAAAAAAATTACTAAAGGGAGCCTCTATTCTCAAAAGGGAGAAAAAAGAAAGAAAAATTAGATAAATATAAAAGGAAAAACCAGTCTAGTTACAGTTACTAGATCACAATAGAAGTTCAATGAAAACAAAAGTAAAAGTAAAAAGCCAAGCCTCAATTTGACATTCTCTCTAAGAAATCGCCGCTAAATCAGTTCCATCAGTTTTTGTCCTAAGTCTTACAGGATTCTTCTCATTTTAGAGTGTCCTTGAGTTCCCGAAAAAAAAAAATTCTCACCAGCCGATGCACATTCTCTCTCTTCCGGAGTTGCCACAGCTTCAGCAGCCAAGGGGGCTGCCTCTCCGCCGATGGTAAAAGGGCTTCTTCTGGATCAGCTAGGGACTTTGCGATGTCCCTGGGATCAGCAGAACGCGCCCCTTACAATCATCGTCTCTACGGGACGATTTAGATCCATTAGGACCGACCAGGGGCGAAGATATCAGCTGCAATCTCAGAGCCCCAAGATTGCAGCTGTATCGCAGCAACGTGGCTCCGCCTTCAATCGCTATGGACGCATTTTGTTGGATGATATACCCAGAGGGGTGTGGGGAAAAGCAGGATCAAGAGTGACAGTGATTTGCATATCTCAGAGTTGGCTACGCCCAGGCTAATGCTGATATGTTATCTTCTAATAAATCCTTTCCAGTTGTGGGAGTGTGGCTCGAGGCTCATGATTTAATTGGAGTAACTGCCGGAATCCTGACAGATAGCCAACTTTCAACTCAGAAAACATTTTGAATACATGTTTTATAGTTGTCACTATAATTTTCCAGTGTATTTTATTGTTATGATTTTGTTGCCATTTTATCATAATGCTTAAGATGATAGATAGATAGATAGATAGATAGATAGATAGATAGATAGATAGACAGACAGACAGACAGACAGACAGATGATAGATAAATTCTTAAGAAATAGTCACTCAATTGGTGGAATCAACTTCCCTACCTGATACATCAAAAAATTCTTCTTATTTCTGTTTATTTCAAAAATATGTAATAGTTTACTTTGGTACTTGTTCTGCTTTTGTTTGTTATTTTTAAATTGGTAACTCACTGATCCTAATACTTGCCTTAGCATAATGCCTATACTAATGATTTTGCCATTTGAGGAAAAGAAAAGTCAAGTTGGAAAAATACTGATTGATAATGAATTGGGATTAATATCTTCTTGCTGATTCACAGTCATCAGACATTAAATACACAAAGTCAAAAATACACTTCTGGGAATGTAGCTAAAGCCCTTAGAAAAAAATTCTTAGAAAAGAAAAAAAATAACTCAGAGAATTGGATTTCATTATTAAGTTGTTCAAGGGCACAACTAGTAGGCGGTTTGTCATCAACATTCCCCAAAAGACTGTTGCAGGGTGCTACCAATGGGAACAGCAAAGATAGCCAAAGAAGATTAAACTAACGAATTCAGATAACCTTGTAACAAGAGAACTCATATTGTGATAATCTACCAATATGTAGGTGTCAGACATGTGTATAGTAAAAAAATAAAAAATAATAATCCAACCTGCATAATCTATCAAATGATCTATCACATCATAATTGCACTTCATTCTGTAGTTGTATCTTTTATTTTATGTACACTTTATATGCACCAAGAGAAATTCCTTGTGTGTACAATCACACTTGGCCAATAAAGAATACAATTCAATTCAATTCAATTCAATTCAATTTTATTCTATTCTATTAAGGCTGTTCAGGCTATTCAGAAGTTTAAAGCTTATTTTTGCCTCATCTATTCTTATCTGGATGCAAGATGTAATTTTCACTGACCACAGAAGATGAGAACATTGTTACAACACATCTGAAGGGCATTAGGTTTGGAAATGCTGGTATACTAAATTAACATTTTTGTTTTAAGTACTTTAAAGCAAATTATTATCAATATTGAAGAAATTTCCTTGATATTTCTTGTATCTCTAAATTTAATTTACTATTCTAATCCCAATCCTTGAAATCTAATATGTCTAAGGATCAGATATCTAAAGTAGTTCAGCACTGGTATTAAGATTTATTTAAAAATCTGGTTTTAAAATTGGGAAAAAGCTAAAATTTTGGGGTGTTACCTTGACTAATATGAACTATCTGTTGTTTCAGAACAACTATGTTAAGGTATGGAATGAAGTTAAAAAATATTTGATGAGGAAAATTGTATTTGCCATTGTTGGGAAGAATTTCTGTGATTAAAATAAATGTTTGCCTAGCCCTAGATTGCCATTTTTATTCAGGACAATATTTATACTGATGACTGATGTAGTATTTAAGACAGGGGTGTCAAACTCAATTTCATTGAGGGCCGTATCAGGGTTGTGTTTGACTTGGGGAAGGGTAAGGGATGTATGGCCAGGGTAGGTGTGGCCAGCTTGACATCACTCGTGTTGGAGCATCTGTGGTGGCCCACATGCTCTGCCAGTGAAAATGGGTTCCCTAGCTGTGTTTTTGGCTGCAACAGCCTCCTGCAATCTTCTACCAGGAAAAACAGGGCTCAGGAGGGGTGGCCCTTCTGAGCTCCATTTTTGCTGACAGGGGCATCATGGGCTGGTCCTTCACTGTTTCTAGAGTAGCCCTGCAGGACAGATCTAAGAATCCCATGGGCCAGATCCAGCCCCTGGGCCTTGAGTTTGATACCCCAGATTTAACCAATTGCAGAATATGTATATTTACAAATTTGTTTGACAAGAAATCAAGAATTAAATACAAATTACTGCAGAATGACAAAGAAAGAGGACAATGTAGGACTACCAGATTTGAAATTTTATTTTGTATGTAGATTTCAAATTTCACACTGACAATTTGGAAAAGGTATAAGGTAATTTTTTTCAATAATTCCTTTATAATTCTCATCCCAAGAAAACTGTTTTTAAAAGGTAAATAATATTGTAACTTATGTTGATCTGTTAAATTTTTCTCAAGGAGAATTTAAGTTAAAAACAAAAGAAAACAATAGAAGGGAATTAAGAGGCTTTATATCAGGGATGTTAAACTCACATTGCCATGGCGACATCATGTGACATATCTGGACTTTTTCCCCCTTTGCTAAACTGGGCATGGGGTAGCCAGCATATAACGCATCTGGCCTGTGGACCGGAAGTTTGACCGCCCTGCTTTATATGCTATTGATTTCTTTATTCTCAATTAAAAGGAAAAAAATAAGCTTGGTAAGAAAAATTATAAATCGTGAAAATGTTCATTTGATGTGGAATTATGTACAAATAATTACCATATTATTGCTAAGATATATAATGTTTTATGGAAAAATGGAAACAAAGAATGGACCCGCCCAGCCCTTTCCACCCCTCCAAGAAGTCTCCATATGGCCCATTTTGGATGTGAGGTAAGTGCAGGGCCCACATGGAGGCTCAGGGAAAGCCAAAAATGGGCCTTCTGGAAATTCTGGAAGTCCAAAAATGGGCCATTTTCACCCTCCCAGAGGCTCATGGAAATGCCATTTTCACCCTCCCAGAGGCTCAAGGAAATCCTCTGGGGGCTGGGGAAGGCAAAAAATGGGCCTCCCAGAAGTTCCAGAAGTCTAAAAATGGGTCTGTTTCCAGCCTCCAGAGACCTTCCAGAGCCCGGGGGAGGACATGTTGCTCTCTCAGAGGCTCAAGGAAAGCCCCTGGAGCCTGGGAAAGATAAAAATGCCCCCCCCCCATGGTGCAGGAAGACAACTAGGTCACACCCACTTTAGCAACTGGGCAGAGAACCGGTTGCTGAAATTTTTGAAGCCCATCTCTGATTGTGGGTATGTGACACTGGATAAACTGCCAAAAAAAGGAAGTTTTAAATATTTGTTGAAAATGTAATAAGTTGTAAGTACATGAATTTAATATTTGGTGGACATGCAGGAAAGCTGGAAACCAAGTATGTATTTTGATTCAGAAGATATTAAAAGTAAAATGCACAATTAAAACTAGAGACTCTTCTTTCAGGTTTAATGGACGAACAAAAGAAATATCTTATGAAACTTTGCTTTTATATATGAAAACAATGGCAAAACTTTCATATGCACAAATACCTACAATGGAAAATGGATGGTGAACATGATGGAATGGCAGCGATAGCAAAATTGACAGCTTTGATTAAAGAAAAGCCTTTGACCAATTTTATTTCTATTTAGAAACCTCTTCTGGATTTCTTTTTGTGAGAAACTGAAAGAAAATAAAGAAAATAAATATAAATCAGTCTACTGCTGATGAAGACTGAAGGTAAATCATGATTATCCAGCAGGAAAGCGGTCTTCCCTCAGGGAAAATAGAAAACCCTCATTTGTGACCATTCTGTGTTAGCAACCTTATGAACTCCAGTTGGCCTGCTTCAAGACTGCCTGCTTGTCTCTCTGGAAAACTCTGCATCTTAGTTTTGTTGTAGCTTCCAGAATCATGGGATTTCTCTTGATCACAATATTTTATTTTATTTACTTTTATTTTAATCTATCTATTAATCTACCTACATATCTATCTATCTATCTATCTATCTATCTATCTATCTATCCATCCATCCATCCCAATAAGATTGCTCGCTGCCTCCCGAGTATAAAAATAATAATTCTGTTACCTTCTTTCCACCCTAGCCCATTGCAAATGTAGCTTTTATTTAGGTTGTGGAAATAGATACACCTTGAGGAATAGAGCACCTTGAGCAATGAAAATAGTTAAAATGCAATGATAACTATCAGCAGCCAACTCTTATTCATAAAGTGAAACGCTTTAGCAGAGAGGTCATTTAAGCTCTCCAGAAGAGCACATCCAGGAAAAGCAAGCCTTAGAACCATTTACACCACTTAAAGATACCAGCTGGCCTCACTCACCTCACAAGATATCTAAGGAAATCATCCAGATTTAAGGAAAGGTCACATGCCCCCCAGAAAGGCAATAAAAAAATCGGTGCCAAGCTTGCATCCTGCCTCTTGGAAGTATACCCCAAAAGGACAGTACCAGACATCACAAGCAGCAAAGGAAGCCCCCCTCCCCAGATAGAAAAAGAAACCATGAGGCAGGAAAAAATTGAAACACTATACAAATAATTAAATCACAACATTGGCTGATGCTTGTTAAACCAATTACCAGAACAAATAGACATAGGAACTGGATTTCTCAACCCAGTTTATTTTCAGGAACAGAGATTAACCTTTTTCCTTCCAAACAAAGCTGATTAGGGAAAATTATCCCATCAATAAACACAGGATTAAACATCACCAAGGACAGAATTAAACTTCACCAAAAACCAGTTTTAGACCAAAACTCAGAAAGGGTTTGTAAACTCACGCTTAAATGTCAATCTTTCTAGCTAGCCAAGAAGCCTTGCTGAATGTCACTCATCTTGGTTCCTTGTTCTTAAAAGATCCTTTCTGGTTATTCAATTATTTCTTCAAAGTGCTGATTGTTGCATGTGGCTGGAAGTATATCCAGGGGAGTATCTCCTCCCAACAGCAGTGTAAAAAGCTTAAAATAACCCTTCCCCTGTAAGAAAGTAAACAAAAATAATCTCCTTCAGAGACAGTAAGTCAAGGCATACTGCCAAGAATGTATTAAGGGTGGAAAAAAAAACAAAAGGAAATTTCTTCTAACTACCGGTTCCCCAAACTGCTTAGAAAGTTAACAAGGGATTCTGCAGAACCGGTCAGAACCGGTAGAATCCCATCCCTGAATTAATATGTAATTGGTAAATTAGAATAAGCAAATTAAAATAAGAAAAGGCCAAAAGCACGCTCTGCTTAGTTATGTAAATGAACATCAGACACTAAATGTAACTTAATATTTTGCCAGTATTTACTTTAACACCATTTTGCCTTTACTGTATCAACAGTGTCATTTATTCTTCTCCTTTAAAAAAAAGATATTTATGGATTCAGTATAGATTTTTTTACTGGTTCAAATTAGAAGGTTAAAGAGTACTAACTCCTAGTACACCAAGTGTGAATTTTGAGAGGGTGCCTATCCTTTAAAGTGTCTTAAGATTTATGGAAGATTTCAAAACATTTTACAAAGTGGTTAGGACATTGAGAATGACCCTTTTGAAGAATACTTCTGTGTAAGAGCCTTCTTGTCAGCTTGAGGCAAATGAACTAGGCCATCATTTCTGTTTCGTGAATGAGACACTCAAAGAAATTCCTGTAATTCCAGTTTATTGAATTTATAACCATGTCTGATTTGTAACATTTTAAAAACATTCAGTTGATGACAAAATTGGATTGGGAAGACAGGGAGAAACAGATCATCTTCAACAATTTCATGATTAGCCAATCAATGAACAATCCAATCTTCCACTTTTCATGGCACTACATGTGTTAAAGTCAAATACTTGTGGTGCACTTTCTCCAGAATGAAAACTGACTGCGACACTCAGGGCACTTCATATGTGAAGTGCATTTGGTGTATTTGCACAACACCTTACTAGCTGACAATATATATATATATATTTATAGCTAAATATATATATATATATTTATATATATATATGCTTTAGAAAAAAGTAAGTAATATGTGAAGATCTGCTAGTAGTTTATGAATATATATAAATTGATTCAATTTCTACCTTCCACAACATCCAAATATAAATTTAAACCTTATTTAAAGGGTAATCTGCAAATGTACAGTAAGTCAACCAAGTTTGATTTATTCTTGTTTCCTAGGAGAACCAAACTGTTACTTAAAAGTCATCACCCTGTTGATAGCAGGAAAACACCAATATATAATTTGCTTGCCGTGAGTCTACAATGAATTTGCTTGCAAGCAAACCTTCAGTCCTAAGGGAGGTTCGGCAGAGCCGAAGGTCTAAAGACTAGCTAGAAAGCAAGAAATGCAACCATTTCCTGCTTCCTAGATAATCTAAATCTCCCAGCACAGCAGAACAGATGGTGGTCGGAAAAAGGAAAAATAGCAATTTTAGCAGGCAAGTTTGCTGGATAAGGAATGAGTGGGCAGGGAGTGTTCCTGTGGGCCATGTTTCTCTGCAGCCCACCAAAATTTTCTCAAGGCCCACCAGTGGGTGACTGCTTACCTAAAGGACTAACATACCGAGCACTGTGCATATTAGATTCTTGAAAAAGAGCCATTATTTAATAAAATTTCAATAATGCACTTCAATAAAATTGAATAATTGAAAGTCTGCCTTAGGTATAAAACCATTAATTATGGCCACCAAAATAAACTGTATTAAGTTTAAGAATTCTGCTAACCACAATGATTGCCACAATGGATGAAGGCTAGAAAAGTTGATGGCAGGGATGGATAAATTGTCTGTTTTGATTAGAGAAAACAATACACTTAATTTTGTTTCTATTTGGAAAGTACTTTTGGACTTTGTGTTGAGATAGAAAAAAATGAAACTCTGATTTTGGGTTTTGGTGATTAGATTAGTAAAAGTAGAAAGTTGAGGTTGAATGTTATTATCTCATTCTACTATACAAAAAGAAGTCAGAAGTTAATGCTCCCCCCCCACCGCCGCCTTTACCTTACACTTTTTCTGTTTCCTCTACTGTTTTCAATTTCTTTGTATTTTTGTATTTTAGTTTTTAATGAACTAATAAAAATACAACATGAAAAAAAAGAATATTGATTAACTAAATCCTTTTCAACTGGACTTTCAGAATATTCCTCCAAAAATAATCTCTGCCAGAGAAAAGTTAAGGAAAGTACTCCTAAGAAAATGGCTTTCTATACATAGACCACGTACTACTACTACTACTACTACTACTATTATTATTATTATTATTATTATTATTATTATTATTATTATTATTATTATTATTATTATTATTATTATTATTATTTGGGTTTCCTGGCTGGACTGGGTCCTATACCATACTTGTTCAAAAAGTTACTGATTTACTAATATTCTCAAAACTGTGTATCTCAATTCCCAATTGGATCCCTAATTGAATCAGTTCTTAAAAACTCCTATTCTACAGTCATGCCAACTAAGAGCAAAATTAATGTTTGCAACAAACAGCTCTCTTAAAGTAAAAGTGGACCACTTAAGTGTTAGAAACTGCTGTCAAGCAGGCCAAGATGACAACAGAGTATGCCTGACTGTTCTGACCCAACCACAACACTGACAGGTAAGTAGAACATCCTTAGAACACTCTTTTTGTTGGTGGTAAGGCTTATACATCAAAGTGATTCTAAGATAGGTTTTGCATGCAAAATATGACCTAAATGCACATTCCTACCTTGTATTTACTTTACTGTTAAACCTTTCCAAAATAAATTTTGCCAAATACCATGGACTTTTTTTTTAATAAAGAAAGGAAGAAATCTATTAGCTTCCTTAATACTTATTAGCCCTATAAGCAGACAAGTGTAATGGAATCATTTATTTTATTAATTATTTCCTGTGATAATTTTAGTTATAATGCCCATGCAGGTAATTTTTCTTATTAGGAAGACTCAATAGCCATTCCTTTCCCTGGTTATTCTTGTGGTCACTAATGAAGTGCATGCTGTTTTATATATCTTTTCCTAAATTTCAAATGGTTAATACAACTTATAAGTCTGTGTCTGCTGTGTTTAGGGTTTGTTTTATCTTTCTGTCTTTAAACTTCCATAAAAAATGAATGGTACTTAAAATAGAAGAATTATGACGTGAAATAGGAGAAAACAATAGCTTTTCAGCCAAAGCAGAAAAAAAATATTCATAGGCTGCAGCTTGAATTTTATTGCACTTTATCCCATTGCCATTATAATGCCCATGCAGGTAATTTTAGGATATAGCAGAATAGATAATAATTTATTTATAACTCCAGTTCTGGAGGAAATGAATTATTTGGATCCTTTTCAGTGAAGGTTTCAAGCCAGAATATATTATATTATATTGATTGCACTTGTAGGTGACCTTTGGCTGAGCAAAATTGCCTTTCCAATACTATCAGTTGTGGTTTCAGTTTCACTAAGTAACATAAAACAGTATGAATGAGTAGACTTTGGATGGCAGTTTTGGCAATTCAAGTTGCTATTTTTAAACAAATACCAGGATGAATAAGTGGGATGTCATGTGATTGCCCTTTCTGATCTGCTGGTTTCCGCATTGACTTTGCTTGTCAGAATCTGTCAGTTAAGGTTTCAAATGGTGACCACATGATTGCAGGATACCATAATCATCACAAGTTATGTGATTGCTATTAATCACATGATTGTGAAGATGCTGCGAGGTCTGCAACTATGAACACTGCTTGTAATTCTCCTAATTCACCACTACTGTCAGTTTGAACTGTTGCTGAGGAGTGGACATTAAAGGAGGACTATCTGTCTGTTAATTAACTTATGCTTTACTTGTATAAGAAAATATATATATAATTTATGATCACTTCAATAAAAGGTTTTATTTTTCGCTCACATCTTCATCAAGACTAAAATTGTGTGCATCTTGAATTAGTAGTAACACTTACAAACATGGTGGTATATAATTTAAACTAGATATGCATAACATTGTGTAGGTCAACAATGAAAAATGAACAAATTCTAAAAGTTCTTCTTCAAAATACACATTTTGTTATTTTTGTCTGGTGCATAAAGTAGACTGCTGCCCATTCCTGCTACTTACTATATTAATTCTTACTACAGCTATGAGATTATTTATTATATTTTTATATATTTAGCGGTTTTTTCTAAGCATGAATGAATTTGGCTATCATTATTAAATAAGTTATCAAAATACCATTCCCTCTCTCCCCAACGTTGCAATTATTTAGCCATTTTGAACCATCTCATTTGAATTACAGGGCATCCATATAGTCCAAATGATATTTTAATAACTATTTGAGCCAGTTTCCACTTGGCTGGAGTGGACCAAACAAATTTCTAAGATATGCCAAAAGTGATGATTGAAGATGCATCAAGGGGAAAAGTGTGCTAGTATTAATATTGGGGGTGGATAACTGAGTGCACCAAATTCAGTTTTTTTCATATATTTAAGATGTGCTGTTTCAAGATAACAGATCTTTAAATCTTTCCTTTTAAAATATAACACAAAATAAGCCTAATTAAAATACCTCCTTTTTAAAGTGAGGCCAAATATTTCCATTGGTTATTTACCAATTCAGAGCAACATTGACTTTATTCCGATGAGGATTCAGTACAGTAGCATATCACCGATTCATCAGACTTGGGAAACTCCTAACTAGTGCCATATGATTTCTACAAGGAGGGAAATCAATTTATTTATAAACCTAATCTATTTTGTATCTTTGATTATATAGACACAACCAATTTATTCTTAGTTTGTCTAGTGATTTAGAAAAATACCTTCTCTTCATAGCATTATTTCTTCAAATTATTCCAGTTCTGATTAATATAACATGATGTTTATTGACTATCCATCTTTCAGGGGCACCTCAGTTTGAACAGTTCCAGATAAATCCTTTCCTTTTGCTTCTTATTCATGCTTTTTGATTTAGAAAAACATATAAACCAACAAAAAATGTAACAAAACAGACCCAAATTCCCAAATTATTTAATATTATCAATACTATTTGAAATTTAAACTGTGATAAGCCCCAACACTTTTTCCTGTTCCCCAATGCCATTATAGCAATCAGTACTCTTGAATGCTACTTAAATACAGTAATGATGTCATCACAATAAGAGAAAATAAGATGAAAATAATTGAAACAAGTTGATGGTACTAGTAGTCATAAGCACTCATTGGATTTAGAATTAAGGTTCAGGTTGTTTGGGTTGATACTGTCTTTAAAAAAGCAAGTTTGCAATTGTGAGGTAATTTTTACTTTTAGGCTGTCACTGAACTTGCATCAGTTGCTCGATGTCCAATTTCAATCAAATTGGATATGATAATAATTATTCCTATCTTTGGTATATGTTGTCTTAAATACTTTAAAGTGCTCTATGAGGCACTATTGACAAAATTGCTGAAATTCCAGTTGGTATAAAAATGCAGCAATTAGCCACCAACAATGCAAAATAAATCAATAAAAGAAAGCTTAATTTTACTTTCTAGTTGAATGACACTACCAATAATTCAAAATGCCTCCCAATTGTAGCATGAACAAAGTTCACTCAGGCTATTCAGGCAAGAATACTCAATTTTTGCAGTTTAATAACTATTAATGGATTTCTTCTTCTTCTGGTCACTTCTCTTCTAAGTTTAAAATAATCTAATATTGTATAAATATTTGAGCACTACATATTTAAGAAATGTTACGGATAAAAAAAATAGATCAACAGGTCATGGAACCTTCAAAATTTTCTTGGATTTGTCAGTTATATCTGAATTACTGTTGAATTATATTATTATATCTTGTATTACTGAATTACTAGAAAAAGAAAAACAATGGAAGAATAAATTTAGAAATAATATCACTTTAGTAAAATTCAATAGTTATCAACAACAAGGGCTGTACTATATTCATCCAATAAAAATATAAGTTAGTGTTCAATTAATTGTTCAATTAATGTTTAATTTCAGCATTAGTTTCACTGATACTGGAGTAGTTTTTTTTCTATTTCTTATGGTACTTTTTCAGCAATCATAGCTGGTCAAATGAAAAAAAAACAAATTAAATATTAACAGGAGTATCTTTAAAGAAGGTAAATCAGAGAGATACTGAAATTCACACATATTATCCTGTAATACCGGAAGTGATGAAACGGGCAGATATTTGCAGATAAAGTCATTCAGATCCAGACCAAATTAATCTAGGCAGTTCCAGCCAAGTTGCAGGGGGACTTAATCTGGCATTATAATCTCAGGTGGGGTGAATCAGTGACTCTTGAGGAAAGGAACATAATTATCTGTTATTAATTTGTCCATTTCTTTGAGGACCCACAGTTGGGGACCCACATTAATATGGCAACGTAGGTAGAGTAGTTGGGTCTATGTGGTGTTATTGGTTTCTTTGAGAGGTGAGGTTAGAGTTCGGGTCATCTGGTTAGAAGGAAGCAGTGGTGCACACCCTACCCCTTGAAGAGGCTGTCCTTTGACTTTATTATCTTAGACATCTATTATCTATTCTCCAACTTTGCATTTTTCAGAAATATTGTTGAGATGGTATTCAGACTGCAGTTGCAGTTGCAAAGGAACCTGAAGAAAGCAGATTATACAGATCCATTTTAGTTGGGTTTTAATTGGAGTTCAATTGGATATAGATTTAGTCACACTTTTGAAGGCATGTGGCTAGGCTAAGATGGGTGTGGTGCAACCATTCTTATGTTCCTTGATATCTCAATGACTTTTGATACATCAGCTATGACATTCTTTTGAACTGGCTCTGAGGATTTGGAAATGTGGCACTGTCATATGAAAGCATCAGAACCATTCATGAAGAATATTACAAGAATCTTCCCAGCTGACTACATTTCCTTAGGAGTGGTAAGATAAGGCTTCAACGATTCTAGGGAACATCACGACTGTGACAGCTACTGCTGCACAAAGCCTTAAACTTGATAATATTCCCTCCAGTCAGGTGGAGAGTCCACCAATGGCAGCATATAATGATAGTTTTCTTTCTTCTTACAAGGCTGTGGGTTTTTTTAGGGAAGATTTAATTGAAAGCAGAAGTTTCATAAAGGGGTACAAGGAAAATAAATAGCTAATTCAAACATTATAGACCAATTTAAAAAAAAAATAATTTCACAATAACATGAAAATTATTTTTTAAGAAAAATATAATAAATGTAAGTATTGTTACTGTGTTTTGTTTTGTATTTACAATAAAATTTGACATTACTCCTGACTTTTTTATTAGCCATATATGTTTGTATTTTCCCTCAGAAATAACTTCTTGGGATAAACAGACTCCTACCAACATTTATGAAAATTCATTTGATGATAATGTCTGAAATTCTGAATGCTTAATAGATGTGCTCTTCATTCAAGACTAACAAGGAGTAAAAATTTTCAGCTCAGTTTCATGTACAGGTAAACAAATTTACTTTTGATACAACTATCTACAATAGTCATGGTTTCAGAAATTGCATTGCTACAGACATCCAGTTATTTTAATGAATAAACAGAGACAAACAAATACAAATTGAAAATGAATTTTCACACATTGTGATAAAGCTGTTGAGCATCCCTTAGCTAGTTTAGTATCACAGCAAGCCATAAATTAGAGTCTACAAACCACAGTGGCTAGGTTCAAACATCACGTGAAGGCAAAATCAAACAATTCACACATGTTATCTACTGGATCTATATATGATACAGTATCCAAATATTCCTTACTAAACTGGGAAAATATAAAACAGTATGTTGTATATGATGGAAGCAGCATAGAAGTGCAGCAAAAGCTCTTGTACAATGAGAACAATTTTATGGGCAAAGAGCGTCTTAGTTTTTTGTTCTAAATGCAGAATTCAAGAGTGACAACTACATTAATAGTTCAAACTTATGCATATTTATTCATTGAGTTTGCTGATATTTACTCCCAAGAAAATGCATACAGGATTCCTGTCTTGATTATCTTAAGCTTTTTCAAAAAAGCAGGCTGCTTTAGTTGAGTGCATTCCATTTAAAATACATGTATGCTTCAACTATATTTCTGTCATATTAATATATAATGGTCAAACTATACATTAGCTTTAAGGGGGGGAAAATCACAAAGTAGTGAAATTTGAGGTCTCACATATACCCACATATAAACACAAAATAATATATAAAACAGTCATTTATAATTTATAATGCCATTTATAACATCACATTATCAATACATATACATGCATGTGCACGTATTTCAGGATTAATAGTATGTAAAACATAGTCCCTTTTAATTGTATAATAAGCTTTTTGACTTGAAGCTTTGTTGCTGAGTCTGTGAAGTCTTTTGGCAAGTTTTGTCCCACAAGGTTTTATTTCTTCATGTCAGTCAGTACAAATTTAGACCATTACTAATTGTTGTGGGAACGCCATCAGTTGAGACTTTCAAGAAGAGATTGGACTGCCATTTGTCAGAAATGGTGTAGGGCAGGGGTGTCCAATCTTTCACCTTCCCTGGGCCACATTAGAAGATGAAAATTTGGTTTGGGCTGCACATAAAATAAAATAACAGTAACGATACCTGATCATTCAAAAAACCCATAGAAAACATAGTTAACATATTAAATTTATTTGGAAATGAAGTTAGTGAGATGTTTTTATTATTTATTAAAAATTATTTATTTTTATCACGGTTTTTTTATCACAGTTTTTTTTTATCACGGTTTATTTTCCAGCCAAATTTTGCAGGGGGGGGGGAGAAAGGTTGCCCGCCTCGCGCCTACCTCTCCTCCTGCAAATGGCCCGGCTGGATGAGGCAGGACTGGAAGGCAGAAGCAGCAGCAGCGGCGGGGGAAGAAGCGGCGTCGGGGGCAGAAGCAGCAGCGGTGGCGGGGGCAGAAGCGGTGGCGGGGGCAGAAGCGGAGGCGGGGGCAGAAGCAGTGGCAGTGGCGGGGGCAGAAGCGGCGGCGGCGGCAACAGCAGGAGGTGGCGCTCTGACGGCGCCCGCCTTTTCTCTTGCTGCTTGGCCTGGTGCTCGCCTCGCCCCTCCTTGTGCCTGCCTCTCCTCCTCCTCGCTGGCTCTGGCACGAAGGTTGGGGTGGGCACTGGGCTTCATTACGAGGCAACCTGGGCCGCATGCGGCCAGCGGGCCATGGGTTGGACAAGCCTGGTGTAGGGTCTCCTGCTTGGGTGGGGGGTTAGACTAGATGACCTACAGGGTCCCTTCCAACTCTGATTATCTGCATCTGTTTCTTTGTAATCATAAAATCAACATCTGGAAAGTTTGCAAACCTCAGGTTGCACTAAGATGAAAGATGTCTAGAACACACCGTACTGAAAATATAAGCTAATACAGACTGTTTTAACAGCTTTACAGCTCAGAGGCAAATTTTATATCATTGTTGGGTCTTTTCCACACTGTCATACTATTATCATATAATATCTGAATCAAAAGTTAAAGTTTGTTCTGGGAGAAATCCTCTAAAGTAATTACTGAAGAGATGACAGATGTGATAAGTCTGAACTTTTGAAACGAAGCGAAAATCATTTAACTAATACAGACTTACTTGTCAAAACAACACTGAGAAACAGAAATCTGTTTTTCATAGGCTGTATTATTATGACATCCAGCACAATATTGTCTACTTTGGTTCTTAGAAATTGTCCAGAATCACAAGTAATGTGGGTTCCCCCCCCCCCATTTCCTGCTGCCTGCTAATTTTAGTAATCAGGACTCAAAACTGGGAGTCTGCATACTTCATATAAATCTTGTTTTCTCTTTTACACACATTGCTTTAATACAACCCTCAAAATTATGCATTTTTGCAAAAAAATATATTCTAGAAATAAAAAGCCTACTTTCAAAACTGCTGCTATGTGAAAATCTCAGTTTTCACAATCAGTCTACACACTGAGTCAACAATGTATTTATGAAGGCATTTGTTTTGCTTTTTTTATACCAAATACAAGACATATTTTAGATAAGTGTGTATAAATGTGTATATTTAAGTCAATAGATCCTACTTGAATGCATTTGACTGTCTTCTGATGTACTCCATATGTAAATGAGTAGATTACACAATATTGTCCATAAATTAGCAAACACTCCACCTAACTATTCTTGATTTTAAATAACATGCATAGCATGACTTTTATCTTTTCAGGATTAATTTAATTAGCAATTACATTAGTGCTGGCAAATTTTGTTTGAGACATAAATTGAATATTTTGCTATATAATAATTGTTTGGTTAATGAGGGAAAAGTATTTGAAATCTAATATATTCATTGAAAATAAGGTTAATTAGCTTAGATGAAGAAGTGGAAAAGAGAATTAAAGAGAATTAACAGCATGTACTGATCATGACATTCTTTTTTCAATGTACCTTCATTTACTGATCAGTTTAGCTTTTAAGAGTCCAAAATACTGTATACTGGTATACTTTGAAATGATCAAATAAACAATTTATACATAGTTTGAAGAAGTAGCAGCTGATGGGTTTTCATTGAAACTCAGCAGACTGAACAACTGTTTACAAGTCTGCTCATAATTTTTCCCCTCATAGAGATAAAGGTTTATTTTACATGTAAAGTGAATACATACCTTGGTGTCAACCTTTAGTATTCTTAAGCACAGGGTTAGCATAGCAAAGTTCTAGAAATACCAAGCATTGATAATTGTCTAGCACTAATATTTATGCATTAAGAAAATGACACAAAGGAGGAGAGAGAAAGAAAATGGTATAACTGAAAAAACAAATAAGAGAAATACAGGCATATTTGAAAGGCCAAAGTTCTGGAATCTGTGTTAATTTATAACAAAAAATGTACAGAAATAACATAAAACATATCTTTGAACGCCATATAGAAAAAAATCTACAACAAATTGTTATAAAACTTAAAAAATAGAACTTGTTTGTGAAATTTATTTAAAAGGAAAAAAGAATTTGGATTACATTTGGTTTGATATTGTATGTTTTCTGTTTAGTTAATTATATGGGCCAAGGAATATGGGCAAAGCAGAAAAGCATCCATTCAATGACCAGCAGCCTTCAGATTTCTGTCACTTCTTCAGAGTGGAAGAAAACTTTGCAAATTGTTCTGGAGATTTTGATATACCATTATGTAAAATTGCCTTGTTGCGTTAGAGTTCAGATTCACATACTGGGAGGAAGTAATTGCATATTTTTCCCTCAAAACATGTGTTGCCAAGTGAATTGATGCAGCATGCATCATTTCTTTATTTCTTAGCTATCTTTTCCTGTCATTCACAGATTCTAATGCATGTCACCTTATTAGTGTTCCTCTCCTCCATCTCATTCTATTTTCTTTTAAATCTTACCCCATGTGACTGCCCAATCAGATTTAGCCATCAGTTCTCACTGTCTTCAGATTTCATTTTATTTTCTTATCTTTGGGAGATATGCAACTTTGCTCAGAATTCATCATAAATGACAAATCTGTTATATGTCATTGCTTCCAGACACTTGCTAACCTTTGTTGAGCCATTTCTTTGCCAAAAAAACCCTCCATCACCCATTTCCTTGGGTATCATTCTTGTTTTTCTGAATTTATCCAGAGATATGATTTCTTCTTCTTATTATATTCCTAATTTAAGTACAGATTTGAAAAAAAAATCAGCTAAAAATGATAAGATGATATTATAGTAACTTCGTTTATTACAGTTCTTCTCTTTCTTATTATTCTTTAAAGGAAGTAAGCAAATGTGATATATATATATATATATATATATACATATATACATACATACATACATACATACATACATACATACATACATATATTGAAAACATAAAAACAGCCTGGCTCCTGGGAGAGCTATTTTGTCATAAAATGAGATAATTTTGGGTTAAATGGGCAAATGATTTAATGTAACTTCTTGTATTTCTAGAATTGTAATGCAAATAGTATGATTATTCACTAGCTGTAACATCTGCTCTCAAATATTTGCCTATTTTGCACAGACAGCTGCTTTCAGCTAAGCCAAACTATGCATCTTACACTCATGTCAGAGAGTCAGATTATAGGACCTTTAATTCAGTGAACATTTACCAGCTCATGTTATCCAAAATCAGTGTTCCATTTATAAGTGTTCAGCACAGTGTGTTAAGTGCTGCTACAGAGTGATCTGAGAAGATACATGGAAACAGTCAGTGAAGCTCCTTTTCAAGGTTAACAGCTCACAACTGTTTGGTCTGTTTTATAAGGATGGGAAAAGAGAAAATCCTATAAAGAAAGCTATGAATGTGATTCTACTAACTAAACTGAGAACAAGAAATATAAAGGTATCTACATGAAGTCTACAAGTTAATGTACATAAGTTCATGTTCATTACATAAGTAGCCATGCAGAGTTGATAGCCCTATAGCATTCTAAAGAGCACAAATTAACGTGCTTGTTGTCTGTTTATAGTACGTCCAGTCTGAAGTTTGATAATCCAAGATACTATACCCTTTGTATATTACATTAAAATCAGGTTGTACGAATATTTAATTCAGTCCTAGTTTTAAAACATTTGTTTTCTCTCATTAGCAGTATCTTGGAATATACATATAGTGCTTTATAATTCTGTAACCTTCAGCTGCTTCATTCCCATTTATAAAATAGGCCAGAAATGAAGTTGAATCATGAAATTTCTTTTCAGATCTCAGTCCCTTTGTTCACTTTATGACAGTGATGACTTCATGTTCTTTTCATACACCCCAGATTTGCCTAATTCCTTACCCCTTTGTCATTGCTGGGGAAAACAAGCACCGATTGTCTAAATTTTCATGGATCTCCAATGGCATGGTTATTTCCATTGATGGATCTTTTATATGAGTCCATTTTCACTGACTGCCCTTTATACCTGATGTTAAACCAAGCTTCACCCTAGAACCTAGGTATAAAGAATTTTATCTTATTAAAAGAGAGAGAGAGAAAGAGAGAGGGAGAGACAGAGAAAAGTGGGAGGGAGAGAGAGAGAGGAGGAGGAGGAGGAGGGCTCACTGTTTATTATTAAAATTGTAAATATTAGCCAAGAAAAAAAAAAGACACACCCATTCTTTGGAATGAAGGAAGAGGGAAGAGGGAAGGGGAAAATGCACCTTTTCATTGTTCTAGAAATGAATTTAGGACAACTTTTCAGAACATATATTTATATGGAACAATAGCGTATAAAGCCTGATCATATATTACATGTGTGTGATCCCGAGTGGTGGATTCCTCTTTTAGCAAGACTCTTTATGCATATCAATGCCTCTGGCAGGATCCCTACCTCCTGGAGCTTAGCAATTATTGTTCCAGTTTTTAAATGAGGAAATAGGAACAACCCAGCCGACTATCGCCCCATAAGCCTGCTCTCGGTCATTGGAAAACTGTATGTTAAATATCTCCAACATAGACTCCTAACTTGGGTTGAGGAGTCTAATATTATTGGTGCTGAACAGATTGGGTTTAAAGCAGGCTGTGCCACACTGGACCACTGCTTTGGTCAAAACTGCTCAAAAGTTCTATCGATAGACATCTTCTGTTCCTAATTAGATCCTTGTACAACCAGACCTCTAGTCAGGTCAGGTGTGGTTTGCAGGGAGAACTTTCAAATTGTTGTAGTTCGAAGGAAAGGAGAGGCTTAGACCAGAACATGCAATAAACAGGCTTTATTCAAAGAACAAGGGTTGTCGCGTCTGCCAGCTAACAGGCAGACTTGCCAGCGAACAACGACTGGCTCAGCCTGACAGCCGGCTTTTATGGCCGACTGTCAAATGGAGCCAACCAATGGGAACTGCTGGTGCTCCCGCTTAAAGAACGGACCTGGTTGGAAACCCCAACCAGTCCTAAAGACATAACACCCCTTCCCCCTAGATGGGAACATGTATAGTCCTTGAGATACGCCGGTGGTCTGTGTTGGCGACCGGAGCGTCGTAGCTCAGGGGAGTCACTGGGTGGCCACAAGTTCGCGGAGCCCTGGCTAGAGGGCGTTGGGGAGTGGGCTTGGCTCGGCGCAGGATCATGGACCCGGGGAAAGTCCCTGCCTTCGGGCTGGCACGGAGAACAGTCTCTGCCCGAATGGCCGGTGACCACGCTGGGTGGTAGTGGTGGAGTCTCAGGCTGGCAGTCCCGGTCTACTGCCGGCTCCCTCTGCTCTGTGGGGAATGGTTGGTCCCTCTGGAAACTCTCGACTGGACTCTGGTGGGGAACTTGAAAACTGTCCAGTGGGCACGGCTCTGAGCTGGTCAGACTGCTCCGTTGCCTCCTCAATTGGTCCAGGTGCCTCCGCCACACGTGACCGTCTTCGAGCTGGACCCGATAGGATCTCGGACCCGTGACAGCCACGATCTTTCCTGGCACCCACAGCGGATCCCCCGTGAAGTTCCTAGCAAAGACTAGGTCCTGTAATGCAAAATCTCTGACCAGACTGTCAGACCCCAAAGGGGTGTCTGGGCAGTAGTGGGGGTGTAGCCTATCTAAAGTAATCCTCAGGCGTCTCCCCATTAACAGTTCGGCCGGGGACTTGTTCGTAGTTGTGCAAGGTGTAGTATGCTGGCTCAGGAGGAAACGAGACAGTCTAGAATGCCAGTCCTCTTGGCCGAACCTGGCCAGCACCTCCTTAGCCGATCTGACTTCCCTCTCTGCCAACCCATTGCTAGCAGGGTGAAAGGGGGCCGTGAGGACGTGTCTGATGCCCAGATTGGTGACATACCTGCTAAACTCGCTCGAAGTGAACTGGGGGCCATTGTTGGAGACCAGTGTGTCAGGAAGTCCGTGAGTCACGAAAAAACGAGTCAGGGCTTTAGCAACTGCCTGGGTGGTGGTCGTGGGAAGTAAGGCCACATCTATCCACTTCGAATATGAATCCACGACCACCAAGAAAGTCTTGCCATGCATTGGTCTGGCCAGGTCGATGTGAAGCCGTGACCACGGGGCATTGGCACTTTCCCACTTGGTGGGTGTGGTGGCTGGCGGGGCTGCCCTAGATTCCTGACAGGGTCGATATGAGCTTACCCACTTGGCGATCTGATCGTCCATCCCGGGCCACCAGACGTAACTGCGAGCCAACGCCTTCATCCGTACGATGCCCGGATGGCCCTCGTGCAGCACCTTCAGGATGGGTATGCGAAGGGTGGTTGGGATGACGACTCTGGTACCCCACAACAGGCATCCCTGCAACTTAGAAAGCTCCTGCTGGCGAGTTTTAAATGGGGTGAAATCAACTGAATAGTTAGTTTCCGGCCACCCCCTCCCTACCCAGTCCAGAACCTGGGCGATTGTTCTGTCCTTTTTTGAATGTGACGCGATGTCGTCCGCAGTCACTGGCAGCTTGAGCTCGTTGACCTCGAAAATAGCGTGCACAGGAGCTGGGTCCTCGACTGGGGCTGGCAAGGGACAGCAGCTGAGGGCATCAGCGTGGCTTAGATTTTTTCCGGGACGATAGACCAGTTTGTACGAGTAAGCCGCCAGGAATAAGGTCCATCTGGTCATCCTGGGCGACAATACTTGTGGGGTTTGTTTGTCCCCTGATAGTAGTCCAAGAAGCGGCTTGTGATCGGTAATTAGTTCGAATTGGTGCCCGAATAGAAATTCGTGGAATTTTTTGACTGCTGCTACTGCAGCCAGGGCCTCCTTATCAATTTGGCTGTAATTACGTTCAGTCGCTGAGAAGGTTCTTGAAAAGAAGGCAATTGGTGCCTCGGAGCCATTGGGGAGTCTGTGACTTAAGACAGCTCCTATCCCAAAATGGGATGCGTCTGCGGCTAGGACCAAGGGGAGGCGTTGGTCAAATTGTATTAAGACAGCCTCAGAGGTGAGTAGAGATTTGACTGCCTTAAACGCATGGTTTTCTTTGGGTCCCCAGTGCCATGGTGTGTTTTTGTCTAAGAGTCTGTGCAACGGTTCAGCGACTGACGCTTTGTGTGGGAGAAATGAAGCGTAGAAATTCAATAACCCCAGGAAGGCTTGTAACTCGGTTTTGTTGGTAGGCGTGGGTGCCTCGTGGATGGCCTTGACTTTAGATTCCACCGGGTGGATGCCTGAGGCATCTAGCCTGTATCCTAGAAAGTCCACCTGTCTAGTGGCGATGGCACACTTCTCCCGTTTTAGTTTGAGGCCATGCTGCCTGAACTTCTCTAATACTGCCCTGACTCTCTGGATGAGTTGGGGTCTGTCCCTGGCTGAGACTAAAATGTCATCGAAATATGGCACTACGCCAGGGAGACCTTGGAGAATTCGCTCCATCAGTGATTGAAAAATACCTGGGGCTACACTTACGCCAAACTGGAGACGCTTACATCTGAATGCCCCTCTGTGTGTAACTATGGTCTGTAAGTCAGCCATTTGATTATCCACAGGGAACTGTTGGTATACCTGTGACATGTCCAGTTTGGCGAAAATGGTGCCAGGTTCGAATGTGTGTAACAGGTGCTGAATGACTGGAACAGGATATGCGCTAACCTGTAGATAACGGTTGATTGATGTCTTGTAATCAGCACAAATTCTTAAATTACCGTCTTTTTTTAGTGGGGTGACTATGGGGGTTTCCCACTTAGCGAAATCAGTGGGTTCAATCACCCCTTGTTTGAGGAGCTTGTCTAGTTCTGCGTCCAATTTGGGGCGGATGGCGAAAGGTACTCTACGTGGTTTTAAGCGAACGGGGACTGCCTGGGGGTCTACTGAGAAGGAGATGGGAGTGCCATTATAACAGCCTAACTCGCTACTAAAAACGTCGGAGTAGTCTGAGAATAAGGAGTCAACATCAGAAGTTGAGACAGCATGGATCCCTTTTATACTAAGGCCGAGAGAGGGGAACCAATCCAACCCCAAAAGACTAGGGAGGGCACCATTAACAACCACTAAAGGCAAATGGCCTTTGAAGGCTTGGAATTTAACGAGGAACTTGCCTTTCCCGAGGACGGGGATGTTCTTCCCTTGGTAGTCCCTCAAGGTGAGATGGCACTTTTGAAGCTGGTTCCTTGTCAGTCTGGGCTGGATCTTCTTAAGCATGTCCCAGGAAATGATTGAGAGCGCTGACTCCGTGTCTACCTCCATGCGGCAGGGATTACCTTCTAAGAAGACAGAAAGTGTAATTTTATTGGGGGTATAAAATGTGTGGTTAGTGTGGTAGCAAGTATAGCAGTTTTCTACTTGCCTTTGGGAACCAGGAGAAGAAGGAGATTTTTGTGGAAAAGCGCGCGCTGCCTGGCAGACTCTTGCGAGGTGACCTTTCTTGTGACAGTTGTGGCAGCTGGCGTTTCTGAACCTGCATGATGCGCGGGAATGGGAACCTCCACAGGTTAGGCACAAAAGAGTTTGTTTTGGGCTACTGTTGTTTCTTTGCCTCGCCCCTACCTGCGGTTGTCTCATCGGCTTGAGATGATGAATGTCGGAGTATTCTGCAGGGTCGTCTTCGCCCACCACTTCTTCAGAGTGGACGGTGGAAGTGCTGGGCTTGGGTGCGGTGCCCTGGATCTCAGCTGCTGATTGGGCTGAGAGTTCAGCAGCTAAGGCTTCCTCAATGGCCTGGGGAAGATTTAAATCTTTTCTGGCCAACAAACGTCTTTGGAGCCTTAGATCTCTTACCCCACAGACGAGTTGATCGAGCAGCATATCATCCAAATAGTTCTTAAACTCACAATGTAGAGCTGCTGTCCTCAGGGCTGCCATGTATTGGTTGATGGATTCCCCCTCGGCTTGCTTCCTCATTCTAAAGGCGAAACGTCTAGCGATCTGGGACGGTTTCGGTGAATAGTGGTTGGAAAGTGTTTCCAACAGCTCAGTCCATGGGACGTTCCTGATCTCTCGTGGGGCTAGAAGTGCTGTGGTGGTGTCGTAGACTGCAGCCCCACAGTAGCTGAGGAAGTAGGATTTCTTCCTCTGCTCCGTAGCATCAGCCAATCCAATGGCATCAATAAAGTGGTTGAAGCGGTTCTTATACGAATCCCATTTCTCCTCATCGGGTTTGAATGGTGGGAATGCTGAATTGACATTCATTCTGGATCCCTCAGTCTCTTGGCAGACTGGTCTGTCTCACTGGGTGTTCGTGGCCCTGGATTAACGCTAACCGTGAGCGTTGGCGACTGTGGCTACAGCGCCCTAAAACTCGCTCAGTGACTCCAGCCTTCGTGAAGGCAGTTTGTGTTTTCGCGCTCTTTGCGAGCATTTGGCGGCTGTGGCTACAGCGCCGTAACTGACAGGAATTCAAATTTCGTGCCCTCAGGAGAGCGTTGGCACTGTGGCTACAGTGCCGAACTTTACGTGAGAGGCTGAATTCAATCGACAGCGTTTTGAATTTCGTGCCCTTTTATTTCGAGCGCGGGCGGCTGCGGCTTCAGCGCCCGACTTTCGCTGACCGTAGTGCTCTAACTCAAGCGGCTCTAATGCTCGTGACTTTCACTTACAGCGCCCAACTTTCACTAACCGCAGCAATTCTAACTCGAGCGGCTCTAACGCTCGTAACTTTCACTTACAGACAGCAGCGGTCTGAGTCCGAGGCTCGGCGGGCGATACGGCTGCGGTTCAGCGCGGCGATTCTGTCAGTGTGGTTCTTGGCTCTTTGAATAAGTGCTTCTGGCTAGCCTTCCAATCCCACCTTTGTCGCCAGTGTTGTAGTTCGAAGGAAAGGAGAGGCTTAGACCAGAACATGCAATAAACAGGCTTTATTCAAAGAACAAGGGTTGTCGTGTCTGCCAGCTAACAGGCAGACTTGCCAGCGAACAACGACTGGCTCAGCCTGACAGCCGGCTTTTATGGCCGACTGTCAAACGGAGCCAACCAATGGGAACTGCTGGTGCTCCCGCTTAAAGAACGGACCTGGTTGGAAACCCCAACCAGTCCTAAAGACATAACACAAATCTTATCCCAATTAAGAACGGAGTAAGGCAGGGTTGTGTTCTGGCTCCTCTTTTGTTTAATTTATTCTTATCTGACTTGGCCTTTCACCTTGGACATATTGAGTCCCACACCCCAAAGCTATCAACTACAAAGACCCCACTTCTCCTTTATGCTGATGATGCGGCCCTCCTTTCATTGTCAAGGCCAGGTCTGAAAAGATTATTTTCTGCATTTGGGTCTTACTGTGCTGAGAACCACTTGTCCATTAATTATGACAAATCCAAAGTATTGGTGTTCTCTAGAGCCTGGAAATTGTATAACTGGGCTATCAATGGTTATGCTGTTAAGCAGGCTTTCCATTTTAAGTATTTAGGTATTCAATTTTAGAACACCAGTGCTTGGACTAGACATCGAACCCAGGTGCTGAATTCGGCTTCATGTAGTCACCAGCAGATTTTAAGATTTTTTTATACCCAAGGAGGCCAGTTTATTCCTTCTGTTCTATGTATTTACAAAGCCAAAACTTTGTCTCAAACTCTTTACAGAATTCCCATATGGATATAGGGCTTCAAGGATTGTATTGAAAGAACCCAGGCTGTCTTTCTTAGAAAACTTATTTGGTTTTGCTCTGATGTACCTAGAACTGGGCACTTGATCAGTCAAATGTATGGCATGGATTAAATGGTGGTTTTGGGTGCTCTTTCTGGCAGTTCCTGGTAGCTACCTCTCCCTGGCATTGGCTGACTCTCATATTTCTCATTGGGAGAGGGAGCTGATGAAGAAATTACACCTGCTAGGTTTTACGGGGTATGCCCTGGGAGATTATGGCCTTAAGGATGCCCAATTTAGGGGAGTCCAATGGCTTGTGGACATTGACTTGCAATATCTACGAGCCAGAGCTAACAAAACTTGCTTCCCTCTGATCTTCAGCCAATTTAATAATTACGGACTGAGGATGGCTTCCTCTTTTTACACTTTAACCATTCCCAAGAGCTTTCTTCCTAGCTCGCTTTAATGTTCTGCCCTCAGCACTACTGGATGGGCAATTTAAGGCTCCCGATTAACGAGCAGCTATGCCCCTGTGACAGAGCTGAGGTTGAACCTGTGGAGCATGTCCTTTGATATTGCCCTATGTATAACACAGGCAGATCTAAGTTACTGTCTCTCCTTGAAACAGACAGACCCTTCTACACCCAATGTTAGTAATTTGTTCTTATATTGTCTAGGGGATCTCTCCTCATACATCACTTCTCAGGTTTCCATTTTTTTTAAGAGCTGTAACCATCAGAGGAGAACGCTGTAATTCCCTTAGTCAAGTTTTTGGTGACCAATTGTTCATGACTAATTTTCCCATGTTCTTCTTTTGTTGTATTTGTGTTTTGGTCTGTGACTGCAAATAAAGTAATATTATTAAATATATTACACGTTTGTTCATATAATATATGTGTGTCTACAGCTTTATTTTTTTTACTTCCAATGTTACATAGTCAGCAACGAACACTTTTAAAATATTCTCTGAGATGTCTAATTATATGTAGAAAAATATACTGTGCTAAATGAATATATTGTAAGATCATAAGTATTTATAGTTCAAGAATTATATTAAGTACTCAGTATCTTTTAAAATACTTAATCATTAATCTGTTAATACAGAAAGTCTGAATGCTTTATTTCAAAGTTTCAAAGTTACTATTGTTTGCTTCAAAAATTCATTAAATGTCTGCAAAAACTGACTATAAATTTGGAATGTGTTGAGAGTAGTAAATGCTGTTTAAATTTGAAAATCAAATTGTGAAATTAAAAGTTGAAAATGTTTTAATTGCATATAGTTTTATATGGAACTAAAAATATATGCATACAATTTTATATATAGTTTTGCAACAACTCAGATTATTTAAAAGCTTGATTAGCAGTTATAGCATATAAATTATTAATATCCTTATTAGGTATTTATTTATTTATTTAGAAAGTGTATATGGCTGCTCATTCACTTCCAGTGACTTTAGGTGGCTTATAAAAAATAAAAAATACAATGTACAAACAATAAAAACAATCTCCGATCACCCTGGTGACAGCAAAGAATCAAGCAAGCCACTTGATGGGCTCAATTTATTTACCTGCAGTGAACTTTTTGCCATGAGAAGAATAGGACTTTGATATTATTATTAAAAGATAATAAATAACTTTCAAGGCAAATGTTCATGTTCAATATCATGATTTGAACACAGAAATATGGACATTACTTCCACATATCATTATAACATTAGAATAGAATAAAAAGAATTGAAGATCACAAAGTACCTGAAAATCTGAAAATATCATTATAACATGAGAATAAAATAAAAAGAATTGAAGATCACAAAGATCACAAAGTACCTGAAAATCTGAAAATTGTACAATACCAAAATATTGGTCAGCTCTTAAAAATATGAAGATTAATAACAATTTCCATCTGCCAATTGTACTACTTGTATCCACATATATGCTATGTTACTACATTATGACATCCTATATTTTTAGGAAGAACTCAATGTTTATGAAGGCCAATGCAAGCTAAAACCTGGCAGCTATGATTTCTTTTTTTATATGTAAAAAGTTTTTTAGTTTTAATAACAAACATAGACAAACATAAACACGAAGCACAAATAAAACCTTCTTTCAATTATACAGTTGTGTCAGTTGGTACATATTTTTTGTGCACAATATCTATAGTCTTTTCCTCTTAGATTTAAGTTTACATTCATATTACAATAATCAACTTTCCATGTCACATTATAGTATTATTACATCATCATTAGACTTTAATTTCAAATCTGCATTATCCTTTAGAGCAAATCTCAGTTCTTACTAATTTTAATTCATATTATAATTCATTCCATAATAATCATTTATAATATATAATTGCTATTATATTATACTTCAATTTCCTACTTTTGGTAGGAATTGTTAAAATAAATCCTATATCTTATAGTACTCTTTTTTTTTCTTGCTCTCTAATTGCTAATGTTAATCTACTCATTTCTGCACATTCCATTATTTTCTATAATAACCTTCTCCTCTATTGGAATTTTTTCAGTTTTTCCAATTTTGAGCAAATACAATTCTAACTGCAGTTAAAACATAAACAATCAAGTATGTCAATTCTGTTGTAACCTTCAGGTAAAATTCCCAATAAAAATGTCTCTGGTTTTAAATCTATATGCTGTTTTGTCATTTTTCCCAGGCAAGTGTTTATTTTAGCCAGGAATCTTTTAGCTTCTGCACACATCTACCACATATGGTAATATGATCCAGGTGTCTGATAGCATTTCCAACACTTCACCGATTTATCCTTGAACATCCTTGCTATTCTTGCTGGGGGTAAATGCCACCTGTAAAACATCTTATACATATTCACTTTATATGCTGTCGACTGTCAGTATTCTGGCAGTTTTTCCAGTTAAATCATGAGCCTCGAGCCACACTCCCAAAACTAAAAAAAAAAATATTTGAAGTTAACATTCTACATCCGGCATTAAGCTGGGTGTAGCCAAGTCTGAAATACGTAACTCACTGTCACCCTTGATCCTGCTTTCCCCCTACCTTCTGGGTGTATCATCCAACAAAAAACATCCATAGCCAAGAGTCATCAATCACGCTCTCCAATTAGATTTTTGCATGGCAGAAGCTCCAGTTATCTAATCAGTCTTTGAAGAAAATATGAATAGAATGTACTTTCGATTCCACACTGCTGCCTGCTCTTTGGAACTCCCCCCTTCTTTCTGTTGTCAACTATAAAATGTGTATATAACATGTTTTATGAGTTGACATCAACATTATTAGTTTATAGTTTCTAGTCCACAGTTTCTGCCATTTTTCTAGATCTATCCCATATCCAATTCCCCCCCCCCAGCAATCATTGTTTCTTTAACTTGTTCTGCAGCTATGATTTCTCATTTCTGTGTATATAATAATACTGGCCACTAAACAAATAGTTGTAAGTCGAGAATGTACCCATACTGAATCACTTTCATTTCCAAGCAGTTTGCCCTTCACTAAACTGGGTGTGGGTATGGATGTGAACAGCACATGATGCATCTGCCCCACGGGCCAAGAGTTTGACAGCTCTGCTCTATTGTATCTTCTCCCCAAAAAGAACAAAGATCATGTAATTAGAAACAAGGAAAAGTGAATAAAAAATATAACTGAGCATCTAGAATAGCACAAAAAATTACAGAATACATTTGATTGCTCTGAAGCTTGTTCCAAAGAAACAGTTAGCACAATTATTAAAATGCCACTTGTGTAATATCAAGTACAAGCACCAGTTTACTGCAAGGAACAAACCAATTGATGTACAGCATAGCAACATTTATAATTCAAGATCTTGGATGCAGAAATCAATAAACAAGAAAAAAAAGGCAAAATGGAAGATCAGTTGGAAAATAAGATCAGTTTGCTAACATCAGATGCAAACAAGCTAAAACAGATGAAAAAAAGAAGAAGCTAAAACCCAAAGAAAACCTTGTTAAGAAATATCACCTATAAATAAGGAAAATCAAGTAAGCACAGAAATTATAACACAGCAAATAACAGCTATATCTAAAAAGATCAACATATACAGCAAGCAGGTGACTTTGAGGATTGGTTACTACCTACTCGAACCTACCTGATTATGAAAAATCGAAGAAAAGGGGTAGCACCAGACAACTACAGGGCAATTACTTGTTAATCATCAACCTTTAAATTGCTAGCTGGTTGGTAGCTTATACAACATCTGGTTGAAAAAAACTCTTTCCATCTGAGCAGAAAGGAAAATGCCTAAAAGGAAAGGAAAATGCCTAAAAAGATCAGCTTCTAATTGAGAAAGTGATTTCAGAAAAGGAAGACCAACATGAATGTAGCTTTGATTCATTACAAAAGCCATTTGATTATACTCTTGACATAACTGTAGGAATCACTGGTCAACAATACTTTATTAATGAATCAGACTACTGACAAATTAATATCACTATTGTGAAATATTATAAAAGGACTAAAAACGGAATTTATATTTAGTTTTATCATATTTTATGTTGCTTAAACAGTGTGTCAGAGCTTTTAAAAAACTTAGATTATATTAATCAAAAACCATATTCTGGGACAGGGGTTGCCAACCTTTTGGACCTCAGGGATCACCAAACTCATAATTTTAAATCCCGCGGACCACTAAGATGAATTTTGGCTGATGGTGTCTTGCTGACGTTTTCCCAGGGTCTCTGCAGAAAGCAGCAGAGATCCTGGGAAAATCCCCCAAAAAGTCTGCAGGAAAATTCCCCATCCCATTTTCCTATCGATCGATCATTCTTTATTTGAGATCTCCAGATCCATTTTCAGGGGGGTCAGAGAGAGAAATTTTTGGCTTCATGCAAGGAAAGCAGCAGAAGCAGCAAAAGTCTTTCTTTCTCTCCCCCAAACTTTTCTAGAATGGTGCAGCTTCTTGGAGCGGGATGCCTTGCAGGGTCCCAAAGACTCATTTCTGGCAGAGTTTGGGAAAGAGAAAGAAAGACTTTTGCTGCTTTCCTTGTGTGCAGCCAAAAGCAGAAAAAGAAAGAAGCGGAAAGAAGCAGCCTGGTGATCTGGCAAAGCTCATGGGCCAAGTGGGGCAAGTTCCCCCCTCTGCCCTTTCCCACTCCCCTCACTAGCTCATGTTGTTCACAATGTAAGCAATGCAAGCCTTGTGTTCCCATGGCCCATGTAGGTGGAGTAGCCTTTTGTTCCTATGCAGCCTGGATAAATTGCTTTGGGAGGTGCTTTGGGGATGACGTTTCTCTGTGGACCATCAAAATTTTCTTGTGGACCACCAGTGGTTCCCGGCCCACTGGTTGGTGACTACTCTTCTGGGATACAGTTTAGCATTTCATACACACTGAGATTAATTTGAAAAAAATCCTGTTTGAGAAAATAAATAAACACACTTCTGAGAGCATACCACACTATTAGAATGTCTGTCATATCTGATTGCTTTATTTTGGACAAATTAGTTCTATATATAAAAGTCTTTATTCTTCCATCATTGAATTTGTATTCTAATACTTCCCTTGGAATATTTTAATCTTGCAACACCTTTCCAACATTACATTGAGATATTTCAGCTGAGCAAAGCAGACATTTGAATTTGGATTTCCATATTAAAGCCCATTACAGTATCTTGAATTTTACAACAGTGACCTCTTAATATTTCTCATCCTTGCAAAGCTGAACAAGACATCTAGCTGGTTGTGTTTTAGTTCCCATTGAATGCCATAAAATAAGTCTCTGTAACTCAAACTTTAATGAAGATGATAATGACTATGCTTTGGATTTTTCAAAATTTCAGTAATTTGCATACCAAGTGAACCACATTAATTGGTTAAATAGATGGGAATGATGTTACAGAATTAAATATAATGTGTGTTGACAGTTCTGTCATTTATAGCTCTGAGTCTTTCAGAATAAATCAGAATTTGGCATCAGCAGTTTGGAAATCTGGCAGAAACACTAGAACCTCAATCATTGTTCATGTTAATTTGAGAACATATATTACTGTCTTTCTTTCCTAAAGCAAATATTGTATAACTTTGTTGAGCAGGAAAAGTATTTTATACAATGCAGTTTTCCTGACTGATCAAATTACCATAAAATAATGTTTATAAATTGGGAATTTTAAGAATTGCCTGATTTAACAGGCAAACTAATTGTGTTTCTCATCACAACACTTTATCTAAAGCAGCAGGTTTTGGCCCTTCAAGTGGCTAATTAATGGTATTCTGGTTCAGCTACATCTACCATAATGTTACTTTCTTGAACTACCAAAATAGATTTGAGGCTAACACCTTTATTGCCGGCTACTTTCTTGACCAATTAGCAATTTTGCATGTATCTTCTATTCATTCCTAGAAAGTACTTCTTAATTATCACCATTATAAAAACAGATTTTAAAAAGGGATGGTGATTACAGACCATCTGGAAATGTACTCAAGCTGTCAAAAAAAAATGTGGATGGTTAAACATACAGTATTCAAATGTCTGCAAGAAATAGCATTTGGTTATGGGAAAGAGCTTATTTAAGCTCATTCATTTGTCTCTTTTTAAAAAAACTAAAGTTCAAAGTAAACGCAAGAGTTTACTTGGAAGAATTTTAATACAGTGCATATTAATTGGATGAACTGTATAAATTAAAGCATGACAATAAGCAGGACAGAATTAGTTCTAAACATGCTCAATAGAGCAATAGAAATTGCTTGATGTGGCTGAAAAAAAGAATCAGGTGTGTTGAGAAGGATACTCAGCAACTGCTGTGTAGCTGGAAATAGATAAGCATATAATCACTGACTCCTCTGAGTAGTTAAGGATCAGGAAAGTACTACAAAATATGATCTTATCCTGCTAGTGTTTACTGAGGTACCTTTGCTTCTGTGTTTCCTGGCAACCAGGTCTTTAGAGACCCCAATTGGGTACAAAATTGGTATTAAGCAGTCTTCCATGTCCAACAACCTGGCACAGTTTTACACTGCTTAGATTAAAAACACAATTAAGCAAATTTGCTCGTCCACTAATGTGCATTGAGTAAAAGGGGAAAGTGGATGAAAGGCCCTGAGATTCTTCCTGCTGCTGAATTGAGAAAATGTCAACTTATAAATAATATGAATAATAGAAAAGAAATAGCTTCACACAACAAAAAATTCTCCCCAAGTGTACAATAAGAGCACATAATATACAAAATTGCTTTTTTAAAAAAAGGGATGAAGCTAAAATAAAGACACTGTGTGCAATGTTTTGCAATGAATTGAAGTGAATGAGAACTGAACACCAACCAAAAGAATCAAAGACACCTTGCAGAGAAATGTATATTTGTATTTAGAGAATGATTTCTACAGATAGAAAAATGTTATAGAAAATTCTGTAAGTTGCACATAACTCTGAATATTTAAATGTTATATTTATTGAATATGATTTATTGGCAATTCATTGTGATTTAAAAAATGAAAAATCCAGGTAGTCCTTTACTACAATTTTATATCCTGCAGTGATTTGTACAATAGGCTTATATTTAGAAAAAATATATTGGATACTGTCATTTTGTTTTCAGAAACAGAAACTTTTTTTTTTAAATGAAGCAAATTTATTAGGCTTTTCTGATTGATATTTTTCTCTAAGTTCTGCCACTATTCTGCTGCTAGGTTATGTACTGAGGCTAGCTAATAGACAGAAAAATCCTTTATCCTCTAGCAAGGAAGTATCTGTTAAAAGTTGAATTTTGTCATCTAGTGTGAAAATATAATTATCAAAATGATATACTATTTTTAAAATAGCATGCAAACCAGAAACTCATAATTGTGTCTTGTTCATAAAATATATCTAATATCTCAAAGACCTTTCCCTTAGTTTTGTCTATTTAATATGTCATTAATATCAATAATTTTTAGAAAGACAAAATTTTTATTCAGCATAAAAATATAAATATCTTGAAGTGAATATACCAGAAACTTAATGTTAATGTTAACTTACTATCCTAACCTAATATCTAGAACACTGACAATGCAATGGAATGAATATGCTGAAGGTAAATACTTGACCTTCACTGATAGAACTTTTCTATTACATTGCAATAGTTTCTGAGTTGGAGATTATAGTTTGTCTTCACAAATCTGATAATGGTTGCTTGTATAATAAATTGAAATTAAAAAAAAAATTAGAATGTTGGTTGTCATGACACATGTTCATTTACAAGTAAACATGTAAGAATATGTAGCAGATCTTTTCCACCCTCTGAGTTATTCTGCAAATGTCACAAATTGGACCCAAGGATGGGCTTCAAAAATTTTAGCAAGGGGTGCTCTGCCCGGTTGCTGGGTGGGCATGGCCATGGTGGGGGTGACCTAGTTGCCCTTCTGCACCAAAGCAGAAGGAGCGTTTTTGCCCTCCCCAGGCTCCAGAGGCTCTGTGGGAGGATAAAAACACCCTCCCAGGCTCTGGAGGCTCTCTGGAAGCCAGAAAAAGGCCCATTTCCAGCTTTCCTGAACTTCTGGGAAACTCTTTTTTCATTCTTCTGGAGCCTCCGCTCATGCCCTGCACTTACCTGCATCTAAAAGTGGTGGGTTCTCTGAACTGTGCAGAATCTTAGCTAGGGATTCTCCCAAACCCCGCAAACTCCCAGAAGCCCACTCCTGGTTGGACTGTACAATATCATTGCATTAACACCAACAAGCACCAACATTAACAGAGTTTCTGTGAAACATGGCTCAATGCATCTCTCCCTGACAGTAAGAGACTGTCATGTTTACCTATCAGATGATGAAATCTGTAGAGGAGGTGGTGTTGCTAACTTCTATAAAAAGTCCCTACATCTAAAAAACATCCAAGTTACCCAGGAGTTTGCTCTTCCTGAGACCATCATCTGTGAACTGTCCTTAAATATCATATTTTGATTCTTACTAAGTTACAGAACCCCTGATTATGACATCAAACATGTAAACAAGCTAAATTCACTACTAACATGGGCAACATCCTGCCCACACGCTTTTATCTTTCTTGGTGACTTCAATCTACCTCACGTTAACTGGAGCCTAAACGAATGTAAAACTGAACCCATACATGCAACCTTCTACAATGCTTTAACAAACCTGGGACTAGAACACCTAGTAACCAACAATACTAGACTTAAAAACTGCCTTGATTTCATCTTCTGCAATAGTTTGAATTCAATTTATGGAATACAAATTAAAGAACCCTTTTCCAACAGTGACCACAGCATGATTGACTTTTGTCTCAACATACGTCCACACAAAAATCAACACAATGATGTGATCCCCAATTATAATTTCAAAAAAGGCAACTATGATTTTATAAACAACGATCTCTCATCCCTTGATTGGCAATTTCTATTCACTGGATGCAATACTGTTGAAGATCATTACAACATATTTTTACTTGAAGTCGAAAAAGTCATCCAATTATATGTACCAATAACAACTCCCCAAACCAGAAAAAATAGATTACTCATAACAATAAGGAAACTTCAATTCAAAAAGAGATCACTCTGGCGGAAAAACAAATCTGGTCATGTTCCCAACTTGAAAAGGCAATACAAAAATTTATGCAACCAGATAAAGACTGAATGCACCAATTATCACATTAAACAAGAGAAAAACCTTCTACGCAAAAATTCCACCTAGGCTTTCTACAATGTTGTAAACAACAAACTAAAAGACTCAAGGTCCATCCCACCTCTGAAAGGACCTCATGGTAAAGACCGCAATGATGACACCATTAAAGCAAACCTCTTTAACGCATTCTTTGGCTCAGTATTTGTAAACAGCAATGAATCATGCCCAGTACTTCCTAGTCGAACCACAGACAACTACAATGATCTAATACATATCGATTTTACAGAAGACAATGTTGAAAAAGCACTACGCAATCTAAAACCATCTCTATCTATTGGAGTGGACGGAATATGTGTCTACTTCTTAAAAAAGCTATCCGCTGCCATAGCCGAACCTCTAAGCATAATCTTTGAAAAATCTTTCAGGACCAGCTCCTTGCCTAACCTATGGTCACAAGCCACGGTCATCCCCATCTTCAAAAAGGGAGACCCCAGCCTAGTTGAAAATTACAGACCAATCTCTTAATGCTGTATCACTTATAAAGTCATGGAATCAATTATTAACCAATCCATTATCCTCCACTTAGAAACAAACAACTTACTTTTTAACAAACAAATTTGCTTCAGAAAAAAACTATCCTGTAAACTGCAACTCTTACACTGTAAAAACATATGGATTACACAACTTGATCAGGGCAAAGCAACAGATGCAATCTACGTAGATTTCTGTAAAGCCTTTGATTCAGTGGTACTCGACACAGTTGAGAAAGTCCTGAAATATTTCACAAGAAGAGTTCTCCACTCCTCTACTCATTGTAGAATACCTTATGCCACCAGACTTGAAATTCTAGACCTAGAAAACCTAGAACTATGCTGCCTTCGGTCCAATCTAAGTATAGTATATAAAATCATACATTGCAATGTCCTACCTGTCAATGAATACTTCAGCTTCAACCATAAGAATTCAAGAGCAAACAATAGATACAAAGTCAAGGTTAATCGCACCAAACTTGATTGCAGGAAATACGACTTCAGAAACAGAGTGATCAATGTCTGGAATACTCTTCCTGACTCTGTGGTTTCTTCCCCAAACCCCAAAAACTTTAACCTGAGACTTTCTACTATTGACCTCACCCCTTTTCTAAGAGGTCTGTAGGGGGCGTGCATAAGTGCACCAATGTGCCTACTGACCCTGTCCTTTTGTTTCTTTTATTTTTCTTATATGTATCCATGTATTCATAACTATGTTTTTACTTAAACCTATTATCTTATAAGCAATTGACAAACCAAATAAAATAAATAAAAATAAAATTCAAAATATAGAGTAATCACATAGAGAACAATATTGCATTAAGATGTCATGTGATTTCTTTAGCTTTGACTTAGCATATGTGTACATCCATGTTTTATTTGTTGTGTGAATCCAACCAGGCATACTTAGTCTCCTTCCCAAAATAATGTAGCCAACCTAGGCCATGCAATTTTCTCACATGTCACTGTATTCTTATCTTCAACAAATTCCCTTCAATAATTTCAGCTTCAACTTTTCTATAGAACATATGCTTTCTTGATGTCACTCAAAAAACCATAAATATTACATAGTTCAAGTTTCCAGCTTCCACCCAGAGTACACCATCTAATCTATCTTCTATAACTAGGTTTTAACCTAAACCAGATTTATTTAGACTTTCTACACAAAAATACAGATGAAACTCAAAAAATTAGAATATCATGCAAAAGTTCATTTATTTCAGTAATGCAACTTAAAAGGTGAAACTAATATATGAAATAGACTCATTACATGCAAAGCAAGATAATTCAAGCTGTGATGTGTCATAATTGTGATGATTATGGCTTACAGTTCATGAAAACCCCAAATCCACAATCTCAGAAAATTAGAATATTATATGTAATCAATAAAACAAGGATTGTACATAGAACAATATCAGACCTCTGAAAAGTATAAGCATGCATATGTACTCAGTACTTGGTTTGGGCCCCTTTTGCAGCAATTACTGCCCCAATGCAGCATGGCATGGAAGCTGTGGCACTGCTGAGGTATTATAGAAGACCAGGATGCTTCAATAGTGGCCTTCAGCTCTTCTGCATTGTTCGGTCTCATGTCTCTCAACTTTCTTTGGGCAATGCCCCATAGATTCTCTATGGGGTACAGATCAGGAGAGTTTGCTGGCCAGTCAAGCACAATAATCCTATGGTCATTGAACCAGGTTTTGGTGCTTTTGGCAGTGTGGGCAGGTGCCAAGTCCTGCTGGAAAATGAAGTCAGCATCCCCATAAAGCTCGTCTGTGGAAGGAAGCATGAAGTGCTCCAAGATCTCCTGGTAGACAGCTGCATTGGACTTAATGAAGAACAGTGACCAACACCAGCAGATGACGTGGCTCCCCAAATCAACACAGACTGTGGAAACTTCACACTGGACTTCAAGCATCTTGCAGTGTGTGCCTTTCCATTCTTCCTCCAGACTCTGGGTCCTTGGTTTCCAAATGAGATGCAAAAGTTGCTCTCATCAGAAAAGAGGACTTTGGACCGCTGAGCAACAGATCAGTTCTGTTTTTCTTTAGCCCAAGACGCTTCTGACATTGTTTGTTGTTCAGGAGCGGCTTGACAAGAGGAATATGACATTTGAAGCCCATGTCCAGGATCCCTTTGTGTCCAGCCTCAGTCCACTCCTTGTGAAAGTCCCCAACACTTTTGAATGGCCTTTTCCTGACAATCCTCTCCAGGCTGAGGTCATCCCTGCTGCTTGTGCACCTTTTTCTTCCACACTTTTCCTTTCCACATAACTTCTATTAATGTGCTTTGAGACAGCACTTTGGGAACATCCAATTACCTTTTGAGTCTTTCCCTCCTTATGGAGGGTGTCAATTATGGTTTTCTGCACAACTGTCAGGTCAGCAGTCTTTCCCATGATTGTGATTCCTACTGAACCAGACTGAGAGACCATTTAAAGGCTCAGGAACTCTTTCCAGGTGTTATGGCTTAATTAGCTGATTAGAGTGGGACACTTTGAGCCTAGAATATTGCACCTTTTCACAATATTCTAATTTTCTGAGATTGTGGATTTGGGGTTTTGATGAGCTGTAAGCCATAATCATGACACATCACAGCTTGAACTATCTTGCTTTGCATGTACTGACTCTATCTCATATATTAGTTTCACCTCTTAAGTTGCATTACTGAAATAAATGAACTTTTGCATGATATTCTAATTTTTCAAGTTTCACCCGTACTCAACTGAATCAGCAGATTAAACTACCACAAGATGTCAACGGAAAAATTAAGTGAGCCATATCAGAAGGACACACCACAAAAACAACAGAATACCTGTATCACAGCTTAATCTACTCAAACATTAATAACCAGCTACAACCCATGCTATATAATTACATTGCATTTTCTGAGGTTTTGGCTTAGAAGGCCAACATAGACAACCTTCAAATCTGAGTTTCACAAGCAACAATAAACAGGCCAATAAATATAATATGATGAATAAATCTAGAATCTAATAATGAGACCATGCAAGAAATCCAGATAGCCTCTATTGTAATATATGCCATTATCTGCCAGAAAGGCCTTGTTAGATTTTATGTAGGACAAAAAGGACAAACATCACACAAAATAATTAATAGACACATCTGATAGCAGGATTCAAAATAAGAACAAAGTAATACCAAAGAATTTAAACTTGCATGTATATAGCATGTTTTAAAGTGGCTATTTTGGAGGACTTGTGAACAAAAAAATGTTCAGGCAATCTCAAGAAATTTCAATAAATGCAAAAGATTTCAACACAAGATTATTAATTGATAAAACACTTTTAAACTGTCGCATTTGTAACCTGTATCTGCATAACCAACTACCCTATTTTCCCATTTTAATCCACGAACTTGCCTCAATTCACATCTTATATCAGCCTAGCCATTTTATGAATCTGATAAAGTGAATTGCAGCTCACAAAAGTTATGCATTTTAATAAAAAATAGTTAATTGAAAAAGGTGTTACCAGAATTATGTTTGAGTTGTTTTTTCTATGACTGACTGACACAGCTCCTGCAATGAAATAAAGTCAAGAGAGATTTTTTTTATCTTCTGTGGCTTTCTCAGTAGCTTGATTTCCAACTTAGCGTAATATACTTATGCGTAATATACTTTGAAAAAGAGATCTAAAAAAGGGAATGAAGTTTCTCTATTGTAGGGTATACAGGCATACCTCGCCTAAAAAAAAAATGCAATTGCATGTTCATTTGTACAGCAAAGTATATGTAGAATTAAACTATTGTATTTCAGCAGCATTCTCAAAGTGAAAATGTTACTTAAATAAAAAATGTATTTTCAAATAATATGTCTTGATGAAATATCTGAAAGAAAATCCTTAAATTTTGCTTAATGAATATATACATTTATTTTATTCAAACATAAAGTGGAAGAAGAGTTTTAAATTATAATATTCATAATGGAAAATAAAGTAAAGATGTAAAGTTCCCCTTCCATTACTGTTTTTCCTTCAAAAAAATTGAGGCTTTCTGTATCTAAGGCAATTTTATTTCTTCATCATTTTTTTAAAAAAAGAACATATATATGGAGGCTGGGGGAAAAACAATAAAGGAGAAAAAAGAAATAAAGGAATCTAACTAAATTCTGACATATTGGACAGATGGCTTATAAAATATAAGCTTGTAAAACATAAGATTGCTCCTTTGGAAAAAAAATAGAGTTCTATACTAGGAAATACAAATGTTGTCATAAAAAAAGTGGGAGTTACTTTAAAATTTGAAGAACTTATTTCAAAATCTTATTTATTTATATGGCCACTCATCTCATATGTGATTTTTATTTTATTTTTCAATAAAATAACATATTTTTGTTTGTGTCTTTGTGCATGTATCTGTGCATCATTTAACCTACCTACTTCCCTTCCCTTTTAATTCTTTTTTGCTGCTTCAGCCTTAATGGAACAAAGAACAGCAAAGCTACTTGAAGGACGTGACATTATTGCACAAAGATACATGTTGTCTAGTATGGTCAGAAGTGATTGCCAACAATTCTTCTTTCTTCCCACTCCTATTCTGGCAACTTTAATGTATGTAGTAAAGATATGTGATAGCTCGTGAAAAATGAAAAGTGTTTGCTGGAAGGAATACAAATACAAAAAGAAATGTGATAACTAGACTACAAATGCTACTTCTAACCATCACTGATAAATAGGGTACAATTGTCTTTAATGAATCTGTTAATCAAAAAATCCCTACCCAGCTTCACAGTCTACAGTAGAATATGAAATAAATGGAAGAATAATCAGAGTTCAATCTTAAATAAATTGGCCCTAGTAATATATTATGTGGGTGTGATATTTCTCTCTGTACTAGTTGCCATTTATATCACATAGTTAAATGAATTGGCTTTTTTTTTATATTTGTGCAGATGTGATGGAACTACTTAGAGTTAATCTACCAAGCATAGTTGAACAGGTTCAAATGGTCATCCTTTCTACTATATATTTATAGCATACTGACATGGCTTAATCAGCTATAATTAATATAATAATGTGCTTAAGCAACTGCCACTAACCACAATTAGTCTACCACTGACCACAATTAGTCAGCCGTCTTCCTTTTTAGTCTATAGTTGGCTGACACTTGAAATTGATGGTGGAATTTTCAAGCAGCGCAAAGAACTGTGTGTGGGTCATAAGGTAGGAGGCCACAACAACCTTGTTCCCACTATAGGAAGGCTAGTACTTTAAAAATAAGTTTCTGTGGACATGTAGAAAGAAAAATCACAACATGAATAGCATAAAAACTTGCAGGATTAATTCTCTTTTGCTGCTGTTATTGCACTGAATGCTATTTCCATGATGATTTATAAGTTAGATCCAAGCAATATATTGTAAATGCATGCTTTTTTACTTTTTAACTAAGAATAACCAAACTTTACCAAAAATTCTAGTATCAATAATGCAAGTGACATATTTCTGTATTTGAAACATACTAAAGCAAACCACATGGACCTTCTTATACATGTCATTAAATAAGAGCTCAATACTTCATATGGATCACTGGATTAATGTTTCTATGAAATGCAAAAAAAACCACTACTACTTCCCTTGAAGGAGAGGATGAGTATTATATAGGCATATATTCCATTCATTAATTGCAAGAAATCAAAGCCTGAAAAATTTATGCCATTAATCTTCATGAATGCAAACTAGCCAACACCATGGAAGTGGGTACCAGTCAAATTTGTTGATCATGATTTGTTACCGTATTATATCTAGTCTATGCTTTGGATGACTGTCCTAACAATGCTTAATGCCAGCCTATAATACATTATATTTTGAAAATTTTAATATAAGTTTCTACCCAATGCAGTAAAATTACTAATCTTTTGTGTTTTAAAGTTTATATGAATTGTCCAGGTTTTTATGTTCCAGCAAAAGCATTTTTATTGTCTTTTCCCCTAGCATTATTTTAACGATAGTTTTATTTTTTTTAATTTGATTCTGATATACTTAGTTAATTTTAATGTTTCTGATTTGATGTTTTATATAAAATATTTTAGGAATTAATTGATGAAAATATGGTATATATCTGAATATGGATATGAATGTTTAAAAGAGCTTAATAAAAGTAACTTTCACAAAACCTTATACCTAACACAAGTACTGTTGAACTTTGGAAATAAAAGTGTAAGTAGCATCTGTTCATTAAACAGCCATCAATTTTCTCCTTGTCATTAATTCATTCAATAGAATTTTTCATAGTAATCTTAAGTAAAATATTGACCTCGAATTACTAACTTACTTCACTGACCTCTTAAAATGTTGATCAATAATTGAATTATTAATTCAATTAATAATTAATTAATTGAATGGATTAATCCATTAAAGCCTTTTGATTGATAAAAGAACTGACTAAGGAAACCAGGAAGAAATTTAAAAAGTACCACTCATACTGCTATAAACCTAAAGCATCTTGTTTATTGACTTTAGCTCTTGAAATTCCTTAACACTGATCCTTATGGAAACAAATCTTGGTACTCTTGAGACTAGAATTGCTTTTCCATCATATTGAAAAGTAGGGATACTCTCAAGTCAAGCTTAAATCTTTGACTATATGCAGATCTACACACACACACACACACACACACACAGAGAGAGAGAGAGAGACTCACATGATGCAGTTTTCCCCTAAAATATATTGAAAATAGTAAAAGAAAGAAAAAACCTTGAAAACATTTGATTTTCCATCAGGTAAAACCTATTATATTTGACCAAAATTTGCATGATCCATTACATATTTTTTCAATTAATCAATACAACAATAATAAATTATTATACATAGTTTCCTTGAATAGATAGTTCATGCAGCCAACAAATTTAATAAGAAATGAAATGTAGCAATTGAGAATGTGTCATCAGGTAAATTTATTTACCAGCATATAATATACTATGCTATTTCATAAGATATATATTCTCCTCAAATGAGGTTGAGGGGAAAGCTTGGTAAATTTATTATTAAGATTTCACTTAGATAGGGATCGCAAATAAGTATTTCCAAGAATTTTTAGTAATTTGAAGAACTAATTAGCCATATGGTAATACATTTTATCTGATCATTTAGGAAACTGCCCTGATAAAAGCCTGGTTAAGTAATGCTGTTATTTATCAAGACGAGACAGCATTTTCTTTCATTAAGGCAAAGGTTAATAAATAAATTGCAAAGATGTGCAACATTCTCACGGCCCTGGAATATTTTTAGTTAGGGCAGTAATTTCACAAAAATGGCTTAGACAATATTTTTGAATTTTTGTACTAATTCTGAATTGCCTGCCTTCTTGTCTCTCGGCCTTTTGTATGTGCTATTCAAATACATAACATGTTTTATTTCTTTTTATTTTCTCTCAGAGATTGGTGAGAATTCATAGATTTTCAACCATGTTTCAATGAAGCAATCCATATATCAGCTAAACTTTCTGAAATTACTAGGAATATGCTACTGTATACAGTTATATTTTAAATAATTTTTGTATGAAATATTCTTTTCTATATATTTTATTTTAACAAAACAAAAAGCATCATTTTGTCACTTTCGAAGTCTGCTAATGCTGTCTTGTTACATTAGACATGTTTTTTTATTCTTCATTATAAAATCTGTGTGTTTTTTCTTACCTTTTGGTTTCAAATCTTTAACAAATCACTGAACTTGTTACAACTGCATGACCAAATTTTCTCAAAAATATTTAATGAAAAAAACTGATCAAAGCTTTTGAAGGGTCAAAGAATGAAATCTTTCAATCAACCTACTTTATGGAGTCTCTCTTTATAATGTAATATATTATATAATATTGACTTCAAGTCCTACAATGATGGACAATTTTGCTCCCCCCCCCCCCCCCGACCCCTTCTCTGTCATCTGCTGAGCAGAGGACAATTTCTATTTTTTTTTATTCAAAAACATCTAGTAAAGGACTTTTTTGTGTAGTTTGTTTTAGATAACACTTTTCCCATTGTGACTGGCCCTCAGTTTGCATTCTATAGAAACCATGTTTCTATAACTGTATCAGCAGTTTCTTATCTAATTCTTATCTAATAACCTTCAACCACATCTGCTGCACAGAGAACTAATTAATATTTGTTTCCCCCCAGTTTCATTAATTAACAAACAAGCTATTTTACTGTATTATCTTAATGAAACCAAAGTTAAATAACAATTCTGTTGTATGAGCTGATTTGTATAAGCATCACAAGAAGTCAAAACCACAAGACTATGGCTGATTTACTTTACCTTGCCACTTTACCGTAGGCTACATATATTCTCTTCTACTGGAGTTCTACTATGTTATGTACATTAAAATAATAGTAATGATCTGCAACAAGATTAAACCCAGATAGAAGAATAACCAATAGATGAAAATATTTGTAGCTCAGAGTGGGAATGAGTGAATCCTTGGTTCTCTTTGAGCTTGGTTGCTTTCCTGCAGATATTTCATTTTACCAAACCAGATAACATTATCAGTGATAGCTGGAAGAGAGGTTTGCTCTCAATTTATATTCTAGTGCAAGGCTGTCAAACTCCCGGCCCATGAGATGGATGCTTCATGCATTGGCTATGCCCATGTCTGGTCTAGCAAAGGGGAAAAAGGTTTCAATATGTCATGTGATACCTCAATGACAACATGAGTTTGACACCTCTGTTCTAGTGCCTTCTCCTGTCAGTGTTTGTGGGAACTGTCTTAGTGGTTTTTGTTTGGACTGTTAATTGTTGGCTTGTTTGTTTACCACAATCAAACAACTACTAACATTAATCAGGAAGGAAGG
>NW_020769322.1:11998219-12056596 GCF_900518735.1 Pseudonaja textilis
ATGCATTAGCTGTACGAAGGACTTACAGAAAATGATATATTACCACAGGAAAAAAAAAATTTACTCTAAGACTTTGCTGGAGGAGATGCCTTGAAGATAAAGAGAATAGAAATTAATTCTAAAAAAGATTTAAAGCACAGACTAGACGTTTTTTCTTTCCCTAATTTGACTTCACCCCTAGAAGAGAAATTGTAAAAAGAAGAAGTTTGTACTCTGCCTGGACTGTTTGATGATTGTGGGATTTTGGGACTTTTGGGAACTGTTTTAAGTTTGGAAATAACTGATTGGCTTAATAATAAGAAGAGGATACAGAAAAAGAAGAAGAAACAGTTTAAAATGGCTCTATCTCTTGATGAACTTAAAAGATATATATTTAAAAATAAGGAAAGAAGGCAAAGATGTTATGGGAGAAGCCCTTTGTTTCCTGGATATGGCGCTTGTCATGTGTCAGCAAATTAAACAACAGCTGGAAGAAGCCGAGGAAGAAGAAGCCATTTTTAATGAACTAAATGGTGTGACTAAGAAAGAAAGGAGAAAGAGAGGAGCGAAAAGGAAGGACTTAAGAAATAAAAAAATATTTATGAAAGAGAAAAAGAAGATGCAAAAACAACAGAATGCTAGAAAGCAAAAGGAAAGAGGAATGCAACAGAAAGGGGAAACCAAGAAGGCAGAGGTTTGGAGAGGAGGGGGTAAAAAGTTTAGGTGGGCTAAGAAGGAAAGGGAAAAGGGGGAAAAAAGTTACAAAGGTATAAAACAAGATGGAGAAAAGAAATTTTTTTTTAGGGATAATGGGTAATGTATGGGTTTTATTTTCTCAAAAAAAAGGGGGGATTCTGCAAAGTACACATGAGTATTGCAATAGTGGTATTTGTATTATAAGTAGATAATCAGAACTTTTTAAGATCTAATAAAAGACTAAAATATTAAGGTATAACTTTAAAATGTTTAATAATGAATGATTTTAAGTTTTAATAAAATACTAAAGGGAATGTTTAAAATATTAGTTTAAATATAGAATTTAATGGATTAATGTGTTGACTGTTATGGATTTATTATTGTAGTATTGGTTTCTGAAATAGTAGAATATACTAAGCAGAATCTGATTGGGATTTAGGTGTTATTTTAAATTTTAACTTAGGGGAATGATAGAAAGGCATCATACTCCGATTAGTGATTCCAGGGGAAACTATTCTTTTTTAAATTGGAAATGAGACAGATGTAAATGGAGAAATGGACAAAAGATATAAAAATATTTTTCTTTAAAGCAAGATTAAATATATAAAACAGAATTAAGATGAGGCAAAAGTGGAGAGGAGTTATATAATAGATATAGAATGGTAAACAAGATAGGTAATGGTATATAAGAAGAGCATGAATTCAATTGAAGTCCATACAAAAAGAGGTAATCTGGGGCCACGTTACTTTCTAAAAGAAAGTTTTATGTTTTTATGTTTATATCTTATGTGTGTGTGTCCAATTAAGAATCAAATAATAAAATCTCGGAGGAAGACTAGATGAGAACAATTATAAACAAGCCAGAGGAAAATATAAATGTGATGATTGAATAGCAGATAAATTTGAAAGGAAATATGATTGAATAATGATTAAAGAGAAACAATGTGGAATTTGGTAAAGGGAATTTACGTGTTTATATGGAAATGGGATAAATTATAAGTATGTGATATAAAGCAATGTGTTACCTGCCTTGTAAAGATTTACAATGGAAAGAGGTTTTATGTTTTTAATTTTTAATGATGTTTTGTTTTGTTTGTTTGTTTGTAAAATCAATAAAACTTGTTTAAAAAAAACAAAAACTCCAAAAACAGATCAAGTAGCTCTGGGTAGGCCAGTCATAAATTAGAACGCTTGCTAAGCAACCTGCCATTAAGTGAGGACCACTTGTATTTGGTTTGCCAGTCACCAAACCATGCCCACCCAGTCACGTGACCAGCAAGCCATGCCCACCCAGTCACGTGACCAACAAGCCATGCCCACCCAGTCACATGACCAGCTGTCCACGCCCACCACAGTCATGTGACCAGGAGGCCATGCCCACCCAGTCACGTGACCAGCAGGCCATGCCCTCAAATTAGGCCACACCCACAGGAATTTGAATCCCGCCCCTGGGTGGGGGGCACTGATGATGAGTTTGTAGCACCAAGGGGGCGGTGGACTGAAAAAGTTTGGGAACCACTGATATAGACTAATATCTAAACTTATGGATCTTGGGCTTTCTTGCTCAATCTGCCTTTGGATTATGGATTTCCTTTCTGGCTGCTCTCAGAGGATCAGATTAGGCAATCATATCTCCTCATGCCTTATTCTTAACACTGATATACTACAGGGTTGTGTGTTGAGTCCTTTACTCTATACTCTTTATGTGCATGACTGCATTTTCACTCACACCAATAATACTATTATTAAATTTGCAGATGATACAACAGTTGTGGGGTTGAGTCTGCCCATTGAGATGACGTGGACCAGTTGCTTTCATTGTGTGGAGACAATGACTTGGTCCTTACGACCAATAAGACCGAAGAGCTTATGGTGGACTATAGAAGGAGCATATCAGAAATACAGCTCCTTTGCTTATCAATGGAGACCAAGTGGAGCAAGTGGCCAGTTTTAAGTTTTTAGGTGTTATCATAAAAGAAGATCTGACCCGGGGCACTCACATTGCAGCACTAGTCAAAAGGGCCCAGCAGAGATTATACTACCTGAAACTTCTCAGGAAACAACAACTGAATGAAAAATTCTGGTGACCTTCTACCACTGCACCATAGAGAGTATTTTAACTTACTGCACTTGTGTATGGTTTGCCAGTTGCACAGTGGTAGATAGAACCCTAACCCTAATCCAATCTCTGCTCCCATCCCAGAAATACTGTTCACAAACTCAATATTTTCTTTCATCCTGATTAGTAACTGTTAACAAATTATTTCTGTAAACTGCTTTTACAATACAAATTTATCTTGTCACTTTTCTAGTAAGGGGAAAATTACTTTTGTATTGCACATCAATTATTTTAAAAGGATAGTAGCAGCATTTCTTTCTGAAAAAGGAATGAATGATTAGGCTATATTTTAAAATCATCCATAATAATACCCCAGACAAGAGAATAGGTCATGGCTCTTAAACAAACAAAACTTTCTGGATAATCCAAGTATGTTCCCAATTATTTATCTCCTTGTCCATCCATCTTTTGTTGCATGAATATTTTTAGAGTATAAATGTCTTGCAACTCATATAGATATTTACTGCAGCAGATAACCAAATAGCTGTTACTGAAAAAGAAAAAAGAAAAAGAGTAACAGTTAATAATATGGACAGTTGAACTATTAGCCACTCCATAGGAATCCCACTATGTACATAGAAGAAAAACAGATAGCAATTTTTTCAGCTTTGCTGATAATAAACTGTTGGACAATTTGGTGATAAATTTGGTGACAAATTCATTCACCTTGTCTGTTTAGAGGCTGACACTTACCAATAGGCTTTGTAGAAAGAATTATTTAAGGAGATTTCTGGATGGGAAACCATGCTCTTGTTTCCCTATTTCTTTTATTAACAGAAGACATTTTATCTTACCTGCAGTAACAGAACCTGCTTTCCAGTTCCATTCTCCTGTGCAGGACAACAAAAGAAGACCCAGCCAATCAGCTAGGACTCAACTAGGAAGGTGAGGCTCTCGCTCCTGGAGCACTATCTCCCTATAAAGCCACCACCTGCACCAGAAATCACTTTTAAATCTTCCGCCTGCACCAGTAACAGTGAGTAAACCAAAGCCCAAAAAACAAGCCCCCAAACTCTAGATTCTGAAGCTGTGGAGCCCTAATAATGCTGGCAGAGCTCCTGCTAACTGATCCGGAGCCTTCCTCTCCTTCCCCAGAGAAGTGAAGCTCTTTCCATCGAGCCCTATTAACCACACTGGTGGAGCTGTTGAACTGGATCACTTGGAGCCAGCGGAGTGCAAACAACGTACCTTCATTTAAATCCCTCACACTGCTGATAGAAGTATCTTCCACACCAGACAACATGTTTCCATTAATATCCCCCACACAGTTTCCCCGGAGCCACATCAGACAGCTGGCAGGGAGAAAAAAGGGGGGAGGAGAAAGCCCTGAGGCTCTTAGGAGCCGAAAGTCACCCTGGATGGGTGATAAAGGCAGAGGAATGCTTTGGTGGTCATGAGGAGAGGAGAGTCTCCTCGACTGACCTGAAGAAAACCCCTCCATCCAAATTAAAAAGAGAACTGCCAGCATGGCTAAATCGAAGCCAGGAAGGCAGCTGAGACAGAAGTGAAAAAGAAAGAAAAGATCTTGCAACAGCATGCTTAGTCTTGGTAAGAATCACTCCAATTTCTGCAGTGGAATTTTCCTTGGAAAGTGGGACTCAAAGGAGGAAAATAGCTGCGATTAACGATCTGGAGTGACTGTCAAATTTAGTTTTTTTTAAAAAAAGATATTGCAACTAGAAGTAACTTTAAAAGTAAAGGACAGATTAGATTGGTTAACCCAAATTTCGGGACTGTATTTTTACAACTACTCAACTTGAAGAACTTTAGGAAACTATTGGAAAACAATCTTATGAGACATATTGATTGTAGTTAAAGTGTTAACTAATTTAGCGAGTTTTGCTCTCTTTCAAAAATCCAGTGTGCTTTGAACATCTTGTTAAAGCCTATTGTTTACAGAGTAATAGCAGCAGCAATCAAAGCAATAAATTCCTCCCACCCAGTAAATCACAGCTGCTAGTAAAACAATTAACCCTTTCCTTGCAGACTCTCAATACTACCTCATTACTTTAATCAAACACTGATTAATTCATTACCTCAAAACTTACAACTATTCTACCTCATCACCTATATCATTGATTAGATAATCAATTTCTATAAAATATTTCATTAATGGTTTAATTGATTTATTGTTTTAATTGATTAGTGTGATTAGAGTGTTTAGTGCAAATAGTGTGATTACTAATTAGTTTAAAAGATCAAGATTCATGTAATTTAATTGATTAGTAAAATCAGTGATTTAGTGAATTTAATTGAACAGTGTGATTAATGATTAGTGTAATTAATTGATTAGCGATTAGTGTAATTAATTGATTAGGCTGATTGTTGCTTAGGAAAATTATTTGACTAGAGAGATTACTGCAATTGATTGATTGGTGTGATATTGGCTATATTGATTACCCAAAATTGTTTCATTAAGTAATTTAATCAACGTACCATCTTAACAAACCTACCATGCCAAGAAAAAAATCCAATGCCAAACCACAACCTAAAGAGAAAGTAATCCCTACCAATGAACCACAAGACTCCTGCACATGCCTTAAATGCTACAAAGCTCTAAAGGATAATGAAAACTCCATCAGATGTTCTCTATGCAACAAATATGCTCATCATGACTGCTTGGGATTACCCGAGCAAATGATTCAATACCTTGGATTATCCAATGAGTTTCCATATCTCTGCAAATCATGCAGACCCAAACTGGATCTGTTGGAAAGAGTTGATACCATTGAAACACGAATCACATCCCTTGACACCATAGTAGCATCCCTGGACACCTTAAAAGAAAGATTATCCAACCTTGAAAAAAAGACACAACGCAAAAACCTGAACATCCAATAGCTACAAACCACATCTCTACCCAACAACCACAACCCAATCCACAAAAAAAACATAAGCCAGACAAGTAATGATATCCTAATCCTCATCAGAGAAGCTGTGGAGCATGAACGGAAACGTCCAAACGCCATCTTATTTGGTCTAGAGGACATCAGTGATAATGATGACATCACAACTGTCCGAAACATCATCGGTGATTATCAAGCATCAACCATCTCCCCTGATGAAATACTTGACATTTCCCGCATTGGCCGAGAGCTCAAAAACAGAGATGGCTCTGTGGCCCCACGCTTCTGCAGGGTCATTTGCAAAAATGAATCAAGCAAATGTAACCTCATTTACTCTATAAATTCATTCACCAAAACCAACACCAACCATAAGAACCTCCGTTGTCACCCTGACCTAACCATACATCAACGTGCCAGCTCCCATGTACTCCGCACTGAACTCAAAAAACGTCTAGACAATGGAGAGAAGGACCTGTACATTGACTACCATGCTGACTATCAAAAATAAGTCACACATCCCGCAACTCAGTTTTAACCTTCAACCACAACCCTACCTCAACCAATACACCATCACCCAAGACTAGGCACGCATGCCCCTAACTACTTCAATTCCAACTACTGCTGGCCTTAAATGCAAGCTACTCAATGCAAGAAGCCTTGCGAATAAAATACCTGAATTTTTCCTCTTACTAAATATGGCTAAATTCGATATCATATTTGTCTGTGAAACATGACTCAATGCATCTCTCCCTGACTCCATTACCACAGTAAGAGACTATCATGTTAACACCAACAAGCACTAACATTAACAGAGTTTCTGTGAAACATGGGTCAATGCATCTCTCCCTGACAGTAAGAGACTGTCATGTTTACCTATCAGATGATGAAATCTGTAGAGGAGGTGGTGTTGCTAACTTCTATAAAAAGTCCCTTCATCTAAAAATCATCCAAGTTACCCAGGAGTTTGCTCTTCCTGAGACCATCATCTGTGAACTGTCCTTAAATATCACATTTCGATTCTTACTATGTTACAGAACCCCTGATTATGACATCAAACATGTAAACAAGCTAAATTCACTACTAACATGGGCAACATCCTGCCCACACACTTTTATCTTTCTTGGTGACTTCAATCTACCTCACATTAACTGGACCCTAAATGAATGTAAAACTGAACCTATACATGCAACCTTCTACAATGCTGTAACAAACCTGGGACTGGAACAACTAGTAACCAGCAACACTAGACTAAACAACTGCCTCAATCTCATCTTCTGCAATAGTTTGAATTTAATTTATGGAATACAAACTGAAGAACCCTTTTCCAACAGTGACCACAATATGATTGACTTTTGTCTCAATTATAACATTAAATAAGAGGAAAACCTTCTATGCACCAATTCCACCCACACTTTTTACAATTTTGTAAACAACAAACTAAAAGACTCAAGGTCCATCCCACCCCTGATAGGACCTAATGGTAAAGACTGCAACGATGACACAATTAAAGTCAACATCTTTAACACATTTTTTGGCTCAGTATTTGTAAACAGCAATGGATCATGCCCAGTATTTCCTAGCCGAACCACAGATAACTACAATGATCTAATACATATCGATTTTACAGAAGACAATGTTGAAAAGCACTTTACAATCTAAAACCATCTCTATCTATTGGACTGGATGGAATATGTGCCTACTTCTTTAAAAAGCTACCTACTGCCATAGCCAAACCTCTAAGCATAATCTTTGAAAAATCTTTCAGGACCAGTTCCTTGCCTAACCTATGGTCACAAGCCACGGTCATCCCTATCTTCAAAAAGGGAAACCCCAGCCTAGTTGAAAATTACAGACCAATCTCCTTATGCTGTGTCACCTGTAAAGTCATGGAATCAATTATTAACCAATCCATTATCCTCCACTTAGAGACAAACAACCTACTCTCCAATAAATTTGGTTTCAGGAAAAAAAACTATCCTGTAATCTGCAACTGCAAAAACATATGGACTACACAACTCAAACAGGGCAAAAACATATGGACTACACAACTCGATCAGGGAAAAGCAATAGATGCAATCTACATAGATTTATGTAAAGCCTTTGATTCAGTGGTACACGCTAAACTACTCCTAAAATTAAAATCTTATGGTATCTCTGGACAACTGCATAACTGGATAGAAGCATTCCTGTCAAACAGACAACAAATGGTCAAAATTGAGAGTGTCCTATCAAATTCTGTACCTGTCAATAGTGGTGTCCCGCAAGGCAGTGTTCTAGGACCAACTTTCTTCATACTCTACATAAATGACCTCTGTGACCATATTAAGAGCAACTGAGTTCTTTTTGCTGATGATATAAAGCTGTTCAATACCACAGACAATATTGCTATCCTTCAAAAAGATCTTGACTATGTATCAGAATGGTCAAACAAATGACAACTTCAAATCTCAACAAAATGCTCTGTCTTACATATTGGCAAAAAAAATCAGAAAATAAAATACAAGCTGAATAGTCAAGATCTTGTTGATGATCTAAGCTCTGTAAAGGACCTTGGAATACTCATCTCAAATGATCTAAGTGCTAGAGCCCACTGTAACTACATAGCCAAGAAGGCATTAAGAGTTGTTAACCTAATCCTACGTAGCTTTTTCTATGGTAATATCACACTACCAACTAGAGCATACAAAACATTTGCTAAACCAATACTCGAATACAGCTCATCAGTCTGGAACCCACATTAAGTATCTGATATTAGCACAGTTGAGAAAGTCCAGAAATATTTCACAAGAAGAGTTCTCCACTCCTCTACTCGTTGTAGAATACCTTATGCCAACAGACTCGAAATTCTAGACCTAGAAAACCTTGAATTACACTGTCTTCGGTCTGATCTAAGTATGGTATATAAAATCATACATTGCAATGTCCTACCTATCAATGAATACTTCAGCTTCAACCATAACAACACAAGAGCACACAATAGATACAAACTCAAGGTTAACTGCACCAAATTTGATTGCAGGAAATACAACTTCAGCAACAGAGTGGTCAATGTCTGGAATACTTTACCTGACTCTGTAGTTCCCCAAACCCCAAAAACTTTAAAACTTTAGACTGTCTACTATTGACCTCATCCCTTTCCTAAGAGGTCTGTAGGGGGCGTGCATAAGTGCACCAATGTGCCTACCATCCCTGTCCTATTGTTTCTTTTATTTTTCTTATATGTATCCATTTCATGTTTTCATAACTATGTATATACTTATACTTATTATCTTGTAAGCAATTGACAAATCAAATAAATAAAAAACAAAACATCCTTCTTTTCTATCTGCTGTAATATCTTTAAAGAACAACAGCTCTGCCACATGAAGAACAAGCTAAGTGGATATATGTCACTTTGCAATTTCAGCTGTTGAATTGTTTTGAAGTGTGTATCTTTTTAATGCTTAATCAGTTCTTTTGATGTATAAATCTACTATTTGAAATGCTTAGTTTGAAAATAATATTCTTGTACACCATGTGCAAGTTTTTATTAGCTATAATTTGAAGTCTCTTCAGGACTTTTCTGCTATGTCTGACCACTGTTGCAGGTGGGCTTTAGAAGAATACTTGAAGAAAAGGTGCTATTCATTCATTCATTCATTCATTCATTCATTCATTCATTCATTCATTTTATATGACTGTCCATCTCAACCAAGTGGACAGCTTAAAATTCTAAAAACAAAAAACCCCAAAAACATTTAAAAACAATAAAAACAATTCAAAAATTAACATATGCAGCCACAGAGATAATTAAGTTTAAAAAACCCAATAGGATTGAGGCCATTCTTCAATCTCTGAAGGGAGAAATTTCTATGGGCATAGAAGACCTGCTGTATCTTCTGGAGCCTTCCAGCTAATACTCTTTGGCTGATGGGATCCATGAGACCTAACTGGAAAGTAAAAACTAGTTAAAAAAAATATAGACACTCTCTTATGTAACCAGTCCCAAGCCAATATCTTGAATTGCACCTGGAAACAAAACAACAGCCAGTGCAATTCACATAGTACCATGTTTGTGATACCATTGGTGGCCACCTGCTGTTTGAGTAGGAGAGGTGAGTCTAGGGGGAAAAAAACAGAATGTATACTGGGTCTGTCTGGCAGTATTACTCCACCGAGAACCAAAGATGGAAAGACTTTATGTCCAGATCCAAATACCCATAGTCACTCAGAGTTGAGTCAGAGCCCATTTCACCTCATTGGGAAGCAAAATAAATGTCTTTTGCACTTCTTTGTTCCTATTCAAATTCATTGAAGTATACAATTAATACTTGTAGTTGTCAACTTATGATTACACAGTTGAGTCCAAAATTTCAATTGTTAAGCAAGACAGTTGTTAAGAGAGTTGTTCCTCATTTTACAACCTCCCTTGCCACAGTTGTTAAGTGACCATGAGGATGCTGCAATTGGTCCTAAATGTGAAAACTGGTCATATCACTTTTTTTATTACTGTTGTAACTTTGAACGGTTCTTAAATGAATGGTTTTAAATTAAGGATTACCTTTATGGTATCATTATATCATCACTTGTCACACACTGTTTTGCCTCTGCATGGATATCAACTGCATGAAAGTAATATAATTTTTTTAATCAATTGAAATTAATGAGTTTAAGTAAGCTAAAGTTTACATTAGAAGCAAACATGTTTTAAAAATACTCTGAAAGAAGAGCTACAAAAATATTAATAAGATCTTACTTATATGATTCTTTCAAACAGCTCAGACATAGCACAGCATATAGTGATGCTGAAATGCTGCTTTGTTCAAATAAAGATTATAATTAATCTGCAATTCCTGTAATGTGTGATTTGATCAGAGTTCTCCTGAAGCAATTTAGTTGTACTGCCTTTTCTTGTTTGTTTTTGTATTAGAATGCTTGTGAAATTTGTTTAATCTCAGTTTATGTACTGAACCAATAAAAGACAGAAAGGAAGAAAGATTTTTAAAAATGTAAATTGTTTGCTCAAATAAGCACCAGCAATAAAAAATAATTATATGACCTCAACAAAAATAATGAATGGTTCTTTTCAATTGGCTGCAGGCAGTGAGTTTGAATTGACTGCTGTGTTGACACTGTAGCATTTCATAGATGTTCATTCATTGTAACTTGAACACCTGGGAGGAGGAAAAGCAGCATGTGGAAGCAGCATGTGACTCCCTCCGTATTTTACACATGCTTGTTAGAAAATCTATAGAACAGCCATTTCAATTTGGTATACCCACACACACACAGGTTTGGATCCTGTTATGTTTGTTTTGCATGGAAGACTGAGCATGGACAAATCACAGCAGTCCTCTTTACCCTTTTCCATCCAAATTCACAAAGTAAAGTAAATCACTCTTCTCCTTGAGTTGTGCTATTTTTTTGTCTATAATTTGAAGCTGCTTTAGGAGTTGTCAGGTCTCACTCTTATTGTCTTCGTCTTTTCCACTGAAAGAAAGAAAACATTATTTATTTTGATGGTTCTGCCTTTCTTAGAATGGTTCAAATGCTTTGAACTAAGCAAAATTAAAACACATGCCCATATTGATGATACAACCACTTCTGGCAAAATCTTCTGGTTGGTTTGAAATAACAGTTCCAGAACTGTAAGAGTGACTTTAGTCTTGGATGCTATGTTGAATATAAAGGAATTAATAGGGTTGGGGAAAAGAAATGTCCTTAGAACTGTAAAAGGCAGGGACTTCCAGTTTGCAGGGCTTTGGCGGCAGGCAGGAATCCGCGATTGTGCACGGTTTCTGCCTGGACTCGCCGCTGGAGCATCCCGAGCCAATTGGCTTCGGGGCTAAGCCAGCCCATAGAGGTGGCAAGGAGGGGGGAGATCCCAGCAGGGTTGAGGGAAGCCGCATCTTTCCTCCCCAGCTGGCTAAACTCCCTTTCCCAAAGGTGGTAAGAGCGGCGGTCAGAAATGGCCGCCTCAAAGAAGCGCTCATCTGGAAAAGAAAGTGTGGGAGGAAGTCAAGAAAAGTTTTGGCTGACTGGGATAAGAAGCAACAACTAAGGTATCCTGGAATTTAAATTTTAAAAAAAGATACATCGCTCCCAAAGAAGATTCGGAAACAGTGAAAAGGGAAAGTTTTTTTTTCCACTCTCCTTCCTTACATTGACACTGAACAGAGATGAATGAGAAATCAGAAAATCCCACTTTGGCATCAATAGGTAATTAAACTGGATAATTAAATGTCTAGGGGATAATAAGGATTTCTGAACACTAAACAAAACTTTTTTTTCTTTGCTGTAAGTGGGAAGGGAGAGGAAAAGAATAAGAGCAGGATTTGGAAGGAGGACGCTGCCTGAATTTAAAAGAATTTGATTAAATCCTAACAAGACTTCTAAAAGATACATTTTAACTGGAACTTTGTAAGTAAACAGTTACCCCAGGAAGAGAAAGTGAAAAAAGAAGAAAGTGTTAAAAGAAACAGCTTGTGTGTATTTGGATTGCTTGGTGACTTTGGGACTTTTGGAAATTATATTTGAATGACTAAAAACACTTGGGTGGTTGTTTAGAATTTTTTTTTACAATGGCATCACTTGTGGATGAACTGAAAATGGAATTTAAAAAATACAAAGAAGAGGAACAAGAAGGGAAGGGCTCTTTTGGCTCTGTTTTTCAATCTTAGAAATGGCAATTTGTACCTACGAGAAACTCCAAGAAAAGACTGCGCAACAAGAAGATTGGGACAAAGAAGAAGCCATTTTTAACGAACAAGTAACTTTACTTGGGGAAGAAAAGGGAAAGGGGGAAAAGAAAATGGAGACTTTAAGACCTAAAAAAACAACCAAAAAAGGGAAAAATAAGGTGAAAAGTGGATATAATTTCTTAGAAAGCAACAGAAAAGGGGAACACAGAAGAGGGAATTGGAGGTGGAGAGGCAAGAGGGTAAAAAGGGCAGAGAGAAGAAGCAAGTGAGGAAGGAAGGGAAGAGAAGCTACAAGGGTGTGGAGCAAGATGTAAAGAAACAGGACTTATTTAGAGATAATGGGTAAAAATTTAACTGAAAAAGTGATTCTGCAAAGGTACATAAGATTGTATTGTTATATTTGTATTAGAAATAATGTTAGAAAATTGGAACAACATATGATTACAAAGTGGAATAAAATACTTAGTGTAATTCAGTGAAACTTTTGTGCACAAAAGAAATGAAATGAAATAAATGAGAGAATTGAATTAGGAAGGAATGGGAACATTTTAATGACACAGTGTTTTAAAATACAAGTGAAGTGGGGGGGGGATAACTATGGAAAGTTTATAAGTGTTCCCATAGAAGTATGATACTTGTTTGAAAAGTAACGTGTAAAATGTTTAAGATTTAAATGAATATTAATATTAATGATAGATTTGAATTAGTATGGATTGTTGTTTTAATTATATTATATATTTATAATTTTTTCTCTTTTTAAAATATAGTGTGTAACTTTAGAATGTACTAAGCAGAATCCGAATGGAAGTTATGTATTATACTAAGTGTTATAAATTTAGGGGAAAGATATAAAGGCGTCATACTCCAATCAGTGATTACAGGAGAAATTTTGTTTAATGAGAAAAGATAATACACAGCTGGAAACAGGACAGACAAAGAATATAAGTATAATGATCTAAATTGAGATGAAATAAACAAAATAAAATTAAGAAAGTTAAAAGAGGGGAGAAGCTATATAGAAAATGTAGAATGGTAATAAGATATGGAATGGTATATAAAATGAGCATGAATTTGAATTTGTGTCTGTATGAAGAGATGTAACCTGGGATCAAGCTGCTTTCAAAAAAGATGTTTTATGTTTTTATGTTTTATGTTTTGTTTGTTTATGTTTGTTTTTAAAAACCAATAAAATTTGTTTTTTTTTTTTAAAAAAAGAACTGTAAAAGGCAGTAGGCATTCTGGACAGCCTGTTTACAAATCAGTTCTGCACTGTGGTTAGTAGGGAGCACTTCCTGTATTGGAAAGTACTACATAGATCAATTGAATTATGAAAAAAAGGGAAAAGGAAAAATCTCCAGTCTCTAAACATTGCTTGGAGAAATTCTACTCCATCTGGAAAGGATTGCATATATTGGAACAAACATTCATATTACTATATCTTTTTCTCAAAAATGGTATATAACTCCTTGCTTCCTCTTCTTTCAACTTAGCAAATGTGTAGACATACTTAAATGAACAGAATTAAGTCAGTGGTGGGCTGCTGGATGGTTGGAGGGGTTCAGGCGAACCCCTAGCTGTCATCTCTGGATGGCCTGCCCACCCACCCTTGCGCTATGCTTTCCCTAAATAACTAACTTTTCCCCCATCCAGACTGCCAAGGTGAGTTCCATGCTGCCCTGTTGATTAGCTGCCTGTTTGAACCTGCATTTCAGCCCCAAAGTGTGTGAGCATTCGCAACCAGCAAACCCCTTGGCAACAAAAATGCAGCCCACCTCTGAATTGAGTGCTCAGAGAATACTCAGATGGCACAGAGGCTCTGGAGTCAGCAGAACAGTTTGGCTAAGTGTGAAGTCCTTGGTCCTCTCTGAGTTTGATTGTTGTCCTGCAGACATTTCATTACCCAACATCTTCAGTTCTAGAAGGGAACAGGATTGTTCTCTATTTACATAGTGTATGTTGCTCTGTCAGTGTTGGTCAAGGTTTGGCTTTCTCCTTAGCAATTCCTGAATTAGGCTATTATTTACATCTTGCCTAAGTTGGTAGTTCCTTGATTGTGGTATTGTTTATTGCTTGATTGTTTGTATGGGGTTAATCCTAGTTTTAATCCCTGTCTATCTCACTGTGCACTGCTGTAGAATATAAGTAATATAAGTACAGTACTTGTCTTTTGTTCCTTATTAAACTTTATTATTGTTTATTTTGAATGGTGTGTAAATGTTATTTATCTCTATGTTCCTTGTTGATGACTGATTTGTCTGAGTGTCAAGCTTCCAGTTTGTCTACGTTTTTGGATTTAGCTTGCTATAGGATGCTCAGTTTCTCAGCTGAAACTATGGTTATGTCTGTCCATATACTGTGAAATTAAGAAGTTTTCATTGTGACTTTTGCCTTCATGGCTGTCTGACATACATAGTGGCTATTACAATCCTTACGCTATACATTGTAGATGACTCCTGATTTGCCCCTCCCTTAGATTATTGGTTCATTTGAATAACTTAAGAGGTTTGGGGGGGGTGAGGAAGAGGTTAGTTTGTGTGCTGTGATGATGGTGTGTGGTTATAATAGTTTGTTCATTGTTTCTGAGATATTTTTAACTTATGTCAGTATTATCTTTCTCATAGTGTGTGCTGGTTGTACTGTGATGGTTTGAATTATCAGGCATTTTTTTTATTAAATTGTGTCAGTATCCATTCTATTGGAAGATACTGTATAGGTCAGCCACCCACATGGCCCACAAAAACCCTCCCCACCCACTCACTCCTTACCCGGCAAACTTGCCTGGTAAATTGCTATTTTTCCTTTTTCTAACCATCAGCTGTTCTTCTTCTGATGAAGATATTCCAGAAAAATAGTGGGTTGTTATTTTCTTCTTCCCTTGAGAATTTTATTCCTTTGAAGATACTACTCTTTATTTCATGTATCTTTTTCTCTTGTTCATATTTTGCCATTGAATGGAGCCATAATTTCATCTTATTCTATCATTAGGTCTTTGATATGTCTGGAGGCACTGTAGTGGGGACTTGATAGAATATTCTTTTTAATATATACATTATTTACTTTTTCTATTCTTATGCCTATTATCAATCCAGTTATACCATGTTTCTCATATTGCATTGTATTCTGTGTCTGCTTTCCCTTTAAGTTCCATAGTTAATTTATCCATTTCCACGCACTAGAAGACTTTTTTAATTAGTAAACCTTCAGGAGATATGGAGTTTTTCTTCCAGTACTGCACATAGGAAATTCTTGCTGCTGTTAATACATGTAATATAAGATATTTTATCTTTCTGTTATAATTTCTCTTTATTATTCCCAAAAGGAATAATTTTCTGGGATAAAATCAATTTTGTTTTCAATTAATTCTTCTAACCATATTTGAATCACTTTTCAATATTTTTTCACTTTGGGGCATGACCATGAAGAATTAAAGAAGGTACCTTGTTGTTGTCCACACTTCCAGCAATTTGGTTTTAAATTTGGATAGATCTTAGCCAATCTCGAAGGTGCCATATACCAATGATAGAACATTATATGTTGATTTTCCTTATAAGCTGCTGATATTATTATACAATTCATATTCCAAATCTTTTCCCACTCTTCCAAATCAATAGTAGTCTTTAACGTAAGTATCAATCTGTATATAAATCCTAATTATACTTTAAATAGAACAAAATCTATACATATATCAAAAATTATAATCTATTAAATAATCTATAATACATATGTGTGACTACAATTAATATTTGTCATTCAGTATAAATATAAATTAATATAAACTAATAGATTAATCATATAAATATAATAAAACTTATCTGTATTTTAATTCTTTCCTAAAGTATTTCAATCTTTAAAATTAATACCAATATTATAAGTTATATATAAATATTATAATCAATATTTCAAAACATTTAATATATTGAGCTAATTACTTTACAGTTATTCCTCTTCTTAGCTCCTCTTTCTACTTCACACTTTCAATTTCTATTGATTCACTCCATTCAGCTGATACTTGGTTGTTTTCAGTGCCAGTCAAGCCAGTTCACAGGATTCTCCCTTTCCTTTCTCTCAGTTTTAAAGTCTTCTATTCTCTCTTTTCAAATTTCATCGTCCTAGTCTTTCCTTCCTTTCCACCCCCCTCTCACACCCCTCTCTGACACTTCTGCTATCCAAGATCTTCCATTTTTCTTCCCCAGCTTTAAGTTCTTTAAATTACAGCTCTTTCTTTCAGGTCGCTGCTTTTCAGGATTAAAACCCTCCCCTTGAAGCTTCCTCCTTTGCTGAAAATCTCTGAAAATTACTCAGTTTAACAGCTCGATCCACTCTACTGTGATATGGGATTTTTTCCAAAATGTCACAGTCTGTTCTTTGCAGTTGTTTCTTCCTCTTCAGTTGTGACTAGTCATAGTTTCAAGTCTGCCATGTCAAAATGACAAGGCAGAACACTCTCCACACTGGGATCAAGGAAAATCCTTCAGTGCAGTGGGAGGCTGGCTCCCTCCCCACAGCACCCCTGGGATCCTCTCTGCTTCACGTTGCTCTCCAAGCTTCCTGCGTGTTCAAAGGATCCCCGATCATGGAAAAATCAGAGTTAAAGGACAGAGCTAGTCCTCTTCACTCTGTAACACCAAGACATCATCACTGGACATTCCTGATAGAATATTCATTCCTGTCTGTGAGATGTCCAAGCTTTTTGTAAGTTTAGCTATGTTGTAAGCTGATTTCCCTGGTAATGATATAATTAGACAAAGAGATATGACAGTCTTGTGTATTTTGTGTATTACTTCCATACAAATGTGGGAGAATGTGATTACTGCGTTTATTCAACTCATGTTAAAACATTCTCTCTCTCATACACACATACAGAAACACTTGTAGATCATTAGCATTATCTTTATCCTCTCTTTTCCTTGTCCTCATCCTCTCTTTTCGTTAAAAGAATGGCATTGGCTTCATGTCTGAAACACATCAATTAGCAGATTAATTATACATTAATTATACATTTAAAAAAACAAAGTTTAGCAACTTTTAAATCATATCCTTTCCAAAAAACTCTTTTCTATACTTTTAGGAGATGCTAACATAATACTATGAGAAATAGTATTTTGTTTTATATGTAAACCCCAATTATTTCCAATGGGTATAAATTAGTGACTAGGCAATAAGTAAGAGAAGAAGAAAGGGAGAAAGAAAGGCTTACAGTAAGGATGTTGAACTGCAGTTGATTCCTCTCTCCCTCTGTGAGCTGTTGAAAACTACATCTGGACTGCTTGTTAAAAATAATTGGTAAGCAAAAAAGTTAATTAAAACAATTTCTATTAACTTTTAAATTTGGGGAAGATAATATGCCTCATGAAGATAAGAAGCAGTCTTGCCTTCCCCTTCTATTTCACCCTCTGGGATGGCACCATCTCAAAAAAAGATGGAAAAATCCTTACCAGCTGTTGATCCAATTATCTTTATGCCTAAGAGTTCGGCTCCAACATAAAAGGCAATTGCTTTGGCTGATAGATGTACAGCAAACAGTTTTAACCCCTGAGCTACTTACTATATGGAATTGACTTTGCAGAAGTAACTAATTTTGAGCTGCTGATCATGATGCAAGTCATAAGTAGAAGGCTCACAAAATATGTATTAAATGGTGAAATACTTGAAAGAAAACTTTGATTTAAACAGAAGGATATAAAGAAGCTTAGGAAGATAATGTTTGAATCTCTTGAGAAAATAATCCATATATTAGAAACCAAACACATAGCAATGAGAAAGGAGCTAGCAGCTTGTCATGACTACATGGCATAGTGTCAAAGTCAAATGTGCAGAAAAGCTTTATGAATACCAAATCTCCCATTCTCAAAGGAAAAGAGGCTCCCTCTAATAGAGCTTTATAGTCTGACAGACTTCTTCCACAGTCTATCAAGATTTCATTCTCATTGACCAAATCTAGTTTTGATGGAATTTCTTCAGAGGTCTGCACATTATAACACCTTTCAAGTTTCCAGGTAAGCTAGTTCTTTGGAATATGCTGGATAAAAAGTAGTGATATTTTTTAATTTGTTTTCCAAAGTTTCTAAAAAGCATACAATTTGGCTATGTTTGTGAGAGAGCAAGACAAAGGAAAAATGTTTTGTTTATCCTGCAATTGTTCTGCTTACCTTTGGATAGTGGAGAAAACAAAATGACCCTCATTTGCTTCAAATAATATGAGCCTAAGTTCTGATGATACTTAAAATCAATACATTCTTCACAGTAATGATATAACTGTCAAGAAAATATGGTGGCTTTTTATTTCATTTTATAATAAGTTGTGGAGAACATCTTTTTAAAAATGTAATTTTGATGTGCAATAAATTTAACTCTAAATTTTGTCTATGGAACTATTTTTAGGGCTCCAGTGAGATCTAGTGTTGTCATTACCTTTACCACAAAGTCATTCAATTCAATTCAACAAGTATACATAAACATGCATGCATTCTACCACTGAAAATTGAAAGTTGATTTTATTTAAAGTAGTAAAGTTATTTTATAATGGATATCAAAATCATACATATTTTGTGATGTTCAGAATTTAAAGAAATATTTATTTCAAACTCTAATCCTAGTAGAATAAATTTGGTAAAATATGTGGAAGATAAGCGTTATTATAGCAAAGGATCAGCTGTTTAAATAACATGTGAACAAAGAGTCAGGTAATGCAGTGCAGAAAAAGAACTATTTATCAATTTAAAATATAGTAGGCAAAAGATTAAAAAGAATATGAGCTAGATACAATAATTCCAATAGATACAATAAAAAGATGCTAAAGTACAATACGTAAATTCCAGTTAAGTTGGAATTTAGATATCTTCTACCTCTTTTCTGCATCTTCTCTGCTGCTATGCTCACTGCTTTCTTTCAGCTGCCATAAGCAATGGGGGGAGGGGGGACTTGGAGGGGAAGAGAGCTGGAGGTGTTACATTCTTGTGCTGTGGGTAAGAAAGGGGAGGGGGTGTATAAATTCTTGTCTTTAACTTTCTATTTCCTTGCTAGCTTTCTTTCCCTTTGTGCAGCTGCGAAGTCTTATCAAAATATGTCAAGGTCAATGGACAGAGGCCTCATCACCACCTGAAGATGCCCACATGATCATATTCAGAACTTTTAATTGGAAGAATCATTTGGACTTTGGGGGGGTGGGGACAATTCCATCCCTTTGTATGTGTGATCTGCACGCCAAATTCTTAGATCCAGAATTCAATCTGTAGCTTCCACTTTGATTTCCAGTAAAAGGAGAACTTTGCTCTAATTCATGGAGTCTGAGTATTTCTTTCTTGGATCTTGAAGGGAGCACACACTGACAAGTGGCTTCTCACAGCAATAGTTATTGTCATGCCCCTGGTGGAGACTCACTCTGAGGGAGAGGAGGAACAGCCAACAGGGAGTGGAAGTGTGGCTCCAGAGGTAGTGGAGGACACTGGGAAAGGGCAGAGGCCAGGTGAGCAGTCAGAGGAGGACCCAGACCAATTCCCTATCCATCCTAGAGCACACAGGGAGGAGAGGATGAGGGAAAAACGTGGTTTACTCAGGAGGAGAGGCCCATGATGCTCTTCATGGGTTGCAGGTGTGAGATCTGCATAAGAGTTTGGACCTGTGTGCTAACAAATGCTGGAGACAAATTAGTGTTTTTCCTGGATGAGGTTTATCTTGGTTGGCATACTTCCATCGGACTGTACCTGGTTATCTTCCTGAAGTTTGTAATTATTTATCCTGGTCTGTTGTGGAACTTTCTTCAGTGTGGTTTGTTTTTGGTTTTTGCTTCGTTATATGCTCTTTGAATTTGAACTGTATTTCTTTCATTTGGAATGTTATTTTGAAAATAGTTTAATTTTCAACGTGAACAATTAAACAGTGAAGCCAAGTTAAGGCATTAAAGGACCTCTATTTATGTTTGGTTTTTGTTATATTTTTGATGAACTCTGGGTCATCACAGTTATAGTACACTTTCTTGGAATTTCTTGAATTGATGATTCAGGTTAAAATGTTTTTTTTTTAATTATAGGGGTTTTCAGTTCTGCTTTCTGGGGTAAAAAATCTGGCAATCTATTTCAAATTCCATATAAAAATAGATAGTTGATTTTATAAGGGAAAATTGTTGTAGCTCACCATTAACACTATTGAGGAAAAGATTTCTAGGTATACCAGAATCAACGTCCCTTTGTGTTATGGTACAGAAATATATTAAGAGTTAGTGAAACATTATAAAGTGATAGTCTGTCTCCTTGCAAGTCAAGATGTGGAAATCTTTGGTCCGAGCTTTTTTTAAACCCTACATGCCCAGAGCTTGGTAAGTAAGTTTTCAATAAGCCAGGTGAATGAAATCTGATTCCTTCTTCGAGAAATGAGCCAGACAATGTACTCGAACAGTTTGCCTCAGCCAGAATTTTTATTAGCATATGAGTCTAAATACATCCCAGCACAGTACCAGAGCCAACAAAGAAAAAATTATATCTCAAAAATATAGATTGTATGGCACTAGGTAACCTGTGCCCCATTGGGCCATCATGTCAGAGATATTTCTTTACCTAAACAGAAGAAAAAAAACAACCACAGACTGTCAAAAAAGCATGGAATGGAAGTCTTCCTTCCTCCTTCCCTCCCTCCTCCCTCTTTCCCTCCTTCCTTCCTCCTTCCTTCTAATCTAATCTCATGTTGAATTTTATTATTATGGCAGATACTCATTCTCATTTCTATACTGTGTTGAGGATCCATGAAGTAAATTTGAATAATGTGGTACATTGCAGTTCTTACTCAGAAGAATTTAGAATCCCTGCCAGCTTCTCTCTGAGTAGGAAGTTGAACAGACAGTTTAAAAACAGGATTATATGATATCCTAAAGGAGGATGAGGCTGGTGTACCTAATTTCAGTGTATGAAGCAATTGAAAAATTAAATAGGCTGGGCAAGGACTAAAATACAATGGCTATTGTACTTGACTGACACCAGAGAGGTCCAATTTCTACAACCACAAAATCTTACTTGTGACTTTCAGCCCAACCTATCCTAAAGGGTTGTTGTGAAGAAATATAGAAAGATGAAGCACTATATACTGTATATGCCCTGAGTTCCTGAACAAAAACAGATTATTGATAGATGTGCACATTTTTGTATCAGTAATAAAATACAAATATTAATTTTGTTAAACAATAAAAATATATAGGTCTTTCTTCATGAACCTCAAAAGTTATTTCTTTTTTAAGAGTGACATGATGGATCAATTCCTTCTTCTGAGGAAAGGAGGGCTAGCTTGCAATACTGGCAGGGAAACCATTGTATGTTCAAAATCACCATAATGTGGTCACAGCAGCAGCCCAATCACCAGAGTAGCCATAACTTCACAAAATTTCATTCCTTCAGGACCCTCATTTTGGATGTATTCTATATATTATGGGACTTGCATTTGGATGTATTCTGTTTGTTAGCCCATATGAAGCACCTTGGTTCAAAAATTGATGTTGTACATCTCACATTTCAGGTAAAAGTTATCACAGTGAGACTTTTAATACTACATGGACTCTGTGGGGCACAGTATATCCTTGTAGACACAATATGATACAGAAAACAGCTTAAGACTTTGATCTTAAGCATTTAATGTAGTAGACAGCAGTTTCTTCAGATAGTAGGGCACAAAATAATTACATGATCTCTAGCTAGAAACTGACTATTGTTCTTCAAAAGGCTGATGGGATTATTTTTATTTCATTGTTTGCTGTAAAGGACTAGAAAGCAAAAGCTTAACGCTTGCATCAGAAAAAAATACATATTTAAAAGACAAGATAATTTTTCATTTAAATGGCATAGAAGAAATGGTTGGATTTTAAACTGAACCACAACTTTGCTAATATCAGAGTTGCATGGAGGAGTGCTATTTGGGCAAGGGAAGAGGCCAAATCAACTTAGCAGTATAAATATGAGCAGGTATTCCAAAAACTTAACCAATGTATCAAGTTTTAATTGACTGAGTTTACAATTGAATATATCAAAGGCACTATATTGGCTACAAATGAGCACTGCTCTGCCAGTAGGTCTGGAAGGGAATACACTGTTTGGAGGAGTTTTCAGGTATAATAATGTGTCTGGCAATTCAGAGATCTGTGTGAAAGATAGTCTTTTTGAGGGTAATTTTAAAAAAAGAAGATATTCAGCATTTATTGGAATAGGTTCAAACGGTCCAGTTTTAATTGAATTTTCCAGGTTAAAACAGACACATATAATAAAGGGAATACTTACTGTATTCATTTACAGAAATGGGAATAATGCATCAATATCTTCCTTTTCCCAATTGCAAAATACATTATTAAGTATTTTAAATATTTTTAAGTATTTATATATTTTATTTTAAGTATTTTTGAAGAATTTCTGACACATAGAAGTTGCTGAATTAAAAGGATAATGCAAGAATCAAAATCAAAGAAAATAGTAGAAAGTCAAAGGAAGTAGGGCTGAGGACTACTCCTTGCATGATAGTATTGAGGACTAGACAAAGTATCTAGTATATTCTGAATATTGCTTTTTACAGTCTGCATTTATGTAGAAAAATTCATATATATTCCTATTAACAAAATTAATATTCTCATGCATTCGTGTGTGTATGTATGTGTAATTCTAATATTTTTATTGTTTAATGAATAAACATTTATTATTAAAATTAGAAATGGAGGTTTTTTTAAATTAAACGCAATCCAGGTTTATACACACATTCAATAATTATCCTCTACATGGTTTCCCCCATTCCTTTTAATCAACAATGACTATTGTACATTGTCCAGAGTTATTTCAAGTGATATAGGTGGCTATCTACAATAAAATCTCAAATCCCTTTGGCCAAAATAAAGTTGCTTTATGATGAAGGCATTGCAACCTACAAGATTTTCAGACTTTGATTTTAGTATCTATATTTTGCTGAAATGAAACTTTTTTGCCTGGCACTCTGACAAATCAGTCATCAATAGACACATATACATTAATAATATCTATAGATAATGCAAAAGAGGCAATCAACCAATCAAAAGAGAACAAAACATTTCCAGTACCTCTCCATCAGTAATCAGCATCCAGATCAGCATAGATTAACTCCAAGCTTAAATTCAGGTCAACAATCAAGTAAGCAATACCTCAAGAAACTGCCCAAGAGCCAAAGGCAAAAAATACTGGACCAAAATACATACGTGGTTAGAAAAAATGGTAAAGCAAAACATTGATATTAAACCAGAAATATTTTTGTTGGGTATTTTACCAGAACAATATAATAAAGGGAATACATACTTAATTTTACATATGTTAACAGCAGCAAGAATTGTCTTTGTACAACAGTGGAAAAATGAAGAGATCCCTTTAAATGAAAGTGTTATAAAAATATTAGAAGGCACAGAGATGGACAGATTAACACTAAAAATAAGGAAGAAGGAAGAAACTGAATATTTTTGTTTTACCAATGGCTAACTAACAGAAACAGAGGTTAGAAATTAAGAGGTTAGAGACTGATTAATTATATAAGGAAAGCTTTCTAGTATGGATAAGCCAATGTTACTATTATTATGTGATTATTATGAATTATATGTATATTATGATTACCATTATGCTTATTGACTTTTTGTTGTTCAAAATTAACTACTCAGACAACACACTATTCATATAGATAGTGAGTTTTTTATGTTTATTAAAGAAAAATGTATCAGTTTTGTGTGTGTGTGTGTGTGTGTGTGTGTGTGTGACTGCCGAAGAGCCATCAGTAAACAGAACAACCAAAGAATCTCTAAGACCACCCTCACCCACACAGACAAGCAAGTCACCAGAGTATAAACTGACAGCAAATAGCACTCCTTACTAGCACTGAATATGTTACCAAGTTAGGGTAATGAAACATCTGTAAGAAAACAAACAAGCTCAGAGAGCACCAAGGACCACTCATTAAACTTTTTGTTTGATATCATATCTTTGGTTCCTAAAGGAAATAACTGTGTAATTTTTTTAAATCTTGGCAAGTATTAAGGTCCAGGCATATAAAACAGAGATTTTTATTTCCATCCTTGAAGCTACTAGACATATTTTGGTCAGCTAGCTCAGTCTCTCAAATTTGCTTACCATGAGTCTGCACTGAATTTGCTTGCAAGCAAACCTTCAGTCCTAAGGGAGGTTTGACAGAGCCGAAGATCTAAAGACTAGCTAGAAAGCAAGAAATGAAACCATTTCCTGCTTCCTAGCTAATCTAAATCTCCTGGCACAGCAGAACAGATGATAGTCAGAAAAAGGAAAAATAGCAATTTTAGCAGGCAAGTTTGCTGGGTAGGGAGTGAGTGAGCGGGGAGCGTTCCTGCAGGCCATGTGGGCGGTGCAGCCTTCTGTTTCTGTGCAGCCTTTATTAATTGCTTTGGGGAGGTGCTTTTCTGGTGAGATTTCTCTGCAGTCCACCAAAATTTTCTCAAGGCCCACGGGTTGGTGACCACTGCTGTAAAATCTCCAGTCATATATGGTATTTGCCAGTTCTCTGAACTACTCAAAATTTCCGCTACCGGTTCTCCAGAAGTGGTCAGAACCTGCTGAATACCATCTCTGGAGCAGATGAAATTCTAATTATTCTATTGCAACATAAACAAAATCTATTTTCAGTTTAATAGCAGCAATGTCCTTTAACCCTGAATAGATTGTTACAGATATCAGAATGACTTCATCAAAGATAAGGTTAAAAAATTCATTGAAATATAGGAATAAGGTTGACTATGTTTTTATGCACTTGGACAAGCATCTATATGATAAAAGCTGAGATGTGAGCTATTTGAAATTTACAAATCTATAAAGTATAAATTAGATTTCCATCCCTAACCCTCTATGCTATGGCCAGCCAATTATTTCCACAATGACAAATTATTTTCCACAATTATTTTCTAATCTATTCTGTCTGACTAGATTTACAAATTAAGTAACAGTAGAATTTACAGATGTTTGTAATACAGTAGGTAAATTATTCACAGGAGTGTTGTTGCAGGCATTCAGGGACTAGCCTTCACACGATTGGGACTTGTTGTTGTGATATTTTTAATCTCCTTGAATCACACTCTTTGCTAATAATTCCAACAGTAATTTCAGAGTTTTTTCCCTTTATACCCATGCATCCTTGCCTCAATGTTTCTTCCATTTTCTAATCTTCTGTGGAATCTATTATTTTTCTTACCTGTCACTGCTCCTTATATCAAGTTTTGCCACCATGCATTCAATTCTTTATTGTCTCTCTGCACATCACTTTATTGACTCTTTAAATTCATTAAGAGCTTTATGTATGCTGATTATTTTCTTGAGTTTCATATTAGAGGAAATATTTTATGTGTTCAATTTCTGAATTTGTTTCTAAGGTTATTTGCAAAACACCTCCCCTATGATGACTGACACTTGGGACTAAACAGTCACACTTATCAGCTGAAGCTTCAGAGGAAGAGCAATTTAAACATTTACTATTATACAGCATTTCCTACAAATTGATTATAGTATTAAAGCATCTGTTTTTCATATCCTACCTGCCACACTTGATTTCTACTATCTTCTTTAACTATTTTGGCGCAATATTCAATACTGTAGTTTAATACATGGAGAGTATACCACAATATCAGAACCTGGAGGAACTGAATATTATGAGCAACAGGACCTGGAGAAAAACAATTTTGTACACAGATGACTTCTTAAATTTGTGACAGGGTAAAATAAAATCAGTGGTAGGGTCACACATAGTTCTTTTCTCATTCTGTAATTTATTAATCCAAGCTATTCTTTTTGTTTTTTAAATTTATATGCTAGCCATCTCCCTGCTTTGTTGGCATTTTCAAAGAAGTTTTGATCGTTCCTTTCTATTTGTTGTACCAACTCTTCTTTTTTAAGAATGTTCATTTTATGTTTGACTAATTCCATTTGGATTTTTTAGGCTGTCTCTCTGTGGTTCTCTTTGTAATTTTTCTTCTAATCTTCTAAATTCATCTTCTAAATTTTCTTGTTGTTTTTCTTCTTTTTATTTTCTTTCACCATATACGCTATAGCCATTCCCCTCATGTATGCTTTTGTAGTGTCCCATAGGTTTTGTATATTCGTATCTTCTTTTTTATTTTCTTGGAAGAACAAACACAATTGTTCTTCCATTTTCAGTTTAAACTTTATGATTTAGGATCGATCTTTTCAGGGTCCATCTACCTCCCTTTTTCTTCCCTTTGTGCAGAGAAAAACAAAATAGTTCAAGAGTATTTTGAAAAGCTATATGATAGTGATGAATGCCTCATAGAGGAAAAGCTAACACAATGTCTACAAAAAGCAGAGCTGCCAAGAATCTCAGAAGAAATAAAGAATATGTTAAATGCAGAAATAAAAATGTTGGAACTAATTCAAACATTGTCAAAACAGAATAATAATAAAATGACAGGCCCTGATGCACTACCAGTAGAAATATATAAAGAATACCAGGAACCATTAGGCCAAATATTATTAGAAGTGTTTAATGCAGTTTTAAAAGAATCAGAAACACCAGCATCATGAACTGAAGCAAACATAGCATTAATACCAAAAGAAACTGCGGATTTAACAATAGTTAAAAATTATAGACCCATATCATTATTGAATTCAGATTATAAAATATTTATGGCAATAATTGTGGAAAGACTTAAAAGATTCATAAACGAATTAATATATGTAGATCAAAATGAGTTTCTCCCAAAAAGACAAATATGTAATAACATGAGAATGATATTGGACATTTTAGAATATTATGTGGTTCACTGTGAAAAACAAGTAGCATTGATATTCCTCGATGCACAGAAAGCCTTCGATAACGTAAATTGGAATTTCATGTTAAAACAGTTGAATTATATGGATTTTAATGAAAATTTTATTAATATAATCATAGCTATATACAGTAAACAAGAGGTGAGAGTCACAGTAAATGGAGAAATTATGCAAAGTCAGGAAAGGCACAAGACAAAGATGTCCATTATCACTGTTATTATGTATATTATCATTGGAAGTGTTAACAAGAATTATTCAGAAAGATAAGCAAATTAGTGGGCTAAATATTAAGAAAGAAACTTACAAATTACAGGCATTTGTAGATGACCTTGTATTCATTATATGTGAACCACTGCAATCAGACACAAGGCTTATGGAGGTAGTGGATTTAATAGATATAACAGATAATCAGAGTTGGAAGGGACCTTGTAGGTCTACTAGTCCACCCCCACCACCCAAGCAGGAGACCCTACACCATTTCTGACAAATGACAGTCCAATCTCTTCTTGAAAGTCTCAAGTGATGGCGCTCCCACAACTTCTGAGGGCAAGCTGTTCCATTGGTTGATTGTTTCTCCTTATTTCCAGGTTAAATTGATAAAGTTTCTCCTTATTTCCAGGTTAAATTTCTCCTTGTTCAGTTTCCATCCATTATTCCTTGTCTGCCCTACAGGCACTTTAGAAAATAGCTTGACCCCTTCCTCTCTGTGGCAGCCCCTCAAATATTGGAAGACCGCTATCATGTCTCCCCGGTCCTTCTCTTTACTAGATTAGCCAAGCTCAGTTCCTGCAACCATTCATTGTATGTTTTAGCCTCCAGTTACCTAATCATCCTGGTTGCTCTTCTCTGTAATGGAGGAGTACAGGGAAGGAGCAGGACTAAAGATAAATAAAGATAAAACTAAAATGATAACAAAGATTTGGCTGAGAAAATTCTAATAGTGAAGAAAGTAAAATATTTGGGAATACAGCTATCAACAAGGTGCACAACAATTAAAGAGAATAATTATATTAATTTGACCAATCAAATAAAGAAAAAATTAGAAAGATGGGGAAATCTGCAACTCTCCTTTATGGAGAGAATTGCAGCAATAAAAATGCATATCCTATCTTTTTATTTTCCAAAATATACCAATAACATTAGAGAAAAAATACTTTGAAGATTTGAATAAAACAATATTGAAATTTTGGGAGGAAACCAAGAATTAAATTAAAATTATTACAAGATTCCAAAGAAAGAGTGGGATTTGGTTGACCTGACTGGGAGCTGTATTACCAAGCTGCATTAAATTGGTTGTGAGACAGGATAAAATTAAAAAATAGGAGGTTACTAACATTGGAGGATCATGACCTACAATCAGGATGGCACACTTTTTTATGGGATGAAAGACATACAATCCATCAGTACTTCCAGACCATTATGTAAGACATGCTCTACTTAAGGTATGGATAAAAACTAAACAGCAAAATTACATAAAGATTCTGGTATGGCTCTCAACACTAGAAGTAATAGTGCATCCAAATTTATTGAATCTGGGGAAAGTCATTATATACAAAGATCTACTAGATGGAAAAGGGAACTAAAATTTATTTATTTATTTTATTTATTTTGATTTGTCAATCGCTTACAAGAAAATAGGTATAAGTATATACATAGTTATGAATACATGAAATGGGTACATATAAGAAAAATAAAAGAAACAATAGGACAGGGACGGTAGGCACATTGGTGCACTTATGCACGCCCCTACAGACCTCTTGGGAAAGGGGTGAGGTTTAACAGCGGCTAGGATTGTATTTGCTAAAAACTGGAAAAATGACAAAATACCATCGCAGGGGGAAATCATTAAGAAAATATTGGAATGTGCTGAAATGAGTAGATTGACATTTGAAATTAGAGAGCAAGAAGATAAACAATTATAAAATTTGGGACCTTTTCTATCAATGTTAGATAATAAAATACAATAATGAAATATGTAGAATCTTAGAAAATAATAAATATATAAAGATGTATTTTTTTTCTTTTTTATTATATCTATAAAAAACTTTTAGGATAGATTCGGGAAGATTATATGAATTGTTACAAAATGATACTAAGTAAATTATAGCTATCTTGCAAAATATGAATGAATAAAATTATTGTCAAGTGATTGATTAATAATGATACTAGGGTGCTTAATTTCTGATTGAGAATATGAGTTATTATGCAATGTAACTGTAATTGATGACTATGAAATGAATGCACAAAAAACTTGTAAACCAACTGGCACACTGCTTGTATACTCATGGAAGAAAGGTTAATGTTTTTATGTTTTGTTTGTTTATGTTTGTTTTTAAAAATCAATAAAAAATTTACAAAAAAAAAAGAGGAAAGGGGTGAGGTCAATAGTAGACAGTCTAAGGTTAAAGTTTTTGGGGTTTGGGGAAGAAACCACAGAGTCAGGAAGAGTACTGCAGACATTGACCACTCTGTTGCTGAAGTTGTATTTCCTGCAATCAAGTTTGGTGCGGTTAACCTTGAGTTTGTATCTATTGTGTGCTCTTGTGTTGTTATGGTTGAAGCTGAAGTATTCATTGATAGGTAGGACATTGCAATGTATGATTTTATATACCATACTTAGATCAGACTGACTGTAATTCAAGGTTTTCTAGGTCTAGAATTTCGAGTCTGGTGGCATAAGGTATTCTACAATGAGTACAGAAGTGGAGAACTCTTCTTGTGAAATATTTCTGAAATATTTCTTGTGGAATATTTCTGGATATGAAAATCCAGAAACAAACTGAAAGAAGAATGCAAATGGTGGGCATACCTACAAATCCAATCAAGATATAAGAAAAACAAGAAAGAATGGGACATACAGAGAAAATTGATGGCATTGGATATTAGGAACAGAGAGGAAAACAATCAAGAGAATGTACAACTATCTATTAGAATATAAAATGGAAGAGGAGCAAGTCAAAGAAGTAATGATAAAATGGGCTTGAAATTTCAGTTATAACATTGAGTTAGATAATTGGCAAAAGTTATGGGAAAGAAATAGAAAATTAATATTGTCAACTTCGTATAAAAAGAACCAATATATAATGTTTTACAGATGTCATCTTTCTCCAACTAGGTTGGCCAAAATTAGTAAAAGTACATTGTTGGAAATGTAACATAGAGATAGGGACCAATTATCATATGTGGTAGGAGTGTATAAAAGCAAAAAAAAAAATACTGATGTAAAATAAAGGTTTGGATAGAAGAGATGGGTAACCAGAAGTAGAGTTCAAACCAGAAATATTCTTACTGGGAATTATTAATGAGAAATACAGTAAATACAATATATTTAAGTGTTGTGATTCCGGCATCAGCTACAGGTTTTTTGAATGAAAGCTCCAGCGAGGAGGACTTGTATGAATCAGCAAGTTTTAGTGATTTCAATGAAGAGGAGGAGACGAATGTTACAAGGGAGGACACATTTGATTTGCAGGACCGGCCTGAACCTTCAACCTCCTCTGCTTCTCAATCAGGTTATCAGCCGGGAACGGCTGACAATGAGGAACTTATGGAGACTTCAGGTGAAGATAATAATTTAGATGATTGCTGGGTGGATGTCAGAAGCAGGCGTTTCCTTACGAGAAGAAACCAACGGGAGCACAGGAGGAGGGCAGATCAGTAATTAGACTAATTAGCTGTTGCTCTATAAAGGGAGAGAGATGACTTTGCACTTTGTCCGGAACAAAGTGTTTGTTTGCAAGGAGAACTGAAGATTTTGGCTTGGAGGATTTAAACCTGAAATATCTTGTTGGGACTTGGATTTATTTCGTTGGAACTATTAACTTGGACTATCTTGTGGAGGCTATCTACAGCTGTTATCAGTGAAGATTCCTGTTTGCTGCCTTTATTTGCGAGGACTGCTGCTTTCAGCCTTATCTGTTTATTTTGGAAGGTGGGACATAACATTTAATGATACATATAATAACAGCTGTGAGATTGGTATATGCCCAAAACTGGAAGAATGTAGATAGCCCTACAGAAAGTGAAATAATAAGGAAAATATTAGTCTGTGCAGAGATGGACAGGCAAACTTTAGAAATCAAAGATAAGGTGAGACAGAGTATTATGAAGTGTGGAGTAAAATGTATCAATGGCTAGAGTCAAGGAAAAAGAAAGAAAGGGTTGATGCTTTATAGGAATGAAAGTTAAAGTTTTGTAAACCAAAGAGAATGGAATATAATGGACAAATACAAGATGATACAAATGTATGAGTATAAAAGACGGTTGTAAATATGTATATAATTGTATATAAATGTAAATAGAAATAATATGCAGCTAGCACTGTACTAATAACATAAGGGAAAAGGGAAATTAACTGTTATTTGTATCTCTATACTATAGCTTGTATGGCCAAAATGATGGCCAAGAAAGTCGCACTGTGTTCAATTGTTTTTAATGTTTATTCAATAAAATTTATTTTTTAAAAAAATCAGTGGTAGGGTCCTTGGGCAGCAAACTGCTTGTTAAATATATTAAAAATAATGGTCACATTTGGTTTATCAAATTAAAGACAGATGGAAAAGTATTATTTCCTCAGATTTTTCTATAATGTATTTATTCTTAAATTTTAAGCTTAAGTTGTATTGTATAATTTATATAGTAAGGGAATTTCTGATTGGTTAATATAAGTTTGAAAACTCATATTATTGATATATGCATGCTGAAAATTATTTTTTAAAGAAAATACAGAAGTTGGTGGGGAAAATAAATTAGGAAATATTGATTCAGAAAAAGATTTCAGGTTGCCCATATTTATATAATAGCCCTTTGAAAATCCTTTTCAGGAACGTTGCGATAAAGTATAACCAAAACTCAGGAATGAATATCCCTTGCATGAAATATAACCTTTCCAACTCAGTAAAGTGTATGTTTTTATCTAAGCTAAACATTATTTTCATGTACAAAATAATTTGTTGTGACAACTCAACAAAGTTATATACAGATTGGCATGGATCCACCCAGAGTCCTTTTATTGTAAAAACTGCAACAATACTGGAATACATTTCATATACCTTAACTATCAAAAATAAAGCAAGGAAACATTTTTAAAAGCAAAGATTAAAATTTGCCTTAGAGACATTCTAATAATTCCTTGCAATATTGTAACAACAAAGTAGCTTTGAGCAGAAAATTCCAATTTCAGTAAGTAATACTTTGAAAGTGGAGTGAGAGTTTTGCAGATTTGTATTCACAGAGAACTATTTTATTTTACTGCTCAGAAAGGATCATAGACACACACCTCTCAGCTCAAACATACATAAAAGGAACAGTCAGAGGATAAGAGAAGAAAAGTAAACAGAGATGCAAATCCATCAATTGACACAACAACAAAACATGGAGGGTAAGGCAGTGGTGGTATTCAGCAGGTTCTGACCAGTTCTGGAGAACTGGTAGTGGAAATTTTGAGTAGTTCAGAGAACCAGCAAATGCCCCCTCTGACTGGAGATTTTACAATGTCCTTCCCCTGCCACGCCTACCAAGCCACACCCACAGAACTAGTAATAAAAGAATTTGAATCCCACCACTGGGGTTGGGCATGCCTTAATGACAAAATCTAGAAGGTTTGACTTGTGTAAGCAATGAAGTCTGGAGAAAAGTAATGTTGTGCACAGATGGTTCCTCAAATTTTGGTCAGGGTAAAATCAAATCAAATTGGTAGCTACTTTGTGCAGTGAGCTGCTTGTTAAATATACTAAAAATATTGGTAACATAGTTGGTTTATCAAATTAAAGGCAGGTGGAAAAACATAGCTTTAGTTAGTCTCAAGAGAATCTATTGTATCTCTCTTGGATATCTTTAGAATCCTTTTACCTCCTCCAAAGCCCAAAATATCATTTCTCAATCATTATGTAGTTTAGCCTAGTGTGTTGGCTTATTTCAAAAAGTTTTATAGCACCTTTACTGCTTTTATGCCAAACTAAATCTTTTCCTATGTTCCATGCTGGCTGCTTGACTTTGACTTAAATTGTTCAGATTTGGTCTCTTTGATCTTTTATTATCATTGATCTTGCACTTTATTGGTCTATCCTTCTCTCTCTTCAAAAACATTATTTCTGTTGCTTTATTCTGTAAGTCTCATTCCTGCCAATAAATCTATGTTTGAATTTATACTGCATTTTTGGGGTCATTTGTCACATCTTTATTCCTTTACTAATTTAAAGGTTGGGAACAGAAAAAAGTGAAAGGGAGAAAGAGGAAAATGAGGCATATGGGAAATAGAAAGAAATCAAAGAAAATGTTAATTAGACAGAGAACAAATAATATCCTATGGATGTAAAAAGAAACATTCAGAGTGTGGAATACAATAGCCATCTTTTGTTATAGCAAAAGTATAAAAAAAGTCAAGCAGTGCATAATCTGTAAGGAGGTGAAAATATTTAAATTACAGTATCATAAAATACATCCTACCTTGCCCTTTTCTATTCTAGTTCTTCACATTATTATATTCTCTTTTTTCTCTAGATCATTTGGGAACCTAAATTATTTCCATTAAAATAACCTTGTAGAAACAGTATTAATATGACAGTTATATAATTTAATAAGAGGATGATAAGCACATTAATTGTGAGTTCAATCTGTACAAACTTTGTTTATTGGAACATTTCTGGTCAGGCTTCACTAATTGTGAGATTTCAAAAACAACCTGTAATATAGTATGTAAAAACATCTCAAATTTATTCAATGTGATTGCATGTATATTTTTAAACAGAATTGGTATGTAAAAATTTTGTCATCTATTGGAATATGTCCAGTCAAGCTTTTTATTGGAATATATTTATAATCTTGCTGTTTATTAAAGCATGTCTATTCAAGTGATCTTCCTCTAATATTTAATATTAAACTATCTTTTATCCCATGTTGTTTTTGCCAAGCTTTGAAAAAGTTGCAGAAAATCTGAAGTTCAAGTGATGGGAGGAATTTTCATTTTGTTCCAGAATTTTAGGCAGATCTTGCATACACACATCTTGTTCTAGAGTTTTATGCACATATGGTAAGTAACTGTTTTTAATATAAGTGAGCTTTTTCCTACAAAGAAACAAAATCAGAACTGCTCTATTTTAGAACCTAACTTTTTTTTTCAAAAATAATTTTGCAACAAGAATAAGGGGAAAGATTGAGTTTATGCTTTTGATTTAAGATGTTATATAATTTGCTACAACAAATAATTGATTTTTTTTTTATTTTATTATGTATGCAGCCCACTTCTATTCTCCAAATACAGAAGACATTTAATTTAAAGGAAAGTTTATGGTTATTAAGGGTCTCTATGGGCCCTTCCATTTCCCAAAATCTCTAAAGCTCTTTAAAGCAAGCATAAACTTCTTTCACAACTGATCTTGGAACACTGGAATCTCTGTGAGAATAAGTGAATTTAAATATCTTCCCTCTAGCTGACCAATTAATGCTTTAAAAATTATTCTGTCAATGCCATGATCAAGCTAAAACCAAGCTTAGATGACTGCCACCACTACCACTATCAGCCACATCATCATCATCATTATTGTTTTCTCACTTCAGAGGTGGTATTCAGCAGATTCTGACCAGTTCTGGAGAACCGGTAGTGTAATTTTTGAGTAGTTCGGAGCACCAGTCGCAGAAATTTTGAGTACTTCTGAATACCACCTCTGACTGGCCCTGCCACCATCTATTCTCTGCCTCCCAGGTCCCAGCTGATTGGCTGGGTCTTCTTTTGTTGTCTTGCAAAGGAGAACGGAGCTGGAGAGCAGGTTTGTTGAGTGGGGAGGGAATGGGATTTTGCAGTAATCTTCCCTCAAGAGTGGGAGGCAATGGAGATTTTACATCATCCTTTCCCTGCCATGCCCACCAAACCATGCCCACAGAACCGGTAATTTAAAAAATTTGAATCCTCCCACTGTCTCACTTACACTCTATTTAGAAAAAATAGTCCTACATGAAATATAATTGTATGAAGAAATTAGAGCAGAGGGATAGCAGATGAATCCAAATACAAGTACTGAGTGAATGAAGCTAATGAATATTCTTGCAGGTTAAGTGTATATGAGCGTTATGCAATGTTTAGAGTTGGTTGAATGGCACTCTGGATTAAGATCAGGAGAGAGAGAAACTGGATTAACTAGAAAGAAATTATTGCAGCAGTCTCAGGATAAAGCAGTCCGGGCATGTATTAAGAAAGCTCATGGCTCCTCATTTATAAATCACCTACCCCTCACATTCTATGAATAATTACCAAATGAATGTTAGTAACTCTCTCAGATTCTTATTAATCAAGAATCTCAGACTGGGTGGGGAAAAGGGTAGTTGAGAAACCTTGTAGAGAAATCAGGGAAAAACACAATAGATAATAGTAAGTAAGTATATAGTCATAGTAAATAGTAAATAGTTAGTAAGAACAAATCACAACAATCTGCCTTTCTATATATAATTTAAGGTGATGGGGGCACATCCAAGAGGAATCACTAATAAAATAATCTGTCTTGGTTGACCATGGATTGTCATGGATGGAAAAAGATAAATAGACCTGGATAACATCAGTATAAAAGTGGTATTGAAAACCCTCATTGTGTATCAGGACACCCCCCAAAAAAGTAAAAAAAAAAAATCAGACCCAGGCCTGTTTCCTGACAGACACTGCTGCAATTCTTATCTTCTAGGATAAGATCTGCCCCTACATTCCTATTGTATTGTATTGATATATTCTCATGTTTTTTAATTGTTTATTTTATTGTTCTATTATTTCACTTCACTTACTTTTCAGTTTCTTCCTTTTTATTATTATTATTTTAAATTTTATTAATTTTCAATAAACAAACATACACAAACAAAACACAAAACATGAAAACATAAAACTTCTTTTGGGAAAGCGGATTAATCCCGGGTTACATCTTTTTGTACAGACATAAATCAAATTCATGCTCACTTTATATACCATTTCATATCTTATTTACCATTCTACATTTTCTATATAGCTTCTCCCCTCTTTTCACTCTCTTAATTCTATTATATTTATTTCATCTCAATTTAAATCATTATGTTTGTATATTTTGTCTGTTCTATTTCAATTATCTGCAAAATCCACCCTCTACTTTGGGACAAGATAAATGCCACAGTAATAATGGATAGAAAAGACTATGAAACAAAATTGACAGACCTACTCCAAGACTCCACATACAAACCCATAAACACGGACCCAACCACATATCTGGAAAAAAATAACCAAGAAGAAAATTATAACCAGCCACATGAGCAGAGATTCAACAGACGATCATCCCAAGAGAAAAATCTTCCAGATGCCCCAAACTATATGGCCTCCCAAAAATACACAAAGAAGGCATACCTCTCAGACCCATAGTCAGCTCCAGAGGAGCACCACTACAAAACCTAGCTAAACACTTAGCAAAACAGCTACAGCCCCATGCTGAAACAGCAGCTTCACATGTACAAAACTCATACCACTTCTTGGAAATGATCAAAGATCTACACATGGAACAAGAAGATCTGCTTGTAAGTTTCGACGTGGTTTCACTATTCACTCAAGTGCCAATAAAAGAAACTCTTGAAATCATCAAAAATAAATACCAACCAGCTAAACACCTCATGGAACTAGAAGAACACTGCTTAACCAACACATATTTCATATACAAAGGACAAAGACAAGCAAATTGAAGGAGCCCCTATGGGATCACCATTGTCACCCGTCATTGCAAACCTGTTCATGGAAGAATTCGAAACCAGAGCCCTGGCTAATGCCACCCACAAACCCAAACTATGGTTAAGATACATTGATGACACATTTGTCATTTGGCCCCATGGAACAGAAAACCTAAACAACTTCCTAACACACATAAACAGCACCCACCCCAAAATCAAGTTCACCATGGAAACGGAAACAAACAAACAACTACCATTCCTAGATGTACTAATCTACAAAAAAACAGATGGCACACTAGGACACACCGTATACCAGAAGAAAACACACACCAACCGCTACCTCAACACCCAATCCCACCACCACCCAGCACAGAAAAACTCCATGGCCAAAAGACTAATCACCAGAACCAAACGCCTGGCAGACAAGACACACATAAAGACTGAACTATGCACCCTGACTAAAGTACTGACAGCCAACGGCTTCCACAAAAGCAAAATCACTGGCTTGATCCACAAAAACACACTGAGACATAATGGAGACCTAGAAGATGAACAGACCTATGGAACAGCTGTCCTGCCCTACATAAGAGGTACTACAGACAAAATCAGTAAGACACTACACAAGCATCACATCAAGACTGCCTTCAAAACAGACAGAAAAATAGCAGCCATCCTTAGAAACCCCAAAGATAAAATTGACCTGGAAAACCAAGGCATATATGAAGTTCCCTGTGCATCATGCCCGGCCACATACATTGGACAGACCAATAGAAGAATAAGTACCTGCCTGGATGAACACAAAAATGCAGTCAAAAAGCTGGAACACACTTCCTCACTAGTCCAACACATGAAAGCAACAGGTCATAGCTTTGACTTCAATGGCACCAAAAGACCTGAAAGCATGAATAGAAGAGATGATTCCACCAGACTGTCAATTATTTGGAAGCCTGCACTCACAAACAAAAAAATCTCCACACCACAAGCCAGGCAAACACCTGGGCACAAACAGATTCCCCTGATACCTCCAGCTCAAACACACCCCAACCAGGCACCCACATGAAACCTAGCTTCCTAATAAATGATAGCCGTCCATTTACTCGGAGCCAAGCTGCACTAAAAGCCTCCAATACAGTGAACACAATGTTGCCAGCCAATCAAGACCAAAAAAAGCTACAAAACAGACAGAAGATATTAGGAACATCAATCAAGCAGAACACAGCAAACTCCAAGACCAATAAACACAGACCAAGACTCCCAACCAATCAAGATGAAGAAAAAAACCATTCTGGCACAGCAGTAGGCTAGCCCCAAATTTAAAACTGAAACGGCTGTGAAAGTCTGACTAACAGACGAACCCAATACAGAAGCCCGATGATGGCAGATGAGATTCTGCCGAAACATTGCTACAACTTTAAAAGCACAACTATAATGACATGAGAAAATACCCGAACAAAGCTGAATACCATATATATAAATACCCGCAAAAACTTAAGAAAATCTATTTATCTATCTATCTATCTATCTATCTATCTATCTATCTATCTATCTATCTATCTATTTATCTATCTATTCCAGTGAGAGAATTATATAAATCTATATAAATCTATAGATATATAAATCTATGGTTTTGATGCTGGTATGACCATAACATTGGACAAATTGCTCCAGAATGACCATGGAATGATCTTCTAAATTCAGTTGGAAAAATATTTAGTACTTTTATATCAGAAGTCACAAAATTGGGCAATACCAAATTACCAAAAGACAGTGAATGACTCAAAAGAAACTGAAAAAAAAGTAAAATATTTGGACTTAACAATTGAAAATCAGAATCCAGTGGAATAATTGAAGAAAGTTTTCTCCGGAACTATTGGAATATACTTTATGGATCAGCACTTTCTGTGCTCCTTTGTCTCACACCACTTTCTTCAGATCCATCATGGACATCCTGGTGTCATCCTTTATAGTGTCCAGCCAATGGATACCAAGGCAGCCACTTCTTTGTCCACTGATACATCACAGCATGATTTACTTTTTGAGTGAGTCAGCTTGCATGATATAGCTAAAGTATAATAGCCTTTGCTTGGTGATCTTGCTTTTGAGTGATATTTTTAGTGAGATTCGGTCTAAGACTTCTTTGTGATTTCATAGTTCATAGGATATATAATAGTTATATTTGGCACCATAATTCAAAGATTTCCAACCTTCTCCTATCTGCCTTTTTTAGAGTCCAAGTTTCACAGTTGTAAATAAACATTGGAAAAATTATTATTGTTTATATTTCTATATTTGTAACCCTAATGGTAGATTTCTTCAACTGTGCCTTTCTCAATTACTATTTCTATGTATATGTTGAATAGTGTAGGTGATAGGATGCAATTGTGCCAAGTATCTTTTCCACTTCTGAACCATTTTGTGTCTCCATATTCTTTTCTTACAGTGGCTGCCTGATTAGAGTACAATGAAGTGGATGTGGTAAGATCATATTCCCAGTTCTAGAGTACTGCATCCGGTTTTGTTCACCACATTATACAAAAGATGTTGAGACTCTAGACTCTAGAAAAACTACAGAGAAGAGCAACCAGGATGATTAGGGGACTGGAGGCTAAAACATACGATGAACGGTTGCAGGAACTGGGCTTGGCTAGTCTAGTAAAGAGAAGGACCAGGGGAGATATGATAGAGGTCTTCCAATATTTGAGGGGCTGCCACAGGGAGGAAGGGGTCAAGGTATTTTCTAAAGCTCCTGTAGGCCAGACAAGGAATAATGGATGGAAACTGAACAAGGAGAGGTTTAACCTGGAAAGAAGGAGAAACTTTCTGACAGTGAGAACAATCAACCAATGGAACAGCTTGCCCTCGGAAGTTGTGGGAGCGCCATCACTTGAGACTTTCAAGAAGAGATTGGACAGCCATTTGTCAGAAATGGTGTAGGGTCCCCCGCTTGAGTGGGGGATTGGACTAGATGACCTACAAGGTCCCTTCCAATTCTGATTATCTGTTAAGCAGTTCCAAAGCTTGTCATTGTTGATGGTTTTTGTGTAATCACTGAAGCATCTGTAGAGGTCTTTTTGCTATTCCTTTGCTTTTTCCTTCATCCAACATAGATCGGCAATATGATCAAATCTCTTCCTTTTTGAAATTCCGCTTGTAAATCAGGCAATTCTCGGTTGGTGGTTAGATTCAAACATTGCTGGATTATCTTCAAGAGAATTTTATTCACATGTAGTATCAAGGCTATGATTTGATGGTTCAAACACTCATTTGTATCACATTTTATGGTATTGGGATATTGACCTTTTCCATCCATTTCCCATTCTGACCAGACTTCCATAGACTTTGACACTATAGAACTTTGTTGGCAGTGGTCTCAGCAACTCTGCAGGGATTCCATCAACTCTTGGAGCTTTGCAGTTAGGCAACTGGTTGAGAGGTTGCACTACTTCCTTCTCCAGGATAACTGCTTTCATTTCTCATAAAGTGACTTCTCGCCTTATGACTTGGCCTTGTTTTTTGTTTGTGTAGAGATGTTCTGCATATTCCCATTACATTTCTCTGCTTTCTTGTTACCCTCATATCCTGTGACCACAGTCTTTCCTGATTTCACAATTTTTAGTTTGTAAAAAAATAAACAGGCTTGTTTAGAATTAGCTACATATTTTGGCAGCATTTGGACAATTCTTAGACAATTGGGTAAAACTTGAATTGGCCCTAAATTACTTATTATTACTTATTTCCATTCCATATACTGTACATCTTCCATCAATCTAATATCTTATATGATCTTTCTCTTTGATCATCTGTTTTCTTTCTCCACATTTCTCAACTTTTTTTCATATCACTACCCTTTATCCCCATCCTCCTTTGTCTCAAGGCAAAGATGAATCCAGTAAGGCTGGGAAGAATCCATTAGATAAGCATAAGCAATTTTATTTCCACTCCCCTTTATGTCTTGGAGTTTTCAATTAATAGGAATGTGGAGGAGGCAAAGTTATGCCTTGTTTGGACTGAATAGACATTTGCCATTCATTACACATATCAGAAATACAAAACCTCATTTTATAGTGCTCTGGCCAAACTCATATAATCTATATCAACATTACCTGCTAAGGTCATTCTTTAAATTGATGGCACTCTCTAAGTGAAGTAGTTGTATAATCTAAATTTTTCTGAATCTTCAGCTTCTCTTCAAAAATGAGTGTTTTATGGTACAAAATATATTTTAAGGCTTTATAAAAAGTTCTAATGAAAAATGTATAAGTAGCCCTAAAGTGATTTTATTATTAGATTTTTTATGATGTTTTTCTAGCCTTACAAACTTTCTGTTCCTAACTTTGGATTTAATTCTGCTTTCTTTAGATGTAGAAGAAATCATCAGTGAATCATTCATAGTTATGATTTTCTGCTGATATATTCAGTACTTTGATACGGCATATTGGTGCCAAGAAAGAATCCCAGAAAAACTTCAGAGATAGCAATGATAAAATTGTGATAAACTGTGAATCACTTTGTTTTTAATATACATTACAATGTAAGTTATCTACAAATGTGAATTGAATAAGTTTTGCAAGTGTGCAAAAAACCAGGAGCGCACATTAAGATCCAATTAACCTGATTTATTGCTCATGCATATATACAAGAATCTACTCAACTAATGGTCAACACTAAATTGGTTATAGATAGGAGTTAACAGAATTTAAAAGGGGTTGGACTTGAACCATTTGTAACAACTGAGTCTTCTCTTGACTCTGTCCCCAGATTCTGTCTCTCCTTTTCCTACAATTGAAGAAGAATTGGATAGTTATAAGATAATGAAGAATGGTATTTTAAAGCAAGAGCCATCATAATGCAAGCTTGACCATTTAGTACATGTACCTAGATGTTTCATGCACAAATGTAAGGAGCAAAGCTTAACTTAAGACATTTGTTGTATCATTTTGTGGAAACTGATGAATTTGGAGAATATTTAGGTTTCTAAGGGCATCATAAACCACAATTTTAGACTAAAAATTTAACTTTAACTTAAATAGCTTGCTGAGCAATGTCAACATTTAGACAAGGAAAAATAAGTCCATACTGATTTAATTTATATTCAATTTATATTAAATTTAATCAGCATAAATAATATAATAATGTTCAGCAAAAAAATAACTTTGTGCTTCCACCTTAACAACAAATTAGCATTTGAAGCGCCCAAAATCTACTTAAATAATAACTTACTTCCCTATAATCCCCATCCAAAGTACCTTGGAGTAACATTGGACTATACTTTGTCCTATACGAAACACTTAGAGAATATGCTGGCAAAAATCAATATTAGGAACAACATACTCCAGAAATCATGTGGAACTAAATGGGTAGTTTTAGCTGCTACCATGAGGTCATCAGCACTAGGGTTGGTCTACTCTGCAGCAGAATATTGTGCCCCTGTATGGCTTAACAGCTGCCATACTAGTAAGTTGCCATGTTCATTGACATCATGAAGCTTATAAGTGGATGTATTAAAACTTCTACAAGTTGCTGGCTTTCTGTTCTGAGCCATATAGCATTGCCAGCTTTATGAAGGCAAGATGCACTAATGAGAGGAAAAAAAATGAACAAATCTCTGCTACTGGTGCATGCCGACCTTCTTCATTTATCAGCCAAAAGACTCAAATCCAAGAAGCTCCCACTGACACTTGCACAATATTTGTCCAACAACTTTAACATTGATTTCCAATGGAAAGCCAAATGGGTCACTGAATGCCAGAAATAGGAAGACATAAATGACGCCACAAAATAGGTACCAGGTTTTGAACTATCATGTAATAATGAACAATCCTGAATAAGATTCAGACCACACAGGACTCGCTGTATAAATGGGGCATAGTATTCTCCTCTCAGGTTAACTACTGGATCCAGCATCAAACCCTATATGACATTGTGACTGGCTGTACACTGTAAACTAATAATTAGAGTTAACTTCACTTTTCTTGAAGTATTAAGAACTAAGACAACAGTTCTACAACATGTGACCAAGATGGCAGTTTGTAAAGCAAGGGCTGTCAATCACTGTCCTTATTAAAATATTAATGATACCTTAATTGACTGTAGCTTACTTATTTAACAATCTATTTGGGGGTATATCAATTGAACACTATAAAAAACAATGTAACATTAAAAATATAGTCAATTTTCTTTTAGTAACTTCCAGAAAGGACTAATCTTTCTTATTTTAACAGATAATATTATTTCTGTTAGAATTATGATAAGGAGTTGCATCAAAAGTAATTTCTTAGTTTTAAAATGTAAGATTACCAAGTATTGCTCAAATTGCTGATTAAAAGACTTTTCCTTCTACATTGCCTATGTGTGTGTGTGTGTGTGTGTGTGTGTGTATGCATGCATGCCTGCCTGCATGCATGTCTTCCAATCTATTATCAATCATCTCTTAAATCCATATGCCCATTTCCACAATTCTGTTAAGACTATGAATAAAATAAAATTATGCAAAGTTATTAGTTCATTATATTTTTGTATGTGAAGGCATTTGTTAATTATTCCTATCTTGTTCCATTTCAGTATTTTGCTAGAGAATTCAAAATTATGTAACATAAATATAATATATCTGCCAAACATTCATTTATAAATGTACATTGATGGTTTGACTAGTTCTTAATGTAAATTTCAGAGGCAAACTTCCAGATAATTGATATATCTGAAAAATAATTCATATAAACCACTGATTAAGCAGTTTTAATATGTATTGATCCTTTTATCTACCTAGATATTAAAGGAAAACAAGTGGCATTTCAAATAACTTTTTTAAACATTAAAGATAATAATGATAATAACACCTCAGACTTAACTGAAAGAAAGACAAAACATTCTGGATAGAATTGGACATTGTAGTGGTGTCTGAAAACAGTAAAATATAGAGAAATAACTGGAGAAAACCACAAAATATAAAGATCTGCAAATAGAATAAGTTCATATTTGAATTTATACTAATATTGTTTGACTCATCAATTTATCTCATTATGTGCAGTCTATCATGTTTTTACTCCAAAGCTATCTTGAAGAATCACAATATAAATTTATGAATTTAAATGAAGTGCCTTCAATGCTGTTCAAATTGACCATGATCAGAGGACAAAGGTCTGCCAAGATAACGGTGAAGAGTTCTTTGACTTTCACTCCTTAATTATGGAATCCTTCTTCTAGAAGCTAGTTGGCAGTGCAATTTCAGCAGCAAATGAAATTATGGCTGTTCACTCAACCTTTGGGATTCATGTGGGATTCAGCCTGAACCAATACAAATCAGTTATTAACTTTTTGCCAAATTCAGTGAACTGGCTAATCCCACCTCAGGCTGACTCCACCTGTCCCGCCACACCTCTCCCAGGATTTTCCCCCATGCCATGTTTTGGTTTCCAGGTTAGTTCAGGAAGCCGTCCAAAACGGGGCATGTATGGCATTGCACAGTCTCCATGCCCTGTTATGGCTTCCAGGGTGATGCAAGAGGCTTCCCAGGCCAAAAACAGAGCATGGAGGGTGTCGCACAGAATCAAACAGCAAAGATGGGACACATTGTCAAAAGTGCCATTATTTCTCGTTATCTTCAATTGTTTATTAAGTAAGAATATGCACTTTCTCTGTTAATAAAATTGAATGTAGGTGTTTCCAGATGGAGGAGAGGCAATTAAGTGGGCAAGGGAGTGCCTGAAAAGTGGAAAATTAAACAAAAAAATTACCCATTACAACCACAAGATAATAATTTAATAATTTTCATGCTCTGCCAAAATAAAATAAATAAAATGACAAATAATAAAATAAAATCCAGTTCTGAAGCATTATTTGTGTGGCATTACTGTATATTTAATCCTGTTTACATTTTTGAAAGATCCATCTTTAATTAAACTACGGTAATCTCAAATTGAAGTAATGGTATTCTTCCACAAGATTGCTTTATATAGAAGACATTATATACGGGAGTCTCTGTGGTTAAACTGGGAGAAGATTAAAAGACAATGTTATTTGAAAATTCCAGTCTGATTATCGACTATTGAAGTATTTTTGTATCCTATAATATACAAAAAGAAACAAACAGTTAGATAGGATGAAACACTGAATGAAAAGGGTGAACTTAAATCTATGCAAAAACTAGAGGAACAAGGTATAAAGATGAATTGGTTTTCATATGTGCAAATACATTCAAGGTATGATAAAGATTCTAAAACAGAAGATTTTTATGATAAATTGACTGACTTAGATAAGATTTTCACAGGTACTGATAAAAAGGTGATTAAAAAATTGTATGGATATTTATTAGAAATTAAACTAGAAGAAGAACAAGTTAAAGAAACTATGATTGCTTGGGGGAAGAATTTTGGATATGGGATTGATTTAGAGAAATGGCAAAAATTGTGGTCTCGAAATTATAAAATGGCAATGTCAACAGCATATAAAGAAAATTTGTATAAGAAGTTTTACAGGTGGCATTTTTCCCTGACAAGAATAGCAAGAATGTTCAAGAATAAATCTGAAAAATGTTGGAAATGTCATCAGACACCTGGCTCATATTACCATATGTGGTGGACTTGTGCAGATGCTAAAAAATACTGGACTAAAATCCACACGTGGTTGGAAAAAATGACAAAAAAACATATAGACTTGAAACCAGAGATATTTTTATTGGGAATTTACCTGAAATATATAGTAAAGACTTGAAATACCTGATTGTGAATGTATTAACAGCGGCTAGGATTGTATTTGCTAAAAACTGGAAAAATGAGAAAATATCATCACAGGAGGAAATCATTAAGAAAATATTGGAATGTGCTGAAATGAATAGATTGACATTTGAAATTAGAGAACAAGAGGATAAACAATTTTATAAAATTTGGGATCTTTTCTATCAATGGTTAGACAATAAAGTACAGTAATGAAATATGTAGACTGTTAGAAAATAATAAATACATAAAGATGTACTTCTTTCTTATTATATTTACAAAATGATTTTAGGATAGATTTAGGATGGTAATATGAACTGTTATAAAATAAACTAAGTAAACTATGGTTATCTTGTAAAACATGAATGAACAAAAGTGTAGTCAAATGATTGATTAATAATGATACTAAGGTATTTAATTTTTGATTGACAATATGAGATTATATGTAATATAATTGTAATTGAAGAGTACGAAATGGAAGCACAAAACAATTTGTAAACCAACCGGCACACTGTATGTACACCTATGGAAAATAGCTTGATATTTTTATGTTTTGTTTGTTTATGTTTGTTTTTAAAAACCAATAAAATTTAATTAAAAAAAATAAAAACAAAAAAGATTGCTTTATATTGTATAGAAAGAATTTTTTTTTCATTCTTCTCAATTGGATCATAATTGCATAATAGCTTTGTACATTATAATGTTTATTTCAAAATTCTCCAGATCATGAAACTGTTTTGTTTTTCAAATTTCCTATAACCCTGATCATGAGAAATGTTAGTGACAGAAACTTCGCTGTGTTTGAGTGAAGTTTTTGGTGTTTATTTGTTTTGCCCTTAGGATCCAATTAAGTTGTCCTGGAACTCTAGGGTTTTATGGAATATAGTCTGAACAACACTTGTTTAAATCCTTGTTTTTCCCCTTGAATTTCAACACTTCTCAGTTTGCCTTTCACTGTAGCAGAACACTATTTGCATTCATAAGATCTGCTCTGCAAATGGTGAAATAGCTCCTACTTTATGTAATACTTATATTATCCAGGCTTACGTCCAAGCATTTAAAAACTGTACATTAATTGTTTATATGGAATGTACATTAAATGTTTACATGGGAAGAAGTCCTATACAAACATTGGCTGCAAATTAATTGTTGGATGTTAGGATAATGCATCTCTCTTTTTAAACAAGAGTAGATAGCATAACTGCATGCAAAGCTGAAATAAATTCTTCAAATCGCCTGGAGCTCTTCCAATTTCAGTTCCAAATTTCAGCATTATGACTGTTGAAAATTCATGCTGCAGTTATTTTCTATTTGAAGTGGGAAACACTATAAGTCCTAAAATAATGTGTGTGACTTTAATGGCACTGAATCTATAGTATCACACAACTTACTAACTACATGGGGTATCGGAGTATATTTAGACAATTATGGATTGACTCTCTGTCCTACATAGTGTTTTACTTGTATAAACCAATACAAGGCAATATGTGACTGGTTTTCTTGGTAGATATATGTAACCAGATCTTTTCTATGAGGTTCGGACTGTATTGGGAATTGATGATAGTACTTAGTATTGTATTGGGAATTGATGATAGTACAGGGGTGTCAAACTTGATTTTGTCTCAGGCCGAATCATGACAGTGTGAACATTTTTTGCCTTTGCGGAGCTGGGGTGGATGGGCCACATCTGGGCTATGGGCCACCAGTTTGACAGACCTGCTTTAGATATACTTATTATTTATTATTATAGAGTTATTTATAGTACAAATAAACTAAGAAAAACACAATAGAAAAGCTGATTCATTGATTATAGGTTCTAGTAGAAAAGAGTTCACTATTTAACAGTTGTACAGGATCATGACCACAACAGGTCATACACTGAACTTAGCCAAAAGCAGCAAACTATCAGCAACCAGTCTTAGTGCCAAATCATAGCACATCAAGATTAATAAACACAAGTCCATAATATCTTGTATGGTCAGACCAAGCACATAAAGACTGGATCCTGACATATCAAACAGAAGTCCATGTTTAGATACAATAATCGGAAGATGTTTAACAGATAGCCAATTCATAAAATCATTGGGCAAGTGAGAGACCAATATTTGTCTATCTTCAAATTCCAGGTCTTTTGTAATCTGAAAGTTGCAATATCTGAGACATCCAGCACATATTGAGAACTAACATATCACCCATTACTATCTGGATTAATAGCAGGAGCATCAAGATCTTTCCCATCATCCAACTGAATTAAAACCTTCTTCCACTCAGCTCAATCTCCTGCTTGGTGATAAACTCAGCCAGTTTCGTATAGTGCCTTGACCACTATACAAAACTGTCTCATGAATTCAACACTAATAATGTATTCCTGGTTTTTTGTGTAATCAGATATTGGAATTTGTATATTTAGATCAGGCACCATTCATTTCACCCCTAATTTCTAAGCCTTCTAGTTGAGAATATTCTTTTCTCGTGTTATGTTTTCTCCCAGTATTTCAAGTCTGTTAGAAGTACATGCTAGTCAAGAAAGTGGAACTTCTCAGCAGTACTACACATATTTGAGTTCTCCTTTTTTTTCACTGCATGATTATAAGAGCCACTCCATTACTGAAGTTTCTCTATGGCTTTATTCTCAGACTATTCAGTTAAAAGGAATGAGGATGGAACTTCAGAAAGGAACTATTGCACATTTTGTCTCTTCTGAAATAATTTTTCCTACCCAATCTTAGCAAAGCAGAATATAAACTATATGTTATAGAAATCTCCATGTCATAGATGCATTTGGATTAACAAAAATCAAAGCCATTTCAGTTTTAGATGGATTCATATATCACATTTGCTTGGCTATTTTTAAAGAAGCAAGGAAATGCACGTTGTTCTTCATTCCCAGTTTTCCACAATTTATATATTTTACTACAGTTTTTGTTGCCGTTTCATGACATCCAAAATCTAATTTCAAATCGTTCTTTACTTAATTAGCACAGTATAGGAACTAGTTTAGAGAAGGAACTAGTTTCCACTTCATATTCAGTCATAAAAATTTGCTCACAATGTGGGTTAATGTTTTTCAGTCTTAAGTACTTCACAGAATTATAGTGAGAGTAAAACTGAAAGTATGCATGTGCAGAGAGGATACTGCTTGTATCATCTAGGGAAAAAAGACAATCTATAAATAGAACAAACAATAACATGGCATGGAAATATAGCTAAGCTTCTAGTTCACTTTATTTCTACTATGTACACCTTAAATAGTCTTAATAATGGCAGAAGAGAGAAGTTTTTCTATCATAAGGCATATTTCCAAACTGGAATATTAGACATAATTTACATTTATTTCAGTTACCTTATTTGTCTCAGAAAAGAAAGACAAGGTGCAGACATAAAGGTATTTTTACATGTTTACCTCTATACAATTTTTTTCAAAAATGAACATTTGCTTAAGAATAAAATCAGTTTATATTATGAAGATTAGTTCAGCTTTTATTATAATATGTAACAGTTCTGCTTAAGTTTGGGAACAATTCTAAAGAACATTTATTTCATATATACTAAATGTTAAAAGTTAATATTACAATGTTCCCTATTTTTTCAAAATGAATCTGACCTTAATTCAGTTCAGTTGGAATAATAAGTCCATAGGGCAGTAGATTGCATGAACTAAGAACTTTGACTGTGTATTGATACTAAATACAATGATACAATATCATCATATAAAATACCTATATTTATTCTTATTATATTTATATATTTTGTTATGCATGCAAAATAAAGTTTTACAACAAATACTAAGTGGTCAATTCAGCCTTCCCACCATCCTGAATTGAAAAAAAAAACTGTCACACAAAAAACATATTCAGGAAACATGTATGAAAATAGAGAAACTTCTACCTATGTACAAAAGATTTCAATAGATGCATAATTAAATAACTGGAGAATATCAGAAAATAAAGTAGACACTAGAAAGTCATAATAGCAAGCACTGCTTTGAAACTTACTCTTTTGATAGTTTTTAAAAAAACTGTTTAAAATTTGCAATTATCAAAAGTATAAGATATGAATAGACAAAAAACAACAAATAGAAGAAAATGTCTACAGATAACAGATAACCATTTTATTTTTCTGAAAGTAAGGAAGGAATCTGTCATAGTTGATTTTCTGCATGAAGTATCATAAATGCATACTGCACAGATGTAAGTTTCTGGTTTAGATCCAATGATGTCATTGGTTTTGCCCAGTTTCTTGGGGCATGAACTATTTTTCTTTTTTTAAAGCTATTTTGACTTTACAATAGATTTTCCTGCTCCATAACATTGCATTTTTGAAAGTGACTTGTATTTAGAGCACTTCATTTTATGCCATCAACTGAATTTTCATATGCCCATTGATAAATCCACTAATTTTTTTCCCACCAAAAGATAAATAAATCACATAAAATGTTTTATGTAATAATGTTTTGCAGTTAATTACATAGCGAAGTTTATAATATCAATCTGTTATAAAGAATAAATACAACTTGCTTTATATATTTCAACATATATAATATATATTTGTTTTTCTCTAAGATGTAATATTTTTGTTAAAACTTATATTAAAGAACAGTGTTAAAAATGTAAAAGAACAACTAGGATTCTCTCTTGGGGAGATTTTTAGTGCTGCCAGCAAAGGAACACACTTCTAAGTTTGTGATGATAGCCTCCCCATCTTAGAGTAGATTTCTGCTTTGTAAAAGCTCTCATGAATTTGAAGAAGGAAGATTTGTAATGGCAATCAAAGCCGGTTGTCTTGATTTCTGCATTCCTTGCTTCCTTTCATATTGTGTGTCATATGCTGTCATTTGTGTGTAATTAATGCAAAGAAGTTTCTTTCCATAATGTATTTGAATATAAAACATTTTTATAGAGGACAAAAGTGGAAAAAAAGATAGGAGGGGGAAAGGCTAAAAGATGAAAATTGTACCTCAGAATGATGCAGCAGCAGGATCTCAGAGGGAAATTGCAGCACTTAAATCTCTCCATCCTAGTAAATTTGACAGAATTGTAGAAGACGCACATATGTTATCAAGTGATGATTGTGCTATTAAACAAAGGGACAGAAAATATTGAGAATGAATCAGAGACAGAAAAAGAGAAGGAGATTGATGTAAAGAGGTTGAAGTAAGAAGCAAGATGATTAAAGTAGGAACCTTAAGATAGAGCAGAAAATGGGATAACCTGGCCAAATGATTGTCCAACATTAATAGCATTTAGATTTGTATTGAAATGAGACTGTACAACTAAATTAGAAATAAAAAACAACAAAATATCTTTAAATTGTATTTGGCCTACAGAATCTTTGGATATTTAGATATTTGCATTTATCTACTTTGCCAATTACAATTACTGGAGCCTGCAGCAAAATTAGAAAGGACTTGTGAGACATAATAGTGTAATACTTGGCTGCATCTTGTAGTATAGCATCGAAGTATCTGGCTTTATCCTATATCTTTTCTTTATCAAATCAAAATGGTTCCCATGGGCAAAAAGTGCTGTACTTATTTATTATATCAGCAGTTGGGTTTGACCTTTATTATTTTTCAGGAATCTAAGAATGCAGCCCAGTTAATATTTTTCATATGCAATTGAAATAAAATCTGGTTTGCCAGATTTTGAAAGCAGCTAGTGAACTGTATTTCAAGTTTATTTTAAAAAGCTGTTAGAGATGCATCAACTGCTAGAAAAGCATCTGCATTTAGGAAAGTAATTATATAAAAAGTATTTCAGATACTATAAATGTTAAGAAGCCAGGCATTCCTTTATTTTTACTAAACTGTGGAAAAAGAAAATGTGTAAGTATGGCTGTCACTTTTCTCTGCAACATAGCTGTTAATTTTATTCTGCATTAAGAGAGTATGAAATGCAATTAAATGAACTCTTGGTTATATTTGTGTTTCACTTGTTTAATATTAGTATCCTGATTAACATCACATGTAAAAGGTAAAGGGATAGTTATATGGGGAAAAAAATTGAACAGCTCTTACAGTATGTTGCTTCTCAACTGAGTTTGAAACAATTATGTATTTTACTAAAAGAGTTATATTTCATGGTTTCAGGATGGTATGAACTCTAGCTTTTATTTATTTTATTATTAATTAAGGACAGTGAACTACTATGAAGCAGTAGGATTTAGACAGTAATCTAAATCTAAATACATCTGTAGGTGGAAATTCTGGGCAAGGAGAATTATGTCAACTAACATTTATGTTGAAGATATCATCAAACTAATAAAGGTTTATAGTTATTCTGTTTCTTCTTCTCTATTTTTAATCTGTATTCCTCTTTAAAATCAGTTATTGGCTGACAAGATCAATTATTTTAAAAAAAGAAGCTACTATAATTATTTTACCTTCAGATATGAAGATAGCTGGAAAATTCACAGTTTTTCCTCCTCTCATATGTACTGAACTTTCCCCTTTATTGTTATACTGTGTTGTTATACTGTAACATTTTAGAAATCTTTAAAATTCATTAATTTCAAGAAGATTATGATTAGTTTATTATTTTGTTTTGATCTGATTTCATCTTCTCTATTATGTTTATGCTTAAACTATGTAGAAATATTGTTTATTATGTAAATAGAAACAGAAACATAGAAAAGTGACGTCAAAAAAAAGCAGCAACAGTCTCCTGAATAACCATAATGATATACTATATATTTATAAATCTTTCTATACTTTTCAGATATGGTGGAGGAAGGAGCAGGGATCTAAAGCACAAGACATTAAATCTAACTTTTGATAAACCGATGAGATAGGTTTTAATTGTACCCTAAATTCTTTCAGGAATGTAGCAATTTTACATGTTTGAATAGGTGCTCTATCATTTCAGCAGATTTACTATTGCTGACAAACATAGATATTTAAATAAAAAAGTTGGGGCTAAAGAAACTGGCTATGTTTCCTTTGAAGGCAGACAATTGAGGGTAACTATAGAACATTACCTGAATTCTGCTTGCTTAATTATCTGCTTAATCAGTCCTTCAAAGTATTTCTAACCTTGTTATGCTAACTAAAAAGGATTTTTCATTCCCTTTGTGTCTGTTCAACCCTGACAGCTTACAACACACACAAAAAAGAAATTTTAATTGATCTTTTAGCTGTGAAGCAGTATTACGAAGCTCAGTGCATCCCTAATCTTAATTTCCATTTGCTTTATACTATAGCTGCTCAACTACATAAAGAGTATATTCTTCAGTTATTGCCTCCTCATTGAGTGGATGAATCAAGTAAGAGAAGAAATGAGCAAGTTAGAAAAATCAAAATTTCATGATTTGACTACTGTTCTTTCTCCTAATCTTGTCTTTGAAATCACTTTTCTGCTTTTTTATTATAATTCATGCATATTGAATTTATATCTAACAAGGGAAAAACCAATTGTAAAGCAGAGAAAAAGTAGGAAGATCTTACTCTTTCTTGCTCCCTATGTCCTACAGGCTATTTATCCTTGTAATTGTTTTAAAATTTAAACCCTAAGTAGCAGCCAGATGCTTAGTCTACAATTCAGTTGGTTACATACAGCAGTTCTAGCTCTCTCTCACACTGGCAGTAGATACCCTCAGGCCCTGAGGCAATTTTGTAAGTAAGTGCTTCTTTGACCTAGCACCTCTTCTCCACATCACTGTGTTATTTTAAGGCACTAGCAGGGAGAAAAAGATTGGTCCCTGCTGTTGTCCTGGCTATGCTAGAAAAAAAGAAGAAAAACTGCAGTATAATCTATAAAACAGTAGTACAAACAATAATTTTAAGCAATATTTGAAACTGTATTTCTTAAAACATCCATACAAGTTGCAACCAGAGTATTTTGTACTTTGTGTAAAAAGGGTTTGTTTCAAGACTGAAACATGTAATTGTCCATTTTCATGTGTAAAATTAAAAAGCAATTATATACTGTCAACCCTCTCTATTTAAAGCCAGAGTTATAGTATTCAATCAATTGTTCTGTCAAAATTACTTATCCTCCTCAGATTCAAACTAATGTTAAAATACACCTCTGCTTAAAAGTTTGCTTTGGTTTAAGCAAGGAGCATTAGAATGATCATTTTCTGGTTTGAACTTTGAATGTCTGACATATCCCTAGACTTACAAATGTCATATGTTTCATTGTTTAATCATTACTTTGACGGTCTTCAGTCTGTCTTGTATCCCAATTAATCAGTTAAATCCAAAAAGTAGACATCAAGAAGGATCTTTCTATTATTCTTTTTTTTCCAGAAGCAATAATAGTGCCTCTCTAAAAAATGATATTGTCCTGGCAAAATGCCATGCTCTCATAAAATCTAGTGAAATATGTCAGTTATTTTTTATAGCGACAAGTTTAAAGAAGAATTTCAAATATATTTTTTTAAAAAAATATTTAAGTATATTATATGTGCCTAATTAGTCTATATCATGAGAGTCCATTTGGCTTGCCTAGGCTGCATTAAGTGAAACGGAATGTCTTGGACCACATATAAAATAACCTGTATAGTATACAGTAGTTAATGTATATAAATAACAAACTTATTTTAAAGGTTTATATTCTTGTGGGGCCACATTACTATCTGTCCAAGATTACATGCATTGGTTGGCTGCAGGTTGGACATGCTGGACTAGATAGTAGATGTCAGAAGGTATATCCAATAATGCTGTTATAGTTGCATGGAACAAAGAAAAGCTGTGATAGCAGTCCAGATAAATCACTTGCTTTGCAGCATCCTTCTGTCACCTTATATTTAAGAAGGTCAGATTCCTATGCCAGTGGCAAATCTTTATGACACCAGCAAGCCTCACATTTTAACATCCTCTTGATATCCACAGGAAGCTTTGATATGTAGGTCAGCTGTTCTTTCATTTTGCTGATTTTATCAAGGATAAAAGATAATAAAATCCATTCAGGCTTTCTCATGTGTAGAAAAAGAGAGTCATACTGTTACAATAATATGAAGGGATACGTTATAGGGCATCAGTGTCTTTGATAAGCTAATACCTATTCATTATTTACTTGGTATCCATGCCTTTTGATTTACTTAGTTTCCATGCCTACAATGTCCCAATTGCAAAGGTTTGTATCCTTTCTGCTCTAAGGAACCAAGTGTTCCTAGTTCTAAAAAGATAACACATTTTAGATCTTTATATCTATGATTTTACAGCAATTAGCCACCTAACCTTTGATTCTTAGAATATGATGTAATGTTATCACATTTCATCATATTTTAGAATCCTGTGTAACAATGACACTGACACTGATAACATTACATCATATCCTAGAGCTCTTGGCTTTATTGGTTGGAAGCTTGCTGAGAACTATATGGTGCTTCTTTGCTAGCTTAATGAAGAAACTTATTTGGAACTCTCCAATTTTCATATCAATTTTTACAGTCTAATCTATGAGACCATCTTTTTGCTGATGACTGTGCCTTGAATGCTGGAACTTAGCAGGAAATGCAAACCAGTGTGGACAAATTTGTAGCAGCATGTGACAGCTTCGGCCTCCTCATTAACACAAGGAAAGACCAAAGTGATTCACCAGTCAGCTCCAAAAGCCAAGAGCCCACCATCACAATGAAGGGAAAAAAGCTGCAAGCAGTGGACCAATTTATATACTTCCACAAAGTAAGACTTGACATGGACGTCAATTGCAGAATCACCAAGTCAAGCTCTGCATATGGCAGACACAAATGACCAACATGTGGGACCATTGTAGAATAAGCCTTGCTACAAAGCTCAAAATCTACCAAACAGTAGTGCTAACTACCCTGATGTATGCCAATGAGACTTGGACTGTGTGTGTGTGTGTGTGTGTGTGTGTGTGTGTGTGTGTATGTGTGTGTGTGTATGTACATGTATATGTATATAAATATTCAAATTAGTTTTAGAAAAAGCCATGAAACAAACTAAGTGGCAATACTGATTATCCAGACTGAATAATTAAGAAAGCCTAAGAATATCAAATGAAGTTAATATGTACTTTATGAATTATCAAAAAATCCTTGATTGTATTGACCATATTGAGCTTAGGAAAATGAGATTGCCCTCATACAGATCAGGAGCACATAATCAACACAGAACATAGTAAACAAATTAGAAAATAGTAAAACAATCTGGCCCTAGATTGGAAGTGGAGTGGTAATAAGCTGCTGTATGTTCCTTATTTAATATATAGTTGGAGGAAGCTTAGAATGTAAAAAATATGAGTGTAGTTTTAAAATTAGAAGAAAACTTAATAGCCTGTGCTATGCTGACCACACTAGTCTGATAATTGAATTACTGAGAGTCAAGTGAAGAAGCTAAGAGACTAAGATTAGATATAAAGAAAACCTAACTAAGAGCAAGAAGTACAACAATCAATGTTAGAATTGACAGTGCATATACTGAAGTGGGTGGATATCTTCTACCTTTTAGTATTAATTATCAATAATAAAGGGGCAGAAGTCAGAAAATACACCATATACCAGTACTCACTAGGGTAGCAATGAAACCTTGGAAATATATTTATATCTTGTTGTGTGTCTACATCTACAAAGGTCAGAAATGTGCAGGCAATTGCTTATCTGAAAGTAACACAAGATAAAGAATAGTGAGACTGCTGAATTTTGGTGTTGGAAAAAACTTGTGACAATATTCAAGACACCTAGGAAAAGTACAGCTGAAAAAATAATAATTTAAGGCACAATTAACCAAACTGAAATTACCATATTTGGGACACATTATATGGAAACCCAACTCTTTTGAAACTCTGTAATGTTGAGGGAAATGGAAAGAAAAAAGAGGACGAGCAGAAACAAGAAGTATCAATTTAATTATAGTTTATGATTTAGAGATTTGAAAGGTTTGATTAAAGGTATATCGTTCTGGAGAAGATCTAGCTATATCGCTGCTAAAAATTGACATTATCTTGATAACATTGCCTTGATTAATCAATCAATCAATTTTTTATGTTTTAATTATATTTGTAGGTTTCAATGTACATAATTTATAGAATTGCCCAGCATTTTAGTCTACCTAAATTTGTTGGCAAAGATTCATTTCAGCTAAACCCTATTTTAAACTTATTTCCAGATGCATTAACCTATAATTCCAACAAGTCTCACAAGCTGAAGATTCAAGAATTATTGTTCCAGTAAATCAGACCAGATCATTATGGCAAATGCTGTTTTAACACTTAATATTGCTTTTAAAATGTAATATGACTACTCATTAATTTTAAAAAAAATTCTAGTTAGAAAATAATGTGAAACATGTTTCAAATTTTAAAATACCTCCCTTTGCTGGGAAAAAAATACACTGAAATTATATCAAGATAATGTATCACATATTTAGGTATTTTTAGAAAATCATTCTAACTAGCTAGTAAACTAGATATCTAATTGCTTTTTAATACATTTAATGTTTTTAAATGGTCTTGTTTAATATTGCCTCTGAAATGAACAATGTTATTTCTCTTTATGGAGAATTTAAAATATCCTCTCTATTGCTATTAAAAAATTCCTTCTACTTCCTCTTGGGGGAAAAAACCCAGAAAGGAAGAAGGAAAAAATAAAAGAAATTCTGCCTTTATGCTATCTTCAGGTTCCTCTCAATGTCTTAAAATTCACACCATTGCCTATACTCCTACTGATCTTCAGATATCTTAAAGCGATGTATTACTAAAATAAATTCTCTTTTTCTTTTATGTTATCACATATGGTATTCACAACTAAAAAGTAATAATCAGATTGTGTTATCCATTTAATTGAAATAATACCTCCAATAATCTATGACACTTTAAAGTATTTTGTTTAAATTACAGAATTCACAACTTAAAATTGTTTAAATTACACAATTTATGCTTCAGAAAAAAACTTAGTGAAGTTCTAAAACAATTATAAAAATAAAAAAGTGCAAAAAAAATATTAAGCATATGTAAATTTATGTGTCCTTATTATCCTCTCTGAAGTTCCAGGTAACTTTAAGCATTCCACCATGGTACCAAGCCCTTTTCCATCTCCTTTATGTGCCATTATTTTGTCTCATTTGCAGTTTGATAAGTATCCCTCCCATATCTTCATTCAAGCAATTAAAATGTTGAATAGTATAAGACTCAGGTTTTATCTTTTAGGCAAAATCTCTCAATATACTGTATATCTCCAATTTTAAGTATTTTCCCAATTCATTACTGAACTTAAAAAGATAAAATTAGATCAGTGAGAATTTTTTGCTTTGTAAATCCTTACAATGTTCTGGTAATGTCAACATTCTTTTCAAGTTCTTACTGATTTTTACTGATTTTACTTACTGATTTTTATATTTTTGTTTCTAGACTCTTTCCAGATTTATGTAATTGATATTCCTCATGTCTTTTTATTTGTATTTTTTACAGGTTTTCCAGGATTTGTCATGGAAAATACATTAGAGTTCACCTACTTCATTTAAGACTCTAATGCAAGCTAACTACTGTAGATCCTGAGGAATTAAAGGCCTTCAAAATAAAGACATATTTAGTTCTTAAGTTTCTGTCAGTCTCAAGCTTGATCTGAATAAGAGACTTTTAACAGGCCCAGTTTTGATGGTCACACCAAATGGGAATGTTCAATTCTGGCAAAACAACATCTTTAGATGTGAATGTAATCACAGTATTATTCAATTACATATAAATTTATGCATAGGAACATGAGAATTGAAAATGATAAGATTAAACAAGAAGATAAAATGTTAGTGAAATCTATGAACTCCCTACTAGGGAACCATACATCACTTTTTGCATTGGTTTTATCAGATTGTTTTAGATAGTTCTAAAATTCCTTAAAACAGGTAAGGCAATAATAAAATAAAATTCTTGAACCCCTCTAAGCGTGTCACAGGAAAGCAGTTGTACTCCTTTTATTATACTATATACACAT
>NW_020769322.1:12056606-12096742 GCF_900518735.1 Pseudonaja textilis
CTAGATGCAATGTTCCAAATGTGGTTTTATCAAGCATTATAACAGGGCTGTCAAACTCCTGGTCCATGAGCTGGTCACATGCTGGCCACACCCACACTTGATTTAGCAAAGGAGGAAAAAGTCCTGATACATCATGTGATGACACCATGAGTTTGACACCCCTGCAATTTAAAGTTTAGTTTGGTTGCAGTATTTCTTTTCTTTTCAGTTCTTTTCCATGGACTGGGAAAATATATGGTAAATCCCCAAGGTTTTGAGGTTTGTCCATTAAAGTATGTGGTAATACAGTTGCAATTTTCTTTGTGGTATTATTTGTGTCCACATAGATTATCTAGAAAGATTTTTGTAGTAGAATTGATGAAACTTGAAAAATAGTTTTGGCAATCATTTATCTATGCTTCCTAGAGATAGAGAATTCCCACCCTGCTGGGTCAGGTCAGCACACATTATTTCTGTTCTCAGTAGGAATGAGTCATGAACTACCAAGTCTTTTCTTTTGTCTTATTGCAGAATGCAGTTGGATCTCTTCTGCTCTTTAGGGATTTCCTGTCTACTCATGTTCTGCTATAGTATATTTGCTTCTACAGTGAAGGCTGAAAGCTTTTTCTTTTTTCTGGTTATCCTTCTCTACTAGGCTTCGTGCATTTTTTGATTGTCCTCTTTATGGAGTTGCATCATCTGTCACTTCTTGTAGTATTACCTTTCTTTGATCTTATTAACTTTTATTTACTCTTTTCAACCAGAATGTGACATGTTGCTTTAATATTCTATCTTTTTCTTCAAGTGCCATGACAAATCTGCATTTGAGAGAAATATATAACCCATCATTTTTAGACAGAAAACATAGCAAAAGCCAATCTATTCTTCATTTTCTTTCTTAATGTAATGTTAGGAGTATCATCATCATCATCATCATCATTTCATCTTGTTCCCTTTCTAGGCTCTCATGTTAGCTAAATGAATACAGTGTTTTAAACTTCCTCACTGACTTCAACTGCAAAACCATTATCTGTTATCCCAATTCTTAGTAAATTCATTTATTGAAACATGGTTGGTTTTGTTTGAACATCTTGATCTTTGATTTCTTTTATTCCTAGTTTCTTCAACTGGAAATATGCAGTCTTGTGCAATTTTCTCAGATTGACAGAAACACCCTGCTGATAGCAATTTTGGTGAGACAAACAAATGAAGCAATATATCTGCTAAGAATCTACCAGTAAATTTAAAATATGTACATATTTTTATCTAATCTAATACTACATCCACCTCTGCGGTGGTATATCTTTGGGATTTTGTATAAATATGTACTGTATAGCCTGAGAGAATAGATCAACAGTCTTATTCAGTATGTAATATTACTTGATGAATAGTTCCATACCTGATGTACTTCATTATATTATCCTTATGAAGAAAATGAAGTGAAAGAAAAAAAAAAGTACCTTTATCTGATGAACCAAAATCTCTCTGTTATTTTGGTTCATTTGATACCTCAGAAATAACATTCTGAAAGAAATAATTAATATGCAGTGGATCCAAAACTGGTGTTCATTATTATTTTTAATGCAGTCATGACATAATTTATATTCTATCTAATTTAATAGACCCTAGGAAGCTTACACTGAAAATTGTCTAAGCCACAAGGACAAACATAAAGTTTAAGTTTAAATTATTGAAAATTAATATTAACAATATTAATTAAAATTTATTAAATGAATTCAAAGAAAAGAATCAGCAGATATGAAAAATCCTGTTTTCAAGTACCATATATACTCGAGTATAAGTCGACCCGAATATAAGCCAAGGCACCTAATTTTACTACAAAAAACTGGGAAAACTTATTGACTCGAGTATAAGCTGAGTTTTTCAGCACATTTTTTGTGCTGAAAAAAAAAAACCCTCGGCTTATACTCAAGTGAGATTCCCTCTGAAAAAAAAAATGGTGTGGAGTTCCGGAGCTGGACAGCCGCTTCCCTGCTTCCGTGTTTCCTTTGCAACTTGTAAGCATGGGGGTAATCAGAAGCAGAAAAGTTCTTGCATGAGGATATATTGTTTTTTCTTTATTTAACTGTTTTTAGGGGGGGAAGACCCACCCTCATGTGAGAATGCTCAGACACTAAATCTATCCGCCTGAAAATAAATGTGTGTGGCGGGGGGAGATTTTAACAGAGGGAAGACATAGGGAGAAGGCAAAAGCGACGGAAGATCCTTCAGGGGAAACTGAGGGGGAGACTCACCCTTGGGCCAGATGAGCCCCCTTCCCCGCCCCTAAGGAAGTAGAGGCAGCCAGCAAGGGCAGTTGCAAAGGAAACATGGAAGCTCCGGAGCTCCACACCATTTTTTTTTCAGAGGAAATCTCACTCGAGTATAAGCCGAGGGTTTTTTTTTCAGCACAAAAAATGTGCTGAAAAACTCGGCTTATACTCGAGTTTATATGGTAATAGAAGCACCTTGATGGGATGGAAGTTTGAGATTCATACGAAAGAGAAAAGTATACCATTTGTTGACTTATGTACAAAAAAAAAACATAAAATGAAGCTAGGGAACACACATTAAATTATAAGACATTTGAATGATTAACTAGCAATTCATTGAAATGAGGCATATATCTAAATAACAATTACTCAAATAAGAAATCCTTTCCAAATTTTGTGTTCTCTCTATTTCCTTTTGGTTTGTCTGGAACATTCAGGCTTATATTTTTAAGTTTCATAAAATGGAAAGGCCCCTTTCTTACTGTTCCTTCCAAGAGTCTGGTCAACTTCAAAAAAGGCATATACAAACATACAAATCTCCTCTCCCTTTCTCAAGTTCATCAAATATACAGCCAACATTGTTTGCTGACTATACTTAAAAATCCCTGACCCATTCAATGACATGCTTAGAAAAAATAAAATGAAATGAAATGAAACCAAAACCAACAATTGAAACCTGAAAGTGCAGTGTTTATGTATTAAAGTGGATAGAAGCAAGAAACTTTGTACACTTTGCAGGGAAAAGAAATATCTTGCAGCTACTAGTACTAGAATAAATAGAGAATAAACTTTGTTCCCTTCTAGCACTGCTGAAGTTACCCAGTTGTTTAATGAAGCATCTTCAAGAAAATACCAAGTTGAGAGAACACCAAGGACCCCCAGTTCAACAGTGAATTACAATTATTCTCTTCTAAAACAAAAAACCCCCACTTGTTTTCTAGATCCTTGAAAAACACAAAGAAAGAGCATGGACAAGACAAAGGCTAAATGCATATCATCACATTACATTAGAATAACAACAGCAAGATAAAGAATAGCTAGTTGGCAAGGTTTTATTGCAATGTCAACCCCAATCCAAAGTAGAAGGAGAAGAATTAAACATTTGAGACTCCAGAGCATTCCTGCTGTCCAGATTTTATCCAGAATAGTGTGACAAGAAGTACAAATCCTTTCCCAAATAACTTGAGACAAACTATATTGAAACAGAAAAGTACTTCCTTATGTGGATAGGAGATTCTCCACCTCCATCATCTTACCAGACAACCACAGGGACACCAGGTTAATTTTCTTGTCCATAGAAAGACAATAAATATATGAAAATAAGCCAGAGAAGGAAGGTGAGAAATATCAAAATAAATTCCCTACAGGAGTCCAAATATACCATCAAATTTTCACAATTCCTTTCCCAGAGTGTTTCATGGGATAGGGATACATTCATTGAAAAATGAACATGATCAGCAGAATGGCTTGAGTTTTTACGCCAAAGGTTCCATAAGAGATCAGCATGGAGTAATCTCTGCTATGAATTGTCTCTGACCCTGAGGGAAAAGATTTTAGAAAACATGTTTTATTTTCATTAATTCCTTGTTTTCCTAAATAACATTTATAACCAATCATTTCACTCAGGATATAGAAAACCTGTGATCAAAGGGAATGCAATATAGGACTAGACACAGGAGACTTTCTCTTTTTCACTGTGCATATAAAACTATAGCAAAACAAATGGCAATACAAATGATGCAAGTATTTAATCATGGTACTTCTATATCTGCAGCCATAAAGAAACTTACATATATTATCCATTGTGTTTTAGGTAAAGGCAAGTTGATTATATGGAACATAAAATGGAAGAAAGGAAAGGGGATACTATGCAAGGATCTGCTCCATTCCCAAACTGGAATGAGTGAGTCAAAGGAGAAAAAGAATGGAAGGAAGCTTTTGCAAGTTAGAAGAAGTAACCTCATTTTAAAATTAGGAGAGAAAAAGATTGAACAGATAGGTTTGCTTTAGGTTTGCTCAGCCTCACGGGGCATCTTTAAGTTATGTGACATATCTGGATCTGTCTCTCCCTTCTGTAGTCTCTGACTCAGGAAATCAGGATATGGAGCATGCTTGTGGGAAGAAAGTATGGAGCAAGGAAACAGTAATACACCTTGGTATACAAGGTGTGTACTTTTTAACATCAATTGCTGAAACATGCAGGAGGTATAAAAACAACTTGTACGTAATGTATGAAAGCAGCATTTGAAACAGAAGTATCTTAATCTGTGCAGATTTACATAGAAACTTGATCTCTTTTTGTTGCCATGTAATACATGTTTATGATAGAGATGAATGAATTGTCTGTCTGCTTTGTATGATTATTTTTAGAAAATATTTATTTCCGTGAGCAGTTTTCAACATTAATGGAACATTAATCTCTTATTCCACAGGATTATACAACCTGTTTTATAGATTGTATATGACAGGAAACGTGACTTGATTTTTTTCTTCAGCTTTTCTTTCTGACAAAATTCAGAAGATAAGCATGTAAATATATACTATAAACTTGCCATATACATTTTAGATTCATCTAAAATTTGGCATTCTGATTCCATTAAGAGTTAAGTTTATTTCTTTTCTATGCATTAAAATAAATTGGTAAATAATATCAGTTTTGAACATATCAATGAATAACTATATCTAGGAGGACAAAGGAAATTATTAACAATAATAAAATTAATGTTTTTTTAACTTTTTTGACAATTTAAAAAAAACTTAGTAAACAGAAACACTGGATTCAAAATCATAAGAAAGATTAAGTTTAGAAAAAGGTTTTAGGTACAGGATTATATTTATGAAAGTGTCATTATAATCATTAGCTGTCCTCTACAATAAGAAATATCTTTCCAGCCAAGCTTTTAAAATGTTACTCAGGAAACACTGCCAGTACATTCTACTGTGGAACTGCTATTTCATTAATTTATGGCCTTTTCATGTTGTGCTGTTTGCAAACTCAAGTAGAACATTGGCCCACATTTAGTTTAGTTTCAATAATTTGCATAGTCAGTCTATACAAATAATTTCCTCACAGTGTTTATAGACTTTTTATAACCACTGCTTTATCTGTTTGCCTTTCATAAGATTATTCAGGTTAGCACATTGACTTGAAAATAAACAGAAGGACACAGTATTGGAAAAGAAAACAAAAGAAAGGAAAAGAAAATCCACAGGGAAAATAATGGAAAAAACATTAAATAATATTTGTCACCCTGTCAAATATTTACCTGTGTATTTGTAAGAGTATAGCTGTTTGCCTTACATCATGGTTACAGTAGTAATGGAAATTGACAGTTCAAGAGAATTCTACAAGGCAAAAAAGATGATATAAAAGAAAACAATGCAACTGAAATATAAACAATAGACTCATATATTTGATACTGAACACATCTTTTTAGTTACCATTCACAGAATTTCCAACAGGAATCAGATCTCAGATATTAAAATAGATCTTAATGTATGGCAAGTTTTGTCCTTCAAGTACTCAGTTCACACTATGTAGTGTAGTTCTACATAGACATTAGAACTACAGTTTATTGCTAACGTTTTCCTGTTATGTGGCTTAAGTGAATATTTCCCATGCTTTTTCCCTTCAAATCAGCTGCAGTTCCTGAATCCTTGTCGAAGGCTGGTTAAGACTAAGCCAAAAGTTATTGAACTTACATTTGACCTTTTGTTTGATCTTATATTAGACAAAGGATCAAAGGGAGAACTAAGATGTAACTAGGATCAGGACTTTTTTTTTACTTTAAATTTAGTGAAATATAATAATGTTATTGTGATATAATTTTTCATATTCCTTTCCTGTCCCAGTAACCCTTACAACTTGAAAGGCTATGGGAATTTGAATACCTTAATTTTGTTGTTCTGCTTTATGAAACAATGTCCATTCAAGTACATGCTAATAAACGTTGAGAAAAGACTTTCTCATACATAAGAAAATATGTCAGGTGTTAATCAGTTTTGGAAACTTTATTTTTCTTAGAAATATAGGTATCACTATGATGCAGAAAGAAAGAAAAATCCTATACTTTTGACTACTAATATTCAGAGGATAATATCATTTGATCATAATGGTTTGCCTTAAAATCTAAGAAACTCAGGGCAACACTTCTCTCACCTCTTATATCCTGGGTAGGGTTAACTCAAAGTTTGTGCCATGGTGACCCATGAGCAATTATCTTACCTCTTTATGCAGGATTTAAGCACCTGACATGAAGATGACCTTACTAAAGTAGCCTCAATCTGCCACTCAGATCTACTTGAGTCTTTCTCCCCCATCACTTTTCCCTCGAATCAGCTAGTGAATATGATCAAGTTTCCCATTAGACTCTAATCTTTAGGATAGATCAGGTAAATGTCAGAATGTTATTCTTGTGCTTATGAATTATTCAAAAATATTTTAAAGTAAAGCTATTATTGGCACTGCAGTGACCTGAAAGGAATTTAATTTTTATAGTACTGTAAATGAAATTGATGCTGTCTGAAAAAAGGGGAACATTTTGGAGAGGGGAATTAGCATGTGTCACCTAGTGTTTCATGTATTTTGTTACCAAAGCACATTCTGCCAATTCTTTCCCAACAATTTCATACAAACACCCACAAAGATACAAGTGCATCAATGTATGTGCTCACATGCGCATGCACACACACACACACACACACACACAAATGAGTATCGTAATAATGTAATAAAGTTCCATAATTCTTTTTTTTATCTTGATCCGAATGAACTTTTAAAAATATATTTGAGACATCTCCATATAGTTGGCAAAATATGTTTTTGCCTACAGCATTATTATTTAATCTGATGTTTTTCCTTTGTTCAAATATATAATGAAATATTTTCCATATCAACTCAATTTTATTTTGGCAAACTGACAACTCTATATATCAAAATAAAATTTACTGGTTATCTGTGCATATTTCTGTAAATGTGGCTGTATTTTTCATACACATGTACAAATACACATACTGTAAAATCAGCCTAAGAATAGCAAGATCAACTTTGAGCTTAGAGGTAGGTATCAGAAAAGGGAGCAGATTTTTAAACATATTAACCTTATTTTGTCAAAAGAAGGACAATTAACAAGAAAACAGAATTCCTTATGAGATACTTTATACAGAAATGTTAAAGAGATGAACAAAATTAGAAAATGGGACTATTCTGCCGGATAAAATTCTAAAAGGGGCTTTCCTTCCCCCCTCAACACTATTAACAATCTGTAGGTTGGACAGAAGAAAACACATTTAATCCAGCTCTGGAGCTAGATATCACACTATATCTCACTTACAGATCAGGAATAGTATGTTGGACTGAAACTCTTATCATGGCACAACATGTGTCCACTGAGCATTCCATTAATCATCTAGCTTTGTAATTTTTAGCAGATATATGATCATCATTATTCTAAGGCTATTTTTTAAAAACATTTTACAACAATGACATGATTATTTTATCCTGTATCTGGACAGGCCTAAAGTGAATATTATAGAAGCATGGCAACTGGTACAAAGACAAAAATGCCATTATAAAATATTACAATATAAATGTAACATATTAAGATAAAAGAAAACCAAAGTAAAAATAAGTTTTATAATTTGACAGCAAAAAAAAATCTGTCCAATTATACACTATTATTTCATCTTCAAATATTAAGATGCATTCAATCAGATGCTTTAATGTTAGAATATTCGGCAAACAACCAAGAATAGATGAAGAAGTGGTACATAGCTGCATCTCAATATAAAACCCCAGGGAAAATACGAACATGCTGATCAGGCTGAATGCCAAATTGCAACTAGAAATAAAAACAAGATAAGAAGCATGAAAGAAAAAGTGTATCCCAAAAGTCAATTGAAAAGACAGATAATAAAATGTCTAGAAGGCCAATCAGTTTTTCCCTTTTCTCTACAGTGCTTTTACCTTGCCATTGACTTAATTGAAACAAATTATTTATTTAGGAAAACAAAATGGAAACTTGGAAAAAAAACAAAACTTTTTTTCCCTTTCCTAATTGCTACTTGAATATTTTTATACATTATTTTGGACATTGTTCTTAATTTCTGTTTGGATTATGATGAGACCCCTTACATCCCGAACATAAACTGTTTTAATTCCTTCCCTCAAAACGACACTATAGAGTACTGCACATCAGAACAACTAGACAAAAGAAGAGTTTTTTTTCAAACACGATCACTCTGCTAAACAAATAATTTCCTCAACACTGTCCAACTATTTACAAAGTCTGCACTACTATTACTATTAATCTTGTCATCACTACTTATCACCCTTATCACCCATGCGCTCCCACTTGTGACTGTATGACTGTAAGTTTGTCGCTTGTATCCTTATGATCTATATTGACTGTTTCCTAGTATGATTTGATTGCTTATTGTACCCTATGACTATTATTGTGTATCTTTTTTATGTATACTGAGAGTATTTGCACTAAGATAAATTATTCATAACAGAGCCTGTAATCTTGAACTTCATGACAACAAAAGAATAAAGTGCTTCTCAAAAGGGGTTTTGTCTTTTTTTCTTCAGTATCTAATTGGAAAGGTCATTAGTATGCTCAAAGGGTTAATATACTCATAAGTCACTTTCCTTAATGTTCCCTAGATTACTTAATTATCCTTCTGCTATTGTTTAATGCTTACCAATAATAAGAAACATCTTAGAAAACTTACTGGAATAGTAAAATATCCACAATGAATACTTTCAAAGTTCTGATAAATGTCTTAAAATGTTCTTTAGAATATTATCAGGAATAAAATTCTTTTTTGAGATTGCATATTATAAGCAGTTGATTTTTATACAACTTCAGCGATACAGCAAGTGCTCTATATGAATAAAGCCAAACTTATCCAATATTCCAGAAAAAGCCAGCTCAAGCCTGAAATCTGTTGAATTTTCTAACAGTAAGGACAGAAACAAAATAATTTGACTTTTATGTGAATTTTTTTCCTTAGTACATCTTTAATGCCAATATTAGAGGCTTGATGGTCTTGCAGGCTGCTTGGCTTCCTATTAAGAATATATCTGAAGATTTTTAAAAGAAAACTTTACATAGGATGTTAATTTTACCTTAGGCAGTACCTGTATCAATAAGAAATGTATATTTAAACAATAGAAAAAACATACCATATTTCTAAGTTTGCATGCCAAAAAAAAATTAAATATAAATTATTGCAGGATGCTAAAGAAAGAGGTGGCCTAGAATTAAATTACAATTAAAATTGTATTTTACTGTTTCTTGTCAGGTATGGATAAAAGATTGGGTGAGTGAGAAATAGGAAGTTATTGCAGTTGAAAGAATATGATTTGAGATTTAGATGGCATGGCTATTTAAATTTTTGTATGACAAAGTTAAGGTTAATATAGATTTTCAAAATCATTTTATTAGGCATCGTATATTTAAGATTTTGAACAGATATAGAATACAGTTAATTCGCCAGAGTCCTCTATGGTTGTCATTCCAATAAGCTTTTAAAGCTTTTTTAAAGACGATAAATGTAAGTTACATAAATTTTGTTGACTTATGCTAATTTGTTTTTCTGAAGCAGAATCTCAACTAAAAACAACAGAAAAATTGGAAATGGAAGTTCATACCTGTGAATGGTTTGCTTATGCTCAGTTGACAGAAATACTGGGCAAGATGGAAAGAATTGGACAAAAAGGATTTGATTTTACTGATGAAAAAACTAATTTTGAATTGGATTTGTGTTCAGTGACAAGCACATTATTGCTAAGATATACAAACTATTGTTTAAAATGAAAATGTTAATGAGTGCATGACTAAATGGGCAGATATGTTTTGGATGTAATATAATGCTTGAACTATAGGAATATATGTGAGTAAAGGATTGAAATTTATTCTGAATTACAACTACACCTCCAATAGAATATATTATTCTATATTGTAACCTTTGTTAGATCAATGGCTACCATTTGATTCACAAATCAAGGCTTCCATTTTTTTAATGAATTTATCTTGCCTTTCATAATCTCTTCAATCCTGCTTATTAGTCATTCTGTTCTCTTGATTTTGTGGGATTTTTCCTGACGTAGCTGAAATTCCACACTGCAATTTTAAACAATTGTAACTATAGGAAAAATACTCTCTCTGATCATTTTTCTTTTCACCAACTCCTTATCCTGCTCTTCTGGAGTTTAAGGTCACTTTGTTAGACTTGTTTGGCAAGTGTCCATATATCTGCACATCATTGTTACTCAATCATAATTAAGATTTGGAAAAGATATTGGATTCCCTTTATGATTAAGTGTAGTATGGGAGCTAATCATGTTGGCTCCTTTATGCTTTTCCAGACACAATAATTTAGGATATTTATAAATGTGGTTTCTGTGCATTTTCTAAATATGTAAGATTGATTTAAGCCATCTGTTACTATTACTGTTTATTTTTCAGATGTTTCTCTAATTTCATTTTCATCAACATGTATGAATGTATTTATTTATTCCAAATTATTAGCTATCCAACTCTAGTAGATTCTGAGCATGGCATATTTCCTTGTTTTTCTTGATCATTGTATGTCTCTTGTATCAAGTTACTTTAGGGGATTTACATGGACATACATAGGGAAACAGAGAAAGAATTTATTCAGTTATTTGGGAATTATAGTTTGTAGGTATCTACATTCACAGGGCAACTCTTACTAAGCCATCTGTTGATGTTACTACGTGTAGATGTACTACATACAACTGTGTATAACATACATAATGTTGTGGGAAATAATATAGCAAGAACCATGCTGTCAAGTCAAAATGTTTAAATAATCCTTTCAGTATATTCATACCTAGACAAAAGGGACAAGGTGCTTAGAAGAGCTCATGTCAATTAGATTAACTAGCCATACTATAAGGAAATTGCTCCTGAGCCTTCTGGAGTTAGGAAAAATCCATTCGTCTCTGCAGTTAAAGGCCCGAAAGTCATCACACCACAGGAATTTTAGATGCTGTGTTTGTGAGCTGTCCTGTGTCTTAAATTATTTATTGATATAAATTCAACAAACAAACAAATACAAACAAGGATAATTTTCATTGAAAAATCTATTTCCCATTAGCACCTCAATCTGGATCAGTTCTTCTGGTAGTTGCTTCAACTGAGTGCAAATATTATGCATCTATTGATTACACAACCTACTTTTGAATTTTTAAAGAGTGTAATATTGTAGATTTTGGCCAAGTGCACATTTTAATTTCTTGTCTGCGTGTGTGTGTGTGGTTAGTGCGCGCGCGCTCACTACAATAAAAAAATATGGAAAAGAGAAAATAGGTTGTGATTCTCACTGTTTATTTTTAGTTTGCAATCTGGAGCTATATGAAATAAAATCACAGGTCTAATGAATGGACTATGTATAGATAACAATGGAAGAATAGAAAACATAAGTGAGGAATGGATATCTAAATAATAATAAATTACGAACAATTCACTTCTTTTATATGCGTGAAGAAAAACTTGGTTGTTCTCTTATATGTTCATACCCAAGCTACTGATAGCATTTGAATGTCTGCCTTTGCTTGCCTGTTTAATGTAAAAGTTAATGTAGCTATAATAGCCTTAATTTACAAACCATTTTCCATGAATACATGATACAACTACACTTTCACTACAATATTCTTCCATATTGTAACCTTTGTTGGATCAATTATTACCCTTTGATTCACAAACTTTGTGGAGCCATAAAGTGCAATATTCTCAAGGAAGTAAATAATGTTTATTTATAGCTGTATCTATTTGAAATGGGATACACAATAATAGTAAGCACACTTGACATTCATACTTTTCAAAAGCCAAATCTTGTGTTGCAAGGTGTTCTCTTTATACATGGGAATGTCCAGATCCTTGTGTAGTCCTACCTTTATGCTTTAATCAATAGTAAACAATTATTTGCCAATGATGAACTGTATATGTATGCTCATTTTTAGTCACCATTCATAAGAACTTTATTGCCATGATTTAGTACTTTCCTTCTTGATACCAGGAAACCAGTGATTCACTATAATTGATAGCTGTAAATCAAGAAAGCCTCCCCAATTATTGGCATTTTCCTAGTGGTTCTCTTATTATCATTATAATATATTTCTATTTCACTACTTCTGAAATACAATCATGCTGCTTAGAATCTTTCAGATCAATTAAGCTGCAAGTGATTTTTTTGTCAAATTGTTTTGAACTCCAGATAACTTTACCTTTGGTCATTATCTACCAGTTCAGAATATTGAAAGTGTTATTAGAAGTTCACTGGTTTTTTTGTTTTTGTTTTGCCAAGGATATTTCCAGCTTTTTAAAAAAAGAATGGGATTACCTATATCACTGTTGTTTAACAATGATGAAACTTGGTATCTGCTAATGAACTACATATGGGAAGACCGTAGTGAAACAGTAACTAGTCATCTGTATCCTGTGGCCTTTCAACTATGTATTTTAATACATTATTTCAATGAAATTCGGCTGTAAATGTAACAGAGCAAGGTAGAGACCAATGAATGGCAAGGAATGTTTAACAATAAAATTTTTAGCATTTGCTCAATATGGGCCCCATGACCAGAATTTGTAGCTTTACTGGAAGTTCACCAAGGAAACAGAGCACAAAGCTTTCCGTAACACTTTTTGCTTTGGTTCCTAAAGTACCCTTCTGTTGCTTGGAAAATAATAACAGAGAATACTTTCTTCCTATATAATGTTCATTTATAAAAGAGTCATCTTAAATTCAGGAATGCTTTTATTTTGAGCAAATTTAATATTAAGAGATCCTTAAATCTGCATAATGAGCATAGGATATAGCAGCCAAAATAAGGAGCAAGGTTTTCCTGTTTGATGGCTTGTGAAGGATTTTGCATAATAAGGTTATCCAGAAAGCAAAATAATCTTCTATTTTGCCAACTGAAATAGAAAGGTAGTAAGATATGTTGATAATATCTTATTCTTATAGATTTAAATGTATGTATTTCACTGTACTGGACTTTTTATAATTGATTCTTTAATTACTTTATAAGTTAGTGGTAAACAAATTAACACAATTGATAACCATATATAGAATTGTAAATATTTGCTCCTAAAATGATATTTTATTTATTTATTTGGTTTTTTATATTATTTTTATGCCACCAATCTCACTGTTACAATGACTCTGGATGGCTTACATTATAATTACAATGTGAAAAAGTCCTGTAAGACAATTAAAATTAGAGCAATTAAATATAACAGCTAAAAGCCAGGGCTAATTAAAGCTAATTCTCCATCTGGCCAGTAATCCTTAATATAATAGAGCCCTCTGAGGACCCTGGACCAAGTGGCAGAGCTAAATCTTCAGACTCTTCTAAAAGTGTGGAGATGGGTTTCCCATAAATATTATACCCCACTTTTCTTTCTGTGGTGTATTTTTTCACTTTTTTTTAAAAAAAAGCTCTTTCTATGGTTTTTTAAAATTTCCTTGACAGTTCCTAACATATTTAACCCAAATTACATGATTCTGTGATTTCATCCAAGCTTTCTCTCTTTTTCATACACACATATATGTAGTTCTCAACTTGCAATCATTTCAGTTATAACATCATTGAAAAAAGTGGTTTAGGACTAGTCCTCACACATACAACCACTGCAGCACCCACATTATCACAACTCAGGTCTCAGCAACCATTTATTTATAACAATTGCAGCATGCCAGATTATGTGACTGACATTTGGAACATTCCCAATTGACTTCAAAGTCAATGGATAAAATCAAACTCATTTAACAATCATATGATATACTAAACAACTACAGAAATTTGCTTGACAACAGTGGAAAAATCAGGTTGGACTCATTTAACAATTGGCTTGCTTAGCAAGATAAATTCTGCTACCAATTGTGGTTGTAAGTTGAGGACTAACTGTATGAGAGAAATCTTTACCTTGATTCAAAGGGAAAATAGACCTGCTAGTGCTTCTTTTCAATAAAATATTAGGCCTAATGAAATTGGAGCACAGTCCTGGTGGTCCTCAATTAGCAACTGTTTGTTTAATGAACATTCAAAGTTACAACATCAATAAAAAAGTGACTTATAACCAACATTCTCAGTCATCCGGGTCATGGTTGTCCTAAATATGCTTTTTCAAGAGACAACTGGATTTTCTGGTTTTCCTTTGAAGACATTTTGCTTCTCATCCAAGAAGCTTCTTCAGTGAAAGAAGCTGAAGAGCTGAAGAAGTATCTTGGATTAGAAACATCTTCAAAGAAAAATCAGATAGTTCAGTTGCCTCTTGAAAAAGCAGCTTTGTGATTACTAATGACCATTTTTACCGTAATACTTACAACTTACAGCATTCCCATGGTCACATGATCAAAATTCATGAGCTTTGCAACTGACTAATATTTATTTATGCAGTTGCAATGTTCTGGGGTCATGTGATCACCTTTTGCAACTTTCTGACAAGCAAAGTCAATGGCGAAGCCAGATTCACTTAACAGCCGTGTGACTAACTTAAATAACAGCAGTTATTACATAACAACCATGGCAAAAAAAAAGTCATAACATGGGGTACAACTCACTTAAAAGTTTCACTTAGCAGCAGAAATTTTGGAGTCAACTGTGGTCGTAAGTCGAAGACTGTATTGCTTCAATGTCTTAAAACTCTGCATCAACTAATTGCGGGGTAGGGGGAGAGATGCATTTATGCAAAAGGAAAAGTGCCTGAACAATCTGTATTGAAAATGTTAAAATAGTTTTCACATTGTAATTATATAGGAATTAAATACGGAAAATCATTAAAACAGGAAATAAGTGCATATATTCCCATATTATTAAGACTTTTCAAAATCTTCCTTGTATCACATCGATTCTTGACAGACCTGTTATATTCAGATCTGAGGTCACCTATTTTTTTTCCATCTGCTATTAAACTGGCAGGCTATAATCCTATTTTTACTGAAAGCTAATCATTAGAAAGTGAATGTCACTCCAATATTACAGCTATATTTTTTAAAGTGAGATCAAAAGCTTGTTCAGTTTGGTTTGCTGACCTCCCCAGTGAGAACTTCCAAATCATTGCTTCTAGACAATTCTTATAGAGAACTGCTGACACATTGTCCTCATGGAGAAGAAACCTGCAGTTGGTCCTTGTAGCTAACAAAACCTTTTAAGCTCCTGCCAGCAAATCCATGCAGAAGAAATGATTAAGAAAATGCCACCTCCAGGCATCCAGGGGAAAAAAAAAACTTTGCACAATAAACCAGATGGGATAAAATTAGACTATGTTATCAACTCTGAAAAGCTAAACATTAATGCTGTAATTGCAGCTAGAAGTGTGTTACAGAATGCTGATAAAGTAGCTTTGAATTAAAGATGGATATGGATTAAAATACAAATTGTATTTCTGCCAGTGAAAGTACAAAATATTACCAGTCATTTCATTTTAGAAAGTATGATTTTAAATAAAAGTGTGACTGGTGAAATTGTTTCTAGTATAGTCACATAAAATGCTATCAATTAATTATCAATTAATTTTGCTCTTAAATTCAGAAGAAATAAAATAATAAAATATTAGCTAAATTGCTGCTTTGCTATAGCTAGCAGACTCCAGCCTTAAATGTTACACTAAAAATAGAATGCCAAAATAACAAAATTGCAACAAAAATGTATTCTTTATTGGTATTGTAACTGGAAGAAATATAATAAAAAAAGAAAATAAGCAAAACCAGAATATCACTAATGTTACATGAAATTGAAGGAAAAATAATCAAATCCCCCGGCAACTAAGATTAACCTGAGCACAACAAAGCCCCCAACTGAACAGAACACACCCCCAGCAAATCAGAACACAGCCAACCCCCCAACCAATCAGAACACACCCCCACCCAATCAGAACACAGCCAAGCCCCCACCCAATCAAGTCACACCCCCACTAGCAGTTAAAAGGAAGAAGCAGCTGCAAGCTCACATTACTCTGAGATGCACAAAGCCAAAAACACAAGGCTGAAAATGACGAATGAGATTTTGTCGAAACGTTGCCAAGATACTTCCAATTTTACGTGGGACAAAACCCAAATAACCAAAGATCCACATACAAATACCCGTAAAAACCCCAGAAAACAAATATTGCACCTCTACGGGGAGGAAACCCACCATCGGACCAGGACTTATGAAAAACTTGAAGTCCAAAGAGCTTCCATTTTATGTGACCTCGCGTTCCTACGCAACTGCCGATATCAAAATTTAATCCCCATAAGCTTCCAATTGAAATTCCACGCCAACACAGCAGCCACCAAACGCATCCTAAAAAGAACAGAATTGGCCCTAATTAGAAATGAACTTCACACAAAAAGATTCCTCCTAGACCAAATCAACAAAGATCTCCTCACACTTCACCTCAGACTCAGCAACAAGATTCACCCCGCACTTTGGGACAAATCCAAACAACTCGCTGTCTGGAGAGCCAAAACACAGACTAACCTCAAGACAGACACACACACCAACAAACTCAGAAAACTACAAAAACGCCAGAAACAAACTCCTCCCCCCTCACAGCCACACATGAAACAAACAGTGCACAACATCTCAGACAAGATCCTCACCAAAGCCGAAACCAATATCCTTTCAAAAGGATTCAACTTTGCTGTCGCTCCCAAACACATTCCCACGGAAACCATTATATGTGGAGTTGAAACCAGCCTGACCAAAACCAACCCTGATGATGCTAACAGAATCAGACTCGAAATCACCTCTGCACCAGCAAACCACCCAAAAGCAACTTATCCAAAGAACAAACTGCATTACTTAACCTGAAAGGAGGCACCAGAATAATAATCCTACCAGCAGACAAGGGAAACGTGACAGTTGTTATGAACACATCTGACTACCAAACCAAGTTAACCAGCCTACTCCAAGACCCCACATACAAACCCCTAAACACAGACCCCACCACCTACCTAGAAAAAAACACCAGATCCAAAATAAAAGCCTCCCCCATCAGCGAAGAAATCCAGCAAAGAATCATACCCAGAGAGAAATCATCCAGATGCCCTAAGCTTTATGGTCTCCCCAAGATACACAAAGAAGGAATCCCACTCAGACCAATAGTCAGCTCCATAGGCTCACCTCTACAAAACCTGGCCAAATTTCTTGCCAAACAACTACAACCCTATGCAGAATCCATCAACTCACATGTAAGAAACTCATTCCAGTTCATCGAGATCATAAAGAAACAAAACTTACAACCTAGTGACCTACTAGTAAGCTTCGATGTCATATCCCTCTTCACCCAAGTGCCAATAAAAGAAGCCTTGACAGCCATCCAAAACAAATACAACCCCCCCAAGCACATCCTAGATCTAACCAACCACTGCCTATCCAATACATACTTCACCTACAATGGACAAAAATACAAACAAATAGAAGGAGCACCCATGGGATCACCCCTCTCACCTGTCATCGCAAACCTCTACATGGAACACTTTGAAACACAAGCGCTAGAAAAATACGAACCCAAACTCTGGCTCAGATACGTAGATGACACCTTCATAATCTGGCCACACGGGAAAGAAAAACTGAACAACTTCCTCACACACCTCAACAGCCTACACCCCAAAATACAATTCACCATGGAAACAGAAGCCAACAATCAACTTCCCTTCCTAGATGTCTTGGTATACAAAAGATCCAATGGCTCCCTAGGACACACCATCTACCAGAAGAAAACACATACAAACCGCTATCTACATGCACTCTCACACCACCACCCAGCACAGATCAATTCCGTAGCCAAGACACTCATCTCCAGAACAAAATGCTTAGCCGATGAACAACACCAAAAAACCGAACTACACACTCTCACCAACGTACTTACAGACAATGGATTCCAAAGAAAGAAGATTACCCACCTAATCCAAAAAGAAACCCCAACCAAAATCCAAGACAGAGAACAAGAAAATGGCAAAGCCCTCCTCCCATATATAAAAGGCACTACAGACAAAATCAGCAAGATCCTCCAAAAACACAACATCAAAACAGCATTCTGCACAAACAGAAAAATATCCACCATCCTAAGAAACCCCAAAGACAAAATCGAATTAGAAAACCAAGGAGTATACGAAATCCCCTGCACTGCCTGCCCTACCACATACATTGGACAAACCAACAGAAGAATAAGTGCACGCATTGAAGAACATAAGAACTCAATCAAAAAAGAAGAAACGACCTCTTCCCTGGTCCAACACCTCAAAGCCACAGGACATGAAATTGATTTTAAAAATACCAGAACGATCGCCAAGGCTGAACACTTCAACAGCAGAATAATCAGAGAAGCCATAGAGATAGAAAAACGCCCACATAGCATGAACAAACGAGATGACACCTCCCGCCTTCCAGCCATTTGGAAACCCACCCTCATGAACAGACGAGTACCTAACATGAAGAATGACACCAGTCCCACACCCATGAGAGCCACACAAGATGCCACCACCACACTTCCATGTAGAAAACAGACTCACACCCACTCAGAAGATGAAACACGACCATGGACCAGAAGCTGCACTGCAGCTGCATCACTACCCACTTCAAACCCCTCCGAGCCATACATGAAGCAAACCGACACCCACTATGAAGATGCAGCACGACCACGAACTCGAAGCCAAACAGCAAGATCACAGCTCACCAACTCAAATCCCCCAGCAACTAAGACTAACCTGAGCACAACCAAGCCCCCACCTGAACAGAACACGCCTCCAACCAATCAGAACATGGCCAACCCCCCAACCAATCAGAACACAGCCAAACCCCCTACCAATGAGAACACACCCCCACCCAATCAGAACACAGCCAAGCCCCCACCCAATCAAGTCCCACCCCCACTAGCAGTTAAAAGGAAGAAGCAGCAACGGAATCGTGGACAATAAACTTGATCATATTGCAACAACAGTAAAGTATAATAGAAAAACTCTTCCTAAATCTTTTTTTAAAATGATAGATGAATTAACTCTAAAAGACATATGGAGAGAAAGAAATGTTAAACTTAAGCAATATACGTTCTATTCAAATAGACATTTATCATGGTCCAGACTTGACATGATTTGGATTTCAACAGACTTAATATCTAGCGTTCAAGAAGTAAATATTGAAACAAGTACTTGGGCTGATCATAACCCATTGACAATCAAGGAAGAAGCAGCTGCAATCTCACATCACTCTGAGAAGCAAGAGCCGAAGACAGAAGCCTGAAGATGATGAATGAGACTTCATCGAAATGTTGCCTAGATACTTCGAATCTTATGCGGGAGAAAACCCGAACAACCAAAGATCCACATACAAATACCCGCGAGAACCTCAGAAAACAAATATATATACATATGTATACATGTTTTCTTAAGTTTTCACGAGTACTTACATGTATGGCATTCGGCTTTGTTCGGGTATTTTCCCATGTCATTGTAGTTGTGCTTTTAAAGTTGTAGCAATGTTTCGGCAGAATCTCATCTGCCATCATTAAGCTTCTGATGGCAGATGAGATTCTGCTGAAACGTTGCTACAACTTTAAAAGCACAACTACAATGACGTGGGAAAATACCCAAACTAAGCTGAATGCCATACATGTAAGTACCCGCGAAAACTTAAGAAATATATACATATATATAAAATTTCCATTCAATTTTATTTATATTCACAAATGGTCTGAACTGGACATATCATGCCAGGACAGATCAATAAGAATATTAAACAGAATATTAAACAGAAGTATAATTAATTTTAGAAGGAAAGTGTCTCTATATATATCAGGTACAAATTCAGAGGTAGTTGCTCTGATGAATAATAAGCCAGTAGCATTTTCTCTATTATGTGGATTCCCCTCCCCCAAATTGGCATAGTAAAGAAGTAGCATAGTATCTTTATTTCTTGCTAATCTTATATACCAAAATATATTTCAGACTTAAATGTACTATGTTATTTATTTTTTCCTGCTGTAAAATTAGTAAAGTCTGAAATATATTTGTTAAATTATTTTCTTTTCTAATAAATTGGGGTGATACAGAGAAAAATTAGTATAGCAGTAGTTTGTGGTAGTTTGCACTTACAATAACTGAAAAATAATAACTGAAAAATAATATTTACCTGACAAGAAAAGGTAATGACAAGACAAACTTCAAATCCAGAATCACTTTTTCAAGCATTTAGAGTTAGAATTTAAAAATTGAGTTTATGTTAATATTAGGTTGTAGCTGGATACATATTTGGAATAAAACCCAGTTATGAATTCTTTGTTATTGACTAATTCTAAGAGTTTTTTTAAGGTTCTAAAGAAAATCACGTTTGAATAGCTGTTTACCTTTCCATTAGAGTTCCATTTATAACAATGCAATAATACCTTATGAAATGATTGGATAAATACTTTGCCTAATTACGCATGTATAGTAGTTCCCTAAATACAAGTTGAATAAAGATATTATATAAAACATGTTTACAGTTATGATTTATGAGGCCTTAATTTCATCTCAGTGTTCTGCTGACTAGAATTGGCCTTGAGAAATCTCTTAGGAGAGGAGACAGAAGAATTATAGCACAATAATATTCAAACAGCAGTATACTCTGTTTAAACTCCACAGGTTTCTTTAAATTAATAGCACTTAGCTCGTTCATATTTCTGGAGGATACATGGCAGCAGTTTATAATTACCTAGAACCTTACAAACATTGTTTTAGATACTGTGCAATAAAAAGAAAATATTGTGAGTGGCAAAATTATACACTATTAGCATTTTTAAAATGTGTATAACTGTATCTAAAAAGAATTGTTATGATTTGCTAATATCATATCTTTTATCATTCTTACCCAGATTGGAGTTTTACTTCAAAGATTAAATTAAGATTAGGTGGTGGATAGAATTTTTTTTTAGCAAAGTGACAAATAGCATGGCACAGCCCTTTAATATACTGAGAACCACAAGTTGCCCATAAAGCAGTATGATTACTTAATATGAGATATATGACCTTTTGTTCTAATATGCTGTCCTCTTTCTGTAATGGAAAGTGTTGGAATTTATTATTTACAAGGAAGATAATATAATAGAGTTCATAACTGAGAAGAAAGTACAATAATTATATCTGGCCTGGAATACTGGCACATTAACCAGGCTTTAAAACATGGTGCATGGTGGTTTAGTATAATCTGAATCTTTCAAAATTGTCGTAAATGATTGATAGATATGAACACCTTTTTCCAAGGTCTCACTGTTGGCAGAATCAATCAATCTAGAGCGGTGTGTCAAACTGGATTTCTTTGAGAGCTGGGTCAGCATTGTATCTCTTCTCCTTGGGCCGGCCAAAGGGGGAGATGGGATGTATGTTTCCTGCAGCACCCTGCTGGTCAAAATGGGGCACAAGAGACTGTGTGCACACACCTCCCACACCTTATTTTCAGCCTAGATAGCCTCCTGCAGCACTTTGCTGGACAAAACATCCAGCCCCCCCACACTCCATTTTGGCGGGCAGAGGCACTGCAGGCCAGTCCTTTGCTATTTCCAGGCTGGCCCCACAGACCAGATTTAAGCCACCATGGGCCAGATCCGTCCTCAAGCCTTGAATTTGACACCCCTGATCTAGATTCTGAGCAGACATCTCATATCTCCAATATCAGGCTATTGCTTAGCCAACATGAATGGGATTTGTTACAACATGTATTACAAATTGATTACAAAAATATTACAGAAATTTTTCACAGTATGGTCCTACTAAGGGTTCTAGACATCCATAACCAGAATTTTTCCAAATTTTCCACTTCTGCATCTCTTGCACATCTAAACTAAACGGATTATAGTTCATGTATCTGTACCAAATTTCAAAATGTAGCTTGAAAAAAATATTTTAGGAAAGATAACAAAATGTTCAATCCTGAGCTACAAATATTCTCTTCTTTCGATACCAAAATGCATTTGGTAGAGTTTCAAATTGTTTAAAATGATATAAATTTGCATCAGTAAAGGATCATTTGGACCATGAGATTCAGTTCACCAAATTAAAGCTACAGCAGCCCAAGAAATCAATTTGGATGGTTTTTTCAAACTTCTTCCCAGTCTTGGCCAAAAAGTGCTTCCAGGCTAGACTGTTAATAAAAACTGCTAAGTTGCTAAATCAGATGCAGTCCAGCAAGTCATTTAGGGCAAGAATGGTAGTAAAATCTTCTAAGAAAGTCACAAAGGACCTACCAAAGTTTCTGGTATCTACTTAGTGTCAAAGTAAAGTGTATACTAGAAGACAAACATCAAAGCAGAATGTTTAATTTTACTGAGGAAATTTGTGACTTGGGATTGGGGGGGTAAAATATAAAGAAAATCTTTTCAGCTTTAGAGGGCCTAAAGCTGCTCTCGCATTATTTTTTAAAATATTTTTTTAATATGAGTTTAAAATGATATTTAATATTTTTAAAAAATATGGTTGCCAACTGAAACATTAAGGCTTCAACTTGATGCTTGGTGTTGACACCCCCAAGTATCTTATATGCTAGGATATAAAGCAAGTAATGTTTTACCACTGTACCGTAATATTCAAATCAAAATTACTTTTTCATCTGTAACACTTTTCTCACTATATCACAAGTTCATGTACTTGCCTGAAGATATTGTGATCTGTTTCAGCTGGCCAAAGAAATAAACTGGCTTTTCATTTGTTTTTTGACGTAGCTTCCTTTGTGTTTATTTATTTGCCTGAGCCCGTCTGCTTCTATAGGTTGCTGATTCTTGATCAATGCTTTCTTTTATATCTTCTTCTTTTTGCTTTTTTTTCTTCTTCACTGAACTTTCTATCTGGTAACTCTTTAGTCTTAACAAGGCTTGAAACTTGACTTTTATATATTGCATAATAATTGAAACAAGATTTCAAACTTGACAGTAGAATACCTTAAAGGAGAGATATGGTTTCCCATTTTCTTTAAGAGCCAAATTAATGTATGGGTAGATTTCAGTTTATAATGTAATCATCATCTTAGAAACAAGCACATAAAACAAAACAAAAAACCCTTAGTTTTATGAAATAGGTAATACTTTTTGTATTTTCTGTTTTTTGTTGGCAGAAAAAAAGACAAGAGAAAGAAAAGAAAAAGAAAAAAGAAAAGAAAAAGAAAACCAGTTGTCTGTTGATTGGCAACTAATAGATTTTACTATTAGATAGGTTTGTTGTTATTGTTTATTATCTATTTGTTAAATAGATTTGAAAGCTTGTTTCACATTTCAGAACCATCTCTTTAGAAAATTCTCCTAACTATCATTGTTGAACTCCACAATTAACTAAAAGCACTATAGTATCCATGTGGTGGAACTGAATGACAAGAAACATCTATGATAATATTTCAGATTGTTTTCTATGATTAACCTAATAGTCTATGATTTATCTAATATCATCTTGAATAAATATAAATTCTCTTAGTTTTTGCAAATAATAACGGGATAAGAACAACAGAGTTTAAATATCAGTTATTTAATGCAATAAGTATTATTTTCCATGCACAGAGTTTGAATTCAAAGAACACAGAAACATAAATATAATAAAGTCAATTATCATTAAAACTTTCAGTTTCTTCTAGAACTTGTAGGAGATGGGAAGGCATACCTTTTATTCTCCATGAATTTTATACAACTGTCCTTCGGTAAATACATATGACTCTTGTATGAAGATATCAGGTATATTAAATCACTTCAAACATCACTAAAGCAAAAAATAAACATGACAAATACTTTATTTTTCCCCACTCAGTATTTATATCTTGCATCTAGTCATGATCACTTCTATTCAATGAAAAAAGATAGCCGTAATAGTTTTCTGTAGAACTTAAACATATTAAATTTTACTGGAATTTCATCATTTCTAGATATTCTTTCTTTCTTAGAAAATCCAAATTTTAAAATACATGCCATGCTTACCTTTCACTTCCAAACTATTGCCTTCAGTTAGCACAACTTTGCATTTTCCCAACAAACCACATGAAGAAAGTTTTAATGGCATGATCAGTTTGTTAATAGAAAAAAATTACACAGGCCCAATAGTGAGCTCCTCTTTGAAAAAATTCTTCAAGCCAGTCATCAGTTTTGACAGACACTATTTGGGAATATTGTATTTCGGGTTTTCTGCTTTGGACTGTAAGAGGAATGGGTACTATTAGTCTATAATCATGTTTGTTTCTCTATGTTAAGTGTCACATACATCAGACAGGACCATTTTATAGCCCACAGGCCACATCTGGCCCTTTAACTATCCCTGTCCAGGCTGCATGAAGTCAATTAGCAGTTAAAAATCAAAAATAAATAAGCACACTGCAGAGGGCAGGAGAAGAAGCTGAGTTAGGTCCCGCAACTCTGGCTCTGCATAGATGCCATGTGCTCTTTTAGTTGTAAACTGAAGAGAACAAGGAGATAAACCACTTTGCTGTGCTTAAGCAGCATTTGGTCTTCCCTTGGAGCAGCTTGACAGGTGGAAGTGATAGTGTTTAAAGACATCAAATTAGGTTACATTGATTTGGCTCTCCACAACACTCCCAGTTTCTCATGTGCCTCCTTGGGAAAATTAATTGCTTAGCCCTGACATACATCAATGGTTTTATAAATGATATGTTTATATTATGGAAAGTGAGCACAGCATGGGAACACCTAGTATTAATAAATATGATCAGTTATAAAGAGATTCCTTTTCACATCAATTTTGTTTCAATTTTAATCTTTAAATATTTACTACAGTCCTTACAGTATATTTTGTAATATATTTTATAAAGATTGAGAATGTTGAAACTTGTAGGAAGATATTCTTTATATTTATTTCAGATCGCTAACTAGTTTAAACTTACTAAAGACTTATGTGGGTAATAAGTAATCCACTTGAAATTGAAGAAACAATTATTGTTCAAGTTGTAAGCAAATATAAATGGGAGGAATATTAATGTAAAAAAGAAATGGTAGAAATGGTAATAGCTTCCGTAGACATCACTATTTTACTGATCTGAGTTGGGTATATTTAACAGAAAAAAACATTTGTCTTAAGAAATATTTCAGTGAACTGAATCAAATGTATAGTTCCAGCTTTGAATAATATGTGCTTTTACAATGCATTATTCTAAACTAGTACCCAATATGTAAGTTGGTTTCGATCTCTACTTCTAATCAGATTTATCAGGAAGATCTTCAGATACATTTTCATTCACTTGTTTAACAATAAACAATATGGATAGTGATTTAATAATTGGAGAATCAGGAAGATCTTCAGATACATTTTCATTTACTTGTTTAACAATAAACAATATGGATAGTGATTTAATAATTGGAATGGTTGATACTCTGAAGGAAAAGCCAGCATGTGTACTGATGTTATGAAACCTTACAGCTTACTATTCTTGTATTTTATTGTGCAAAAGAAAATTCAATAAAATAATTGCAGAATTTGGAATAAAATGTATTTGTTCCATAGAAAGGACAATGTATTCCTTTATTGAATAGTTCCTATTTTTTTATTTTTTTACCATAAGCACATAATTTTTCAGAAGTACTTGAAGATAATTTTATTATTGCAATATGAAATAATGTGCAATTTTGAAATGCATATTTTTCAGTGGATACGTGAAGATATAAATAATAGCTACTGGCTAGGCTAGTTACATTCAACTGTTCAAAAATTGTAAGAGTTCATGGAAAGTTGAGTTCCACTGACTATATGGAGTAGGAATGAAAGAAATATCTATACTTTTACTTTCAAGGCTTAAAGCTCTTATATTACTGCTAGGAATGACTATGTGCTGTCTCAAGGCCATTCAGGAAGTGTTGCAGAAGGACACAGGTTGTTTTCAGAGCATGGGATATTATACCTTTCAATTTAAATTAGAAATGCACTCCTCTGGTGCTCAATAAAGCGAGGTTAATTCATCTGTATAAATGGTTCCAGTCCCATAAATGCTGATATGAAATAAATCATGCACAGTCATACATAACTATGGACTATCAACCATCCCATAGGACATATTGAAATACAGAGTTTGTTTTGCATTTTTTCCTGCATTTTCAAAGATGTTTTTGTTTCCAGTAATAGGGCCCTGCTCTATTTGTCATAGAAAACTTTAAATTATTTCTAGCATCAATGAATTAATAAGTATTAACCAATCAGTGTTTTATTTATAATCCCAAAGAAATTCCCCCCTCCATGAAAAATTATAGCATTTTCCTAGAGAAAATGATAGGTATAATTATACTCAACAAATAAGAAAGAAACTGAAAAAAATAATGCAGCTGTAGATCTGTAAAACATTTATACAGAAAAAAAGCTTTATATTGTTAAAGGACTTTGAACACCTGGACAGCTATAGTTATGATAACGATAGGCTATTTTTGGATACAAGTGGAAATCCAGTGTAACACTGACCTTTTCAGTTGCATGACCGTAGGAGGGAGCCACATGAAAGAATTTTATTTTCTTGTAATATCACTGTGGCAAGCAAGCCAAGACAAAAGCAGAAATGATTAAAGACACAGCATCTCCCAGTTTACTTTTGAGTAGTGGAGTACAAAAGATATTGTAATGTTTAAATCAATTTCTTGGAGTTTCCCAGCAGCCTTTAAAACTGAGAGTGAGATGGTGAGAGGTGGAACAATAATAAAAACCCACCATGTGTCCTAGGGAACTTCAGTGTTAAATGTGATGATCGCAGTTTCTACTTTCCATCAATTTAGACTATGAACAAATTTTATATCATAATTTAGATAGGACAGCAAGGGAGGAGGAAATCTCATATTCACCCATTTAAATTTGAAAACAAATGTATTGATCAGCAGTAAAGATAATTTGTTCTATATTTTCTGGTGACAACAACAACAACAACAACAACAACAACAATAACAATAATAATAATAATAATAATAATAATAATAAATCAACCAACAAATTGAATGAGATTGCATAGAAAATCGAAAATCATCTGCAGACTTAGAGACTTACAAGATCTATATGGACAGAAGAATTCTGTAACCTACATTGAGGGAGAGTTTAAGAAAAAGACTTGTAAGAGTAAGGGAATGCGTCACAACCCCTGGTCAGCCAGTAACGGTGGGAACAATCAACCCTAGATTTAGGATATGGGACATATCTATTTCTTTTAATTGGCTGAATTAAGACCCTGACTGGAGTTCATGGTTCTGAATGTTGACAGTGTCTTAGATTAATAATATCAGAGAAAGGCAGAGTTGACTAGAATGCAGCAACTAGCCAACTAGGTTGTCTTATGGATTAGTGGAAAGGGATTTGTTAGGAACTAATAGTGCAGCTATACCGAAGAAAAGGGGGTGTGCATAAGCATACCAACATGCCTACTGTCCCTATTGTATTGTTTCTTTTTTTTTATTCATATCCATTTCATGTATTCATAACCATGTTTATACTTATACCTGTTATCTAATGCTTGCTTGATAAATAAATAAATAAATAAATAAGGAGAGGAGAGTGGAGGAGGAAAGAGGAGAAAAGAAAAGAGAAAAGAAAAAGAAAAGAAGAGACATCGGGAAGTAGAAAGAAATTTGGAAGAGAATTTCTTTTGAGAAAAGGAGAACAATAAGTGATAACAAGATAAGCATTCCAGGGAAAACCAGATGGGCAACATCGGGGTCTTATGCTTTGTTGCAAAGCTTGGATTCTGAATCATTGGGAACCCTAGCGTCAGTCTGCTACTGCTCAATTTTATTAATAATGTCCATCCTCCTCATCCTCATTAGTATTGGTTTCTTTTAGGATTGATTATACTTTTAAACGATGATTATAAATCCTCTTTTCTGTTTTATCATATATTTTTATAATTGTTATAATCAGTTTTAGCACTTTGTATGACTTATGCTGTTTTAGGTTTTGATTTAAAAAGTTGCATACAAATACTTTTAATAAAGAAATAGTTTTCCTCTTGGTAACATCCTGATTATTTTTTTCTCTAAAAAATATTTGTAAACTATATTTCTCTATCTCTTGCCCCCATTTTTTTTTGGTAATGGCTGCCTAATGGTTTAGCATATTTTAGGAGTCAAACCATTGTCTTAGCTGTTGTGTGAACAAGATCCTTATATTAACTAATAACATGATTCATTTGTTTGTGTATATTATATGAATTCAGTAATTGGATTTTCTTTACTGTTTTTAAGGTTTAGTGTATTTATCAACTCACCCATATCCCTAAATTTATTTTCAGCTCATGCTTTAAAATTGTAAATTGTTCTTTAAACTGTATAATAAATAATTAATATTTATAGTAAAAAATACTTAAAATGCTGTTATAACTATTAATGTCCCCTATAGCAAACATCAATAGCAAAATAGCAACATGTACACCATGTCAAGATTGCATAAATGACATGAACTTATTATTTAAATAAGATTTTTCTGTGTCACAAGTATAAAATGCCACTTGTGTAATGATACATTTTGCTGCCTTTCTCAAAAGAGGTTTATAATGATAATAGTTGATTTAATTAGGTAAAATGTGCTCAAATTGAAATTAAATTAAAATTTGCTCTCATTGTTTCTTTATAGATATTTCATAGAAAGAAACATGCATGTGTTAAATATAAATATTTTTATATTTAACTAGATAAAATTAGGTTAATTAAAATTAAATATTTAATAGAATTCAAAAGGCCATTTTGGATGCTGCTTCCTTTCCTCGATTTATTCTCCCTTCCCCCAGAATAAAGATATTTCAAGTTAATTCACAGGATATAAAAGAGGAAAATATATGGGAAAACAGTCTGAAAATGTATATTGTATTCCTTTGTCTTTGCTAACCAGAACACTTTATATTTGTAGTTGAACTTTCCAAGAGTTTCAATTAAAGAGACATGTGGTGCATCAAGTGTATCGTGGTATAATTTTTATGCATTCTACTTCATGTCATTAAATGCATAACTATAGACCATAGAAGTTTATATCATTAAAATGAGTTTATTTTTTGGAGTACCATGAAGCTATTGATTCTTTCTACTGCCAAGCAAAAATTTAGCTGTCTCTGGAAATCATTTAACCTTTTTTTCATCATAACATAGCCATAATTAAGTATTAAATAAAAAATATTTTATTAGCTGAAGAATTTTATAGCTTGCCTCAATTTATTTGGACTCTAGTGGTTTACAATACACAGTACTTATTGTAATAAATTACAATATAATAAATATATTACAATATATTACTACATATATAGCACAAACTTTGTATGTAAGAGATAGACTACAAAATGAACATTAACATTCTAAAGTGCAGTTAGTTGAGTGTATTTGAAAACTCATTAAAAGAAATGAGTGATGGACATTCTGGTTGTTTATTGCTAGCATGTTCTAATTGGTATCTCATCATGGGGATTCTAATAGTCTATTCTTCTTTAATTTATTTAAGCTTTTTCTAATCCCATCAGGGCTAGTAGCTACCAAAATCATTTTATAATACTGAATTCCATGTAATTTTTTTTTTCAGAAACTAAAACTGAAAAGGATAAGCCAGTTAAAATAGTATTGTACTATTCTTCTACAACTGACATTGTCACTGCATCACCTCATTGCCAAAACTACTCAAATCCTATTATGTAGGCCCTAAGAAAACCAATGGTTTCTGACCTCAAAGACATTCTAAAATGTACCTAGCTGGCTTCTCACTGGATTCATATAACTCCCTTTGCAAACTGCTGGAGAAGCCCTTTCCAAGTTTTTAGTCACTTTGAAGACAACACATTTCACCTTCTCCTATAATTTGCCTTTTAATTTGTTGTTTCAACAGCTCTACATTTTGGGGGGAAAATGACAGATGAGGGAAACCAACGTGAAGAAATGGTTGATTATCCATGAATGTGATAAAATGACCATGTAGCACATAACAGCATGGCAGCTAGCAATTTCCACACTGTTGCCCTAGTGATTTAGGAATAGCATGTTATAACAGAGTCATATCAGTTGGAAAGCCAAAAATATTGCAACATGTCAGCATGGTTTTGCCATTAAAAAATCACACAAAACCTTTTAATATTCATTAAGATCAAAGAGATTGAGTTTGAAGGATTTATACATTGAACCGTTAGCCTGCCATTCACATCTTGTGTCAGTCAGAATCACTGAAGATAATTCCATTTACCGCAATCAAGTCTTCAAATGGAAACTTCCTGCCCCATTTTTGCTCCCAGGAGGCTCCAGGGTGGCTTGCTAGGCTAAAAATGGGATGCGAGGATGCCACAGGAGGCCAAAACGTGCCTGTTTTTGGCTGGCAGAAGGCTTCTGGGGTGCAGGAAAGCCAAAAATTCCAGGCATTGCAGCCTGTGTGGCTTTCCTTTCACTGGGACTGTCCCCACCCCACATGGAAAAGCCACAGCCATGGTAAACACAGCCACTGGAAGCTTTGCCAAACTCTGGAATGAGATAGAAATGAGAAGGAGGCAGGCAGGGAAGGAAGAAAGAAAGACAAGAAGGGAGGGAGGAGAAAAGGAGAGAGGGTTTTTTTGTGGAGAGGCAGCAAAAGAAGCAGCATTCCTTGGCTGGGAAGAGGGCAAAGGCAGAAAGGGAAAGTAAATTTCAGACCCTGCAAACCAAGTGCAGTTCCTGCCACCCACTGAAAAGGAAGGAAGGAATTAAAGTGGGAGCCCAAAGCTTAAATCCCCGGGACTGACAAGGACTGCTGGCATTTGATCTCTCCTACTCTACCTTCCCTGCTCAACTGCTAGCCTTCTTTAGTTTAGCAGCAGCAATGTGGGAGAGGAGGAGGGAGTTTCTCCCTGAATGTTTAAAGTCACAAGGTTTTTCTCCCTACTTGCTTCACAGTACAGCTCTCCAGCTCTGGGAGCTTTTTCTTTTGGATTTGGAAGAAAAGGAAGTGGGAGTGGAGGAGGCAGTGACTGAGGCTTGTAAGAGTCCCTTCTCTGGATTCATCTCCTCTGCATGTGTTTGCTAAAGTTGTTTAGATGAACGTTTTGCTAAGGATCATCTTTCCCACTCTGGCTTCCCTGCTCAATTGTTAGTGTGCTGTATTAGCATACTCCTAACCCTGAATCCTGACTACACCAAGGGATAAAAGGGGTGGTGCCCTATTTTGATGATGCAGTCCTTATCCAATACAGTGAGACCCTGCCACTGACTGTGACATGTGACGTGTCACCCTTTGGCATTGGGGCCATCCTCAGCCACACGCTGCCAGATGGAAAAGAAGCACCCATCGCCTTCTTTTCAAGAACACTCTCCAAACCGGAAAGAAGTTACAGTCAGCTGGACAAGGAGGCCCTAGCAGTCATCTCCGGCATGAAAAGGTTCCACGAGTACCTCTACGGTAGGGCCTTTTCAATTGTTACCGACCACAAGCTATTACTAGGGATCCTGGCAGGGAACAAGGCCACCCCGAACATCCTATCACCCAGGATGACAAGGTGGTCCAAGTTCCTTGCCGCCTATAGCTGCCAGTTGACACACCGGCCCGGCAAGAACATCTCGCATGCAGACCCATTGAGCCGCTCCCCCCTGCCAGACCTGGAGGACGACCCGGCACCCACAACAACAACCCTGCACATTGAGACATTGCCCAACCCATCCTGACCATATAGACATTGCCAGAGAGACTAATAAAGACAAGCGGCTGGCGCGAGTCTTGGGCTGGGTGGAGAAAGGGTGGCTGGAAAGCAACAGAAATGAACAATTTAAAGCTTTCAGAAACTGGCAAACTGAACTCTTCACGCAGAAGGGTTGCATACTTTGGGGGGGGGGCAGGGTTGTGATCCCAGAGACTTTGCAAAGATGGGCTTTGTCTATGCTGCATGAGGGGCACCTGGGCATTGTCAAGATGAAAGCCCTGGCCAGGAGCTACGCCTGGTGGCCGGGGATGGACAAACAAATCAAGACTAGGGTAGCCACGTGCAAAAGCTGCCAGGAAACCAGACCAACCCCCCCACCTCCCCAACCCTGGATTGGGAAACCCCCAGAGGCCCCTGGTCCAGAATTCACATAGATTTCGCCAGGCCGACCAAGGGGCACACATTCCTGATCACTGTCAATGCTTACTCCAACTGGCTGGAGGTAAGCACCATGAAGACCACAACTACAGAAGCCATCATAAAAAAACTAAACAAACTTTTTACCACCCATCAGTTGCCAGATCTGCTAGTGTCTGATAACAGCCCACAATTTACTTCACTAGCATTCGAAAAATTTCTGGCAGAACGGGGTATAAGGCATGTGTTAACAGTGCCAGCTCATCCAGCGGCGAATGGGCAGGTGGAACGCATAGTCAGATTCATGAAAAACACCATACAAAAGATCGAAACCGGAGACATACAAGAGAAAATAAATAAAATGCTCTTAATACAACACATTACACCCAGCACTACCACAAACAAAAGCCCAGCAGAATTGCTCATGGGCAGAAAACTAAGATCCCCATTAGACAGATTACACCCCACGAGAAACCCCCAGACTCTTCAAGCAAACACCAAACATTCAACATAGGACACACCGTCTACGCAAAAAACTTTATAGGGGATCCACTCTGGGTACCGGCACAAATAACCCAGATAACGGGCCCCCGGTCTTACTGACTACAGACGAGCGACGGACAAAGCTGGAAGCGGCACATCGACCAGCTTAGGTCAAGAATAGCCATTGACAGCACGTAAACACTGCCAACAACGACTAACAAAGAAATCAGAAGGGGGGGGGACCTCAAACCATAAGCAAAGAGAAGAAGAAAGTCCTAAAGTGCAAACAGAACATCCCCCAACCAGAATAAACCAGCCCCCAACCATAATAAACCAGCCTTACTCACCGGTAGATGACGAATCCACAGCAGACAAATGACTAGAGGCTTCACCTGGAGGGAGCAGCCAAGCCAGTTCAACCAGCCCGGAAAGACCAGGCGGGAACGGCAGAATCAGCAGCTCAACCAACCTAGGTAGACTGGGAGGGAGCTACTGGGAGAGGCCCAGCTCACACTTCCAGGCTGTTCCATCCAGGGACACAGGAACAACGAAGACTCTGTCCGAACTGGTCGACGACCAAACAGCAACTGAACCGCACAGGTCAACTAGACAGATACGAAGCCCCACCTACCTGCGCGACTACGTGACCATGTTCCATCAGACAAAACCAAGAGGGGAGGGGTGTTCTGTATTAGCATACTCCTAACCCTGAATCCTGATTGGTCCACACAGACCGCAACCTGATTGGACAACTAAATGGCCGCGATTGGCACGCTAAGAATCAACAGTGATTGGCTGAGCTGATCGCGGGAGATTCAAAACCCTGTCATTGGCCGCCGCGCTGCCAGCAGTTCCTATATGAAGGGCTGCCACTGAGTGCAGGTCTTGTACAGAACTGTATACGGAATAAAGAGCTGAATGTTCACTTTTGGTCTCGCGTCTCTATAGGGACTGATCTACCCGATCTAACAGTTAATCTTCTTTAGTTCAGCAGCAGCCACATGGAAGAGGAGAAGGCTGGGGGAGGGTGTGTTTTTGTTTCATTGCCTGTATTCCGGGACCTAAGTTGATTAGCTGTGTAATTACCAGAGTAAGCCTATTTAACTTAAAAGCTTTTCTTTTCTTTCTCTGTCATCCCTCCATTCTAAATGAAACTTGAGGAGGACCTGTCTTTAGTAATCAGGGAGTCACTTTCGGGTCAATCTTTTTCCCTTGGGGGGGAGGTGTCTTATTAAATAAATAGATGCCTTGCGTTCAGCAAGTACGGCTTAGGAAGGACAAAAGCAAAATGGACTGCTAAATTGGCCACAGCCACCCAGTCACATGACCACTTAGCCACACCACCCAGTCACATGACCAACAATAAACATAGATGGCTGATGCTTCATTTAACATCTTTATAAACATAAGTAGATTTTACAAACCAGTTGTAGATTTCTCCAACACGGAGCAAACTCAAACAGAAACATGTTACAAGTTCAGAGCAGAGCTCCAGCCTTCAGCAAGCAAGCAAGTTAGTTTCATCTTCAATAGACAGACTAAGAGTTCAACATAGCTGCAGAGTTGCAGAGCTTAGTAAAGAACCACATCTAGGCTACTTTTAGTTTCCAGCCTAGGCTACTTTTAGTTTCAGTTTCCAAACTATCCTCATTGGCTGATTTAGTTGTTATGCCTATTCATTGGCTGACCTTGTTACCAAGCTCTATTCATGAATATACTGACACTATATATCTGCTCTATGGACTACTGGTAATTCCACCCCATCAATCTTAATTACTTTTCCTCTCTTGACTACATCATTTCTCCAGCCCAAATAATCTTGCAATATCCTCAATGTATATCAGTGCTAAATGGATCAGCAACTCTTAGCATACAGATGTCATCCATGTAGAAGCAGTGACCAGTGGTGGGCTACAACCGGTTTAACAACCAGTTTGTGACTGAGCGCTTTGTGCGTGCACACGTGCTATGTGCGTGCATTGCAGGTTTCAAAAACCACCAATTTTAGCCTCTAAAGCTTAGCTTCTAGGGCACCATTGATGAGTAAAACAGCTGAGGCGCAGCAACCCACAGTGACATGCAAATCAGCTGAGCTGAAAAACATGGATATATAGGACAGGATAGGGTGGGACCAGTAGCTGATCGCCGGAAGTACCGATTCGCTAGGACCGATCTGAACTGGCAGCCGTCCACCACTGGCAGTGGCTAATTGTACTTCACTCCTAAACCTATATTCATAGCCAATTTGTTTGATTATCAGGCTGAGAGAGTTTAAGCGAGTGTAGAACTGGAGAGAACACTTTCTTTGTATATGATTCATTTGATGGCCATTTGTGTGAGCTGTCTTGAGTTACTTCCAGTGTTGTCTTCCACAATGCCACTGAGTTATTGAGGAAGGTCTTCAGTATCCTATTGACTTGTATCATGCCAGGCACTCACAGAACCAAATGTATGGCATTGAATCGTAGGTTTTCCTGTAGTCAGTCCAGGCTGTGCTTAGACTAGTATGTTAGGCCTTGAGTCTTCAGCTATTGCTCTATCTATAGGCAACTGATGTTTTGAGGCTGAGATAGTGTTCCCAATGTCCTTCTCCTGTATTGTGTTCATGTGTTGGTCCATATCAGCCTGTAGCTTTACAGAGCTATGAAGTTGGATAAGATTTTCCATATAGTGGGAGAGAGATTATTAGTCAGTAGATGGACAACACTGTTCCCTTGTGGAGGTCTTTAATGATTAGAACTTCCCTTCTTAGTGTTAGCCAGTCTGGGTAGGATTTTATTACTAGTGGCATACTAGCATTTGTGCTGCTAGACATTCATCCATATTGTTAGTTACTTTAGCCAGCTGCTGTGGATCATATCGGACAGGTGCTGCCCAGCTCTTCAAGTGCTTAGTTTGGTCTTGGATGTCTGCTACTATGATGACTGGTTCTTGTTCTGGGATATTGCTGTGGTCTGTTTTTCGGTCCTGCAACCACTTTGTCTTGGTTTTATATGTCTTTGTTTTTTCTTTATGTTCTTCCAGTATTGTTTAGGTTTTGCAGTTGAAACTTCTGCAGTTGGTAATTCTACTATTACTGTATTGTTGCATAGCAGTTACACCTTGAATGGTTCTTTGGAAAACAGGGCATTTATCTTCCTGGCCTCTGTGATTCTGGTAGCAGATACTATGAGCTTTGTTTAGCTGTCTCAAGGGCCTCAAATGGAGTCAGTATTTTTTCAGTACCTCAGTGTTATCCAGTATTATACTTCAAACCAATATGTAATTCCATCATATGATTAACTTCTCTTATTTGCCTTGATGTTAGCCTTTAACTTCATTTTCTAGAGGGAGTATGTACTTTTCTTCTTTATCATGTAGCAAAGCATTTCTAGAATTACAATAGCTATAAGACTTTCCAGCTCATTGCTTTGAGTTATGGTGACCATAAGAATTATTGGATGGTACTATTGGCATCTTATAGCATGCTATCTAATGGTACTAAGTCTTGGTAATTATTCTTATGGGTTAATTGTAGCTACTTTATCCATGTTTCTATGTCTCATATCCACTGCTGTGCCCTGGAATGGAGGAATTAGCAGATACATTCAATTGACTGCACATTCAATTGTGATTCTGTAATGTAATGTGTAGTTGGTATACCTCAACTTGTGAGAACAGCTTCCTCTTCATTATGTTGAAACTTAGGTATCAAGCTGTTTTTTAATTATTGTGGGTGCCAGTCTTCTGTCCATCCATGGTTCTCTCATATTTTACATATTTCGTTTCATTAGACATACTGTTGTAGCAGTATTCCATCAATTCCAGTTTCTCTTATCTTGTTTGTTTCAGTTATCCATGCTATAAGCATAACATGGATCTTGTTAATGCAGATGATGACCAAGCCACTACCATTCTCCTAATGCATATCATTTTCATATTTGTTGTAAGCAGGTCAAGAGTTATGTTGTCTTTGTTCAAAGATCCCTACTGGTAAAATGAATACCAGCTGGGATTTGGAGTCATCATGCATTAAAGTGTTCTAACCACTATGCTATGCAGTCACTCATTCATACACACACACACACAAACACACGCGCGCACACACACATGTGTGTGCGTGTATCACTTTTTAAAAATTAAACATCAAATGTGTAGTAGTATATGAAGTAAAGGAAAAAAGAATAAAAAAAAAGTTTTAGATTTATACATAAAGCTTTATATGCAGAATCACTTAAAAATACAGATTATTGAACATTTGTTTGGTAACACTATAAGCTAGATAATTTATTGTACCCTCCTATGTGAGTACATCATTTTTGTGACCTAGTAAGATGGGCTAATATATATACAGTATGATACATGCCCCCATATTTTGTATCACTATGAGTTTTTCAGAAATATTCTTTTTTTTCTCCCCATGATCCATGTAATTGATTTGCACTGACCATGTCCTTTCAATAAGCTGAATATATCCTTCAGGAAATTAATACTGTAGCATTTTCCAACTTGAGAAACACTTGAAACTTCAAATATCCTTCCAGCTTAGTTGCTTCTTCATTTTACTATGAGGTTTAAAAAAAAACTCTGAAAAGGCAGTTTAAATGGAAATATCCAGGAGCTACAGAGTTAAAATGGAAATGAGGAGGTTAAAACAGAGTAGAGAGAAATTTACATCTTCTGTGAAATTGCAGTTAAATTTGTATTTCATGAGGCTTGCAGTTTATTAAATTGAGTTGTTTTGCATCCAACTTTTTCACTAGCTTTGTCCAAGGTTGTAAAGGAACAATTGTTGAAACAGAATCAGTTATCATGAATATGACAAGAGAATAAATGCTTTTAAATCTATATACCAGGGAAAGATTGAAAAAAATGCAGATAAGCACATAGGCATACACACACAAAGAGAGTAATTATCCATTTTTTATGGGACATTAAAGGCTATAAAAGTGGTGACAGATGATAATATTTTTCTACATATATTGTACATAAAATTGTACATATAATTCTTAAGTAAAATGTTGAAGTGCAGAACAGATCAAAATTTAAAAGTAAATGAAGTGCCATTTTGTTGATGGAAAACTAAAATTAAAAGTGACATTACTATGTATCTAGAAATGGAAAACAGTGTTAATTTCAATTTTAGGTGATTTCTTTCTTTTGTGAATTATATGATTCACCTGAAAAAAATATAAGCACCCATAGTCAGTGAATATGATTGAGAACAAGTCACTGTCTTTTAAGCAACAAACAAGATGCGAAGGAAGGGTGATGGCTTCATGCCTAAATATAGAGCAATAATCTCTTCCTTTTATACAATTTATATTTAACTTGATGTTTGGAATACAAATATGATATTTTGAACTTTGTTAATATTAGTGAGGTATCTAGTGAGGTATCTCACAGAAAAAATGAAAACAAACAAAAGTTTAAGATTTTTGCAGAAACATTGGACCCAATCGAATAAAAAAAGCAAAACAAACTCAAAACCTTCTTGAATTATACAAGTAAACAACACATATACGAAATAGTATTAAAACAATATAGACAGTATATAGACAATAACATGTCAGCTATAGAAATATTAAAACAAAACAAACATAAAACCATATTTCATAAAGCTAAGAAAGTTTTCCTTGCTTTTGTTTGTTTCTTAGATTCATTAACAAAGACCTTGAGCCGTGACAGACCATTTTTCAACTAATTTTGTTTTTCTCAGTTGTCTTCTTTTCTTGTTGCTATTTCTATTATATAGTGGCAGTGATATTAGAATAGATGTCTACCAGCCAAACAGCCCTAAAAAATATTATAAGCAGATTCCTTGCATCTCTTCTCATACCTTGCTATACTTTTACAAACCAGATTAATATGAGATCTACTGAATCTCTTCTTGTTCTTGTGCCATATCTGTCACTGGATGTTGATGATCCAAGAGTGTTTTTTTTAAATTTTATTTCTAATTTCCAGACAGGGACAGCCAAAGGGCTCAATATGAGCTGGGGCTGTAAATTGCCCAGGTCTGGACTATCCCATGGTCACCCAGCTGATTTCTTCAGTAATGCAGGAATAACTCCTGGTCTCCTGTTTTCTACCTTGGTACCTCAAGCAGTAGATTAATCTGGCTTTCATTCTTAACAATAGATGTTTAATTTTTACAAAGACTTTTACAAAGAGTTTACATTTTATTTTTGTAATGGTATTCCCTTGGTATTAAGATTTTTTGAACAACCATCATCTTACTTAAATGTTCTTGTCTTTGTGTTTGCATTTTTTAAATCATAAAATGACTTTCAAATATTTTGAAATATGATTTTCTCGTGCAGTTGAAAAGAAATGAAAGACTTTGGTTTTTTTTCCAGGTGATAATTGTACAAGAGGATAACTTTTTTCCAAGGTGATGATATAAAACATTTTCAAGAATTTATAAGGGCAAGAAACATAGAATAGCTCTGAATACCATTAATTTATTATCATTATGAGTCAGCCAGATGTTGAAACTGGATTTGGCATTTTTATTCCTAAGGACCTGGAGTAGGCAGACATTGTTATATAATAATATTAAAAGTATAGTTGCAGGATGTAAATTTTCCAAATAAACCTGACTTTTGGAATTGACTGAGAGCAATTTTGTCAGTGTTGATGGTATTCAAGAGGTGCTCCAGATGTTTTGGAATTTCACCCAAGGCATCTATTACTACTGTTATTATCTTTGCTTTCTTTGGCAGCAATCAGTCTACGTTTATTTGCAGGTCTTTATATGTTGATGTATCCTCAGTTCTTTTTCTTCTAGTCTTTTGTCTTCAGTTATTGCACGGTGCAGACGTTTTTTGTCTTCTGATTCTTTTTAACAGCTGTTAAATCTTGGCTGTTATTAAATGCTGCCCAGACTTCCAATGAGTCTGGGTGGTTAAATACATTCTGTGTTTATACAAATATATTGTTATTTTTTGAGGGCTACTATAAATATTGGTTTTTCACTTGCTGATTTAAATTTTTTTGAATAGGCACAAAAATGCATAACAAAATGTATTATCCTGAAATATTTTACAAGTTCAATTTATTTTATTTCACTTTACTCTTATGTGCCAACTTAGTGTGAAATATATTCCATATATTGGTTATAATATAGCAAGAACCATATGAATTCTGAAAATGTTACTTGCACTTTCTGCTTCTTACACCAATTTATTTTCCTGACTTAGATTTTTTTCTTAAAAATGTAATTATATTAACCAGTGATCAGTATTAATTGCAAAGATACATTTTTCAAACCTGCTAGACTAAAATAATATGTAAATTTGGAGATCATTATTCAAAATAGTAAATCAGCCGCAGTGCACTTTTAAGCAGTACTTACATATTACTGTCCTTATGATATAAATATAAATATAAATATAAATATAAATATAAATATAAATATAAATATA
>NW_020769322.1:12097142-12114931 GCF_900518735.1 Pseudonaja textilis
GCAGGTACTTACATGCATGGTATTCAGCTTTGTTCGGGTATTTTCATACATACATACATACATACATACATACATACATACATACACATATACATATACATACACACACACGCACACACACACACACACACACATATACATACATACACATTTAAAGACTGAACATAGTGTGTATATCTGGAAGAGAGAGAGTGTGTGAGAGTGAGAAAAATCTGCTACTCTATTACCATAAGTCTCCTTCTTTGTTTCTGCTCATCTTTTTGCTTGCCCTACTTTTTCTCTCTTTCTTTTCTAACAATGTAATGTGGCAGTGTTATTGTGATAGCAGATGGAGTGAGAATTATATGTTTTCTGTTATTCAAAATTTGCTAAAATCTGAATGGCCTTCATTGTTTTATAGGGGCAATTTGACAGTGGAATTCTAAGGAGGTTTACTCAGAAGTAAGTCCTATTGAGTTCATATAACTGGGTAAGACACAGTGGTGGAATTCAATTTTTTTTACTACCGGTTCTGTGGCCATGGCTTGGTGGGCATGGCAGGGAAAAGATACTGTGAAATCTCCAGTAAGAGGTGATATTTTCCAGTTCTCAGAACTACTTAAAATTTCTGCTACCGGTTTTCCAGAACTGGTCAGAACCTGTTGAATACCACCTCTGGTAAGACATTTAGAATTAGAAATTAGTGAGATTATATGAATATAAAAATTAAATATATCATTGATAAAAATATAAACCAATTTTATTGTATCAGGAAAGACTTTTCCTTTCATTCCAATGGATGAAATAAATATTATGGTACTCGCTATACTGATTCTTCAATTAAATCTTCAGCTTATAGATTAGGGAAGAAAAATATTTATTGGTATGCAAATATTAAGAATTGAATGGACCATTTTGCTTCATTACAGTTACTTCATAATTGAAATGAATTGCTTCAAATATTTGGGAGTGTTTTTTAAATGGCCCATTTTAAATGCCAAGTAACTGCTCTGTAATAAAAACAATAACACCCAAAGCAAAACATTTTAAACTTAAGCTGGTTCAAATTTGAAATGTTTTTCACGCTACTAGAAATCTCATAGCTTTTCCTAATATATATATAAATGATGAAAGCAATATGATGATGAATATGGACATAGACATACATGTACATATTTGTTTGGTTTTGGTAAGTAACAAACTAGAGATACTTTGAAGTACATAAGAGTTTGCATGCTATATATTAACTAGAAGCATTTTATAACTGAACAGTAGTAGCTATATTTTGTGAGTATTAAAGTTCTTGGTAACTGCAATTAAGTTTTAGATTATGATGGTATTAGATATAGCATTAAATGGTAATTAATTTTTGACAGTTGAAAGCTTATAAGATTTCAGGTTTCATATTTGGAGCCTGTCAATATCAATGAAGACAGGTGTGACAAGTTTAAGATGTTCAGATTAGAATGTAATCTTTTACACTGAAGATGCATTGTTCAATTTTTCTTCATTTAAAATTATAATCATCAGAGTGCAAAAATGGCATATTCCCTTCCCATTTGCAAATATCCTTAAAAAGACCTCAATTATGAATTTTCTATCAAACCATTTCTAGTAACCCACTAGCAAAACAGATTTTTTTTTAATTGACTCCCAAATTTTAACGATTGGGCACCACGGGCTCTTGCCTATTGTTATTAAATGGTTAACTTTGGTATAGTATTCATGAGAATTTATTTCCAAACTTAATCATTTTAAAAATACATATGGCTATAAATTTATAGTATTTGATGTCAGAATTCAGAACAGATTGATAGAATTAAATATCATAATAGTAAACAAGAATTGGGTGCAGCGACAGGAATTACAAATATTTATTATTTACTTAATTGAAAGTTGTACACAACATGAAAGATTTTATTAATTGATCTTGCTGGTAATTATTTCTTGCTATTTTGACTATATTTCCTGAAATTATTTTTGTGTATATGTACATACTTTGACAGATTACAACAAGAATGTCAAACTCAAGACCCATGGGCTGAATTGATAGATCGGGCCCACGGGGATGCCCTGGAAACAGCGAAGGACCAGCCTGTGGTGCCTCTGCCAGTGAAAATGGAGCTCAGGGGGATCATATGGTTCTCCCGAGCTCCGTTTTTGCCGGCAGAGGGTTGCAGGAGGCAATTGCAGCTGGAAACAGAGGTCAGGAGCCCCTTTTCACTGGCAGAGCACTCGGACCACCACAGGTGCCCCCAACAAAGTGACGTCGAGCAGGCCATGACTATCCTGGCCAGGATAGACAAGCCCCACGAGGTCAAACACAACCCTGAGGTGGCCCTCAATGAAATCAAGTTGGACATTCCTGGATTACATCATAATTTACTAACAGTGTCTATGTCAGCATTCCAGATTAAGCCCATATTCTTGAGAGTGGTAGCTTCTGGAGCTAATATGGCTTCCAAAGCTGACAGTCTACCTATGAGAAGAAGCTTTACCAGAGGACCTTTGGGCCCTGGTACCACATGTTATTTATCTTATTTTTACATTTTTTTTAAAGAATAGAATAGAATTCTTTATTGGCCAAGTGTAACTGGACACACAAGGAAATTGTCTTGGTGCAAATTCTCTCAGTATACATAGAAGAAAACATACATTTGTCAAGAGTCAAGAATCATAATGTACAACACTTAATGATAGTCATAGAGTGTAATAAGCAATCAAATCATACTAGGAAACAATATAAATCATAAGTATACAAGCAACAAAGTTACAGTCATACAGTCACAAGTGAGAGGGGATGGGTGCTAAGGAGTGATGAGAAGATTAATAGCAATAGTAGAGCAGACTTTGTAAATAGTTGAATAGTGTTGAGGGAATTATTTGTTTAACAGAGTAATAGCTTTCGGCAAAAAATTGTTCTTATGTCTAGTTGTTCTGGTATGCAGTGCTCTATAGTGTCGTTTTGAAGGAAGGAGTTGAAACAATTTATGTCCAGAATGTGAGGGATCTGTAAATATTTTCGCATCCCTCTTTTTGACTTGTGCTGTATTATTGACTTTTAATGTATTATTTCTTTGTTTTATGAGCTACCGAGACTGTTGTGAATGCATACAAAGTTGATTAATAAATAAAAACATAAGTAAATGTTCCTTAATTTTCATTTTCAGCCATCTCCTCCTCCTCTTCTTCTTCCCTCCCTCCCTCCTTTCCTTCCTTCCTTCCTTCCTTTTCTCAGAACCACTTTTATTGCCACTCACAGTGACCCTGTAGACAGGGATGGGATTCAAATTTCTTAACAACCGGTTCTGTGTGCATGGCCTAATTTGTGGGCATGGTTTTGTGGTCATGTGACTGGGGTGGGTCTGCAACATGTTATTTGGAAATATTTAATAGTAAGAAGGCTTCAGAACTGGAACTAATCTATCTGGATGATTACTGTGTTGATTATTTGGCATAGTTTTTTGCTCTGAGCCACCGCATCATTTTTTTTCTACAACAATCTATTCTTAGCTTGATTTTTCAGGTCTTTCGACTGTTCACTCGATACCACTGTGATGGCTGGTTATCCTCTTTTTTCCCTTCCACCTTTCCTAGCAATAGAGTCTTTTTCAGAGAACTGGGTCTTTGTATTGTATAATGTGTCCAAAATAAGATAATTTAAACCTGGTAATTTCTGCCTCAAGTGAGGAACCTGATGATTTATTTGAGGATCTATTTATTTCTATTCTGGGCTATCCATGCATTTGTCAGGAGCTTTTTACAACATCAACATTCAAAGGCATCAATATTTTTCCCTTCTTGCTTCTTCAATTCCAAATTTTGCTTCTATAGGAAATACCACAATTGTGTTACAGGAAATACCACAATTTACACAAATGTGATCTTTATGGGTCTAGAGACATTACAATATTGGAATTTTTTTTTCAAGAACCTTCATGGTTGTTATACAAGTGCTAGTCTGCAATGTATTTCTTGGCCATTTTTTCTTTTATTGTTGTAGCAATCCTAAGAGGCAGAAGCTACCCTCTATTTTGATGCCCTCATTATCAATTTTAAGACTCGTTGTTCTACCTGTTGGCATTAGTTTGGACTTCTTTTTATTTAATTTTAGTGCCATTTTCCCACTATATTCCATTTCTTTTATTATTTTGGCTTCAGTAGTACGTCATGAGGACAAAGAAATGGTTTGGAAGATTGCAAAATATTCCAGGGGTTTTCTTGAATTTGGATCAAAATATAACATTTCCTGGAATGTTGCCATAAGATTGGAATGAAATGGGAATCTTATACCATATTGTTTCAAATGCTGAATGATCAAATGTATATTGTATGCTTACCCAGGCATTGAACCTATGAAAGTACATTCATTGATAAAAAAATAGAAACTTAGTGATTTGCCTATTACCAGCTGAAATGAAGAGTTTGATGTAGTAAGAAAGAATCAATTAACCACATGTTCAGCATTTGAGAGGAAACATTTGGAGAATAATAAATAGATCAGTGGCTTTCTGATAGGTAGCTACATTGCAATGAAACAATTAGAATTCATTAGTTTTAATGTAATATTGCCGTCACTCTGTGTTGTGCATTATGTATGTAGTTTAATTTATGTTGCTGTGTAGTTGTGCTTTCAGATTGCTATATGCAAGAATGACGTTGCTTTGTCTGTTTTGTTTGTTTTGATGTTGCTTTGTGTTTTGTTTTTACTGAGTATTCCAGGCGAATTTCCAAATGTTAAAATGTATGTTGTATATTATGGATGGCGTTACCATTCTTGTGAGCTGTCATATTGTCCAATGCAAACTGTTTAGTTACAATATGTGATGAGTTTTTCAGCCAGACTAAAAGCGAAAAGTGTACACTTTACAAATATGTACTATGAAGAAACCAAGGGTATCAGCCAGATATATTTGTTATATTCATGTTAAAATGCAATTGTTTTTGGTTTTCTTTCTTGGCACAGGGGCAAGAACTTATATCTCTGAATAGGAAAATGTTAAAGCAAAAACTTTAACACATATTAAAAATGTAGGTACATAAGCTTCCTGTTTATATACATATAATTATGAATATATTAATGGTTTAAAAATAAGATCCATGCACTACAATCTAGCTTGTCTAAATACTAGTACAGACCAGTGATTATTTCTTGGTGGCAAGAATACATTATCAGATCATCCACCTGCCCACTAGAAAGGCAACATCATGTGCTTCCCCTACATGTTAAACATAATGCTTTCCTATTTGTGCCAGATCTAGCAGAACTATCTTCTGTGCCTGATTTCATTGTAGGTAATCCCCTCCTCCGTGGTAGCTATTTGAATAGAATAAAAATTCAAATTGAGTCACTTTTGTTATGTATGTATGTATGTATGTATGTATGTATGTATGTATGTATGCAAGCATTGCATGTATTATTTAAATAGATAGGTGTCTTGTGCTGTGTCTCTCATGGAACATCTCTAGGAATGAAACTTGATTAGTGTGCCTGTTTGTGTTTATTAGTAGTACTTCTGCATTTGAGATGAGGTGGTAGATTGAAGACTTTTTTAACAGTCATTCTTTTTTAACAAGGAATGGCTTGTTAAAATAAAAAAATAGAGACTTGTTGTAAGACATATATCTTATGTATGTGGGTTTGTGTGTGTGTGGGTGTGTTGTGTTCAAAGTGTTTTTGATCAACATTTGTTTAAAATCTATATTGTCTATGTAATCTAGTGACTTTGCTGTTACCCCATTTGGTTTCAAAAAACCAGTGAATCACTGCAACATGTTAGTTTTGTATAACAAAGCAATAACTTCAACCATTGTTAGCCTTCTTCATAAATTATTTTGCCACTACAATCTGGGCTAGCCACTATGCTTTCTCCTTTCCAAGGCCCGTTTTATATATTTATTCATATTTATTTTACAAGTACATAGTACAACTATGAAAATCTGCAGAGGATGTTATGGAGCATGGGCCCTGACTTTTACTATACTTATATACAGTAGGAAAAGCTTATTGTATTTCATAATAACTTGAGGGATACCTGTTTAATTTTATTTCTCATTAGTTAGGGATATAATGTCTAATCTTAATTATTTTGTTTTCCATAGTGTTAAGTTTGGGAAAAGAGAGGCTGAACCAGAGCATGAGTGCAACGAATACTTTATTATACAATAAAGGGCTGATCGTGCTTGCCACGCCAGGAACTGGCTCGCAGCAATCAGCAACTGGTTGGACCCCGCAGCCTGCTTTTATAGCTGGCTGCTGGGGAGAACCAACCAATGAGGAAAGGAGAGAAACGCCCACACAAAGTGAATGGACCTGAGTGAGAACCCCTAGAGTTCTCAGGACATAACACCCCTTCCCCCCAGATGCGAACACGCATAGTCTTTGAGGTAGGCAGGAGGTTTATGTTGGCGCCCGGAACGGCGCAGCTCTGGAACGTTGTCTGTCCGTTCGGGGTCTGCCTGGGAAGGCAGAGTCGGCAAAGTGTCACCAGTGTGCCCATCGGTTCGGGCATGCCCGGGGCTCGTAGGGTTGGTCACTGGGGATGTGCTCCCGTAGACTGGATCGGGCTGGTCAACCGTCTGGGCGCCGCTGTCCGTGTTCGGGCTTTCGGGACTGGCTGTAGGTGTGAACTGGTCGCCGGGCATGATGTGGATGTGGGGCTGAGGATGAGGCCTCCCTTCATCTTGTGACTCTGGATCCCTGCTGGCGAGGGTGCTGAGGCACCTACGCAGTTGGTCTATGTGCCTTCTCCAGACGCGGCCATCCTCCAGTCTGACCCGGTACGACCGCGGCCCGGTGATAGCTACGATCTCGCCTGGGATCCACAGGGGGTCTCCAGCGAAGTTCCTCGTGAATACTGGCTCCTGTAAGATAAAATGTCTAACCCCCGATGTGGAAGCGAGGGGAGAGTCAGGGCAGTATTGTGGGTGAAGTCTGTCCAATACAGTCCTCAGACGCCTGCCCATCAGGAGCTCAGCTGGGGACTTATTGGTGACTGAACAAGGAGTTGAGTGCCAGTCATCCTTGCTGAACCTAGCCAGGGCTTCTTTAGTGGTCCTGACGGCCCTTTCAGCCAATCCGTTACTGGCAGGATGAAATGGGGCTGTGAAAATGTGGCGGATACCCAGGTTGGCAGCGAAACGGCTGAACTCGGTCGATGCGAACTGTGGGCCATTGTCGGAGACAATGGAGTCGGGTAGCCCGTGCGTTACGAACAAGCGTGTTAACACTTTGGTGATTGCTAGTGTGGTGGTTGTGGATAGCTGTGCTACGTCAATCCATTTAGAATAGGCGTCCACAACCACTAGGAACGTCTTCCCATGCAAGGGGCCGGCCAGGTCGATGTGAATTCTGGACCAAGGAGCGCTGGCGCTTTCCCATCTAGTAGGGGTGGCAATGGGGGGAGCAGGACGGGATTCCTGGCAAATGCTGCAGGAACTTACCCAATTGACAATGTCCTCGTCGAGACCCGGCCACCACACGTAGCTGCGTGCTAATGCCTTCATTCTCACGATGCCAGGGTGTCCCTCGTGCAACGCTTCCAGAACTTGGGTACGCAGTGAGGCCGGGATGACCACTTGAGTGCCCCATAGTAGACAGCTCTGCAAACTGGACAACTCCTGCATGCGAGTCTTGAAAGGTGTGAATTTGTTTTCAACATTGCCACCCGGCCACCCTCTCCTCACCCAGTCGAGCACCTGGGCGAGCGTTTGGTCTGCCTTGGTTTTAGCAGCAATGTCAAGGGCAGTGATGGGTAGGTCCAACTGGGTGATCTCGAAAATAGCGTGTACAGGAGCAGGGTCTTCAGCCTGAGCCGGCAAGGGGCAGCGACTGAGAGCGTCAGCGTGGGACAGTGTTTTACCCGGGCGGTGTATAAGTCTGTAGGAGTAGGCTGCTAGGAAGAGGGTCCACCTTGTCATCCTAGGGGAGAGGACTTGAGGGGTCTGTTTGTCCCCGGCTAGTAGGCCCAGGAGGGGCTTGTGGTCCGTGACCAGCTCGAAAAAATGGCCAAAGAGAAATTCGTGAAATTTTTTCACGGCTGCAACAGCTGCTAGGGCTTCCTTGTCGATCTGGCTGTAATTGCGCTCCATTGCAGAGAGTGTCCTTGAGAAAAAGGTGATGGGGGCCTCGGTGCCATTGGGAAGCCTGTGACTTAGTACCGCCCCAATTCCAAAAGGGGATGCGTCTGCTGCCAGCACTAAAGGGAGGTTAGGGTCGAATTGAATAAGCACCGCCTCTGACGTGAGTAGTGATTTGACGGCGTGAAAAGCATGGTCTTCTTTGTGCCCCCAGTGCCACGGTGACTTTTTATCCAGTAATCTGTGTAGGGGTTCGGCTACTGATGCTTTATGGGGCAAGAAGGATGCGTAAAAGTTCAATAGCCCCAAGAACGCCTGTAGTTCAGTTTTGGAGGTTGGAGTGGGTGCCTCGTGGATTGCCTTAACCTTGGACTCCAGGGGGTGAATGCCAGAGGCGTCAATTTTATAACCCAGAAAGTCCACCTGTCTAGTGGCAATGGCACATTTTTCTTTTTTCAATTTGAGGCCATGCTGTCTGAACCTCTCTAACACTGCTCGAACTCTCTGGAAGAGTTGGGGTCTGTCCCTGGCCGAGACTAAGATGTCGTCGAAGTAGGGTACTAGACCAGGGAGGCCCTGCAAAATCCGCTCCATGAGGGATTGAAAAATACCTGGGGCAACACTTACGCCAAATTGGAGACGCTTGCATCGGAAGGCACCCCTGTGAGTGACAATTGTCTGGAGTTCCGCTGTTTGGTTATCAACAGGGAACTGCTGATATGCTTGAGACATGTCCAATTTAGCAAAAATGCTGCCTGGTTCGAATGTGTGTAATAAATGCTGAATGACGGGCACAGGATAAGCGCTAACTTGTAGAAATTTATTGATTGTGGTCTTGTAGTCCGAGCAAATTCTCAGGCTACCGTCTTTTTTGAGGGGTGTGACAATGGGCGTCTCCCATTTGGCGAAATCTGTTGGCTCAATGACCCCTTGTTTTAACAGTTTATCCAATTCCGCATCTAATTTTGGCCGAATAGCGAATGGGACCCTACGCGGTTTTAGCCTGATTGGGACTGCCTGGGGGTCAACTGAGAATGAGATGGGGGTACCGTTATAACACCCCAGCTCCTCGCTGAATACATCTGCGTAATCAGCGAATAAGGAGTCAGTGTCTGAGGTTGAGACAGCATGGACTCCTGTTAGCCCTAGGCCGAGATGGGGAAACCAATCGAGCCCCAATAAGGTGGGAAGATTGCCGTTAACTACCACTAGAGGTAGGTGACCTTTAAAAGCTTTAAAACTGACAAGGAACTTGCCTCTGCCGATTACAGGAATGGTCTTCCCCTGGTAGTCCTTCAGGCTGAACTGGCATCTCTGGAGCCGGCTAGTGGATAGGCTAGGTTGGAGCCTCTTGAGGGTGTTCCACGAGATAATTGAGAGCGCTGACCCTGTGTCAACCTCCATACGGCACGGTTTACCTTCTAAGGAAACGGATAGAGAAATTTTACTAACAGTGTGGCAAGTGTGCTTGGCATGGTGGTGCGTGCGACAGTTCAATACTTGCCTCTGTGGTCCCGAGTGCGAGGGGGGGTGCCTTTGTGCTGAGCTTTGAGGGGCTTGGCAGACTCTCGCGATGTGTCCCCTTTTATGACAGTTATTGCAGGTGGCTCCTTTAAACTTGCAGGTGGCCCTCTGATGAGATCCCCCGCAGGCTAGGCACAGGGTGATGTGCTTGGGTGGACCGATGTTTTCTTGTTTGGCTCCTACCTGCAGCCGTCTGTCATTGGAGAGGCGGTGGACGTCGTTTTCATCACTGATGGTTTCCTCTGCTACCACCTCCTCGGAGTGGACTGGAAGTGATGTCAGCTTGGCACTTGGGCCTTGGATTTCGGTGGCTGAGTGCGCTGCCAGCTCAGCTGCCAAGGCCTCCTCGACTGCTTGTGCGAGGTTGAGGTCTCTTTTTGCGAGAAGGCGCCTTTGCAGGTGGAGGTCCTTGACCCCGCAGACTAATTGATCGAGGAGCATGTCCTCCAGGTAGGTTCCAAACCCACAATGCAGTGCTACTGTTCTGAGGGCGGCCATATACTGATTGATGGTCTCCTTGTCCGCTTGCTTCCTCATACGGAAGGTGAATCTCCTGGCAATCTGTGAGGGCCTGGGAGAATAGTGGTTAGTGACGATTTCAAGTAACTCAGACCACAGAACGTTTTTTAACTCACGAGGGGCCACGAGGGCCGTGGCAGTATCGAAAACGGTGGCTCCACAGTAGATCAGGAAATACGATTTTTTCCGATGCTCTCCAGCATCCGCCAGGCCGATTGCATCGATATAATGATTAAAGCGGTTCTTATATGATTCCCACTTCTCCTCATCTGGTTTGAACGCTGGGAAGACTGGATTGGAATTCATGGTGCTGGGACCGGTAGAACTACCTGTGGAAAAAATCTCTCTGGGGCAGCAGACAATGTTTTAGTGCCTGTGGCAGGCAAGTGATTTCAGCTCCGGAGAGGCTTTTCGCAGTCCTCTCTTTCTCTCTGGGTTAACCACGTTTGGCTGTTAGCCGTTGGCGGCATTTGGATTCGCGCCTGTGTGGGTGTCAGTGACTTGACTACAGCACTGTGCTGTATCTTTAGGTTTGAAATTCAAATGGCAGCCGTTTGAATTTCGCGCCTAATACTGAGCGGCTGCGGCTCGCAGCACTTCACTTTCCCTGTAGCTGGGCTAACAAGCGGCTACAGACGCTTCTAACTATCGATTCTGACCGCTCTCTCTGGCTGCGGATCAGCGTTCGCTGCTTATCGCTTGCTGGCCGCTTTCTCTGTCAGCGGATCAGCGTTTGCTCTTTTTGTTTGCTCTTTTTGTTTGCTGACCGCTCTCTCTGGCATGCGGATCAGCATTGCTCTTATCGCCGGCCGATCGCTCTCTCTGGCTGCGGATCGGTGGCTAGTGACTCAGCGGTTGCATGGTGCTTCTGGTAGCCATCCCATCCACGTCGCCAGTGTTAAGTTTGGGAAAAGAGAGGCTGAACCAGAGCATGAGTGCAACGAATACTTTATTATACAATAAAGGGCTGATCGTGCTTGCCACGCCAGGAACTGGCTCGCAGCAATCAGCAACTGGTTGCACCCCGCAGCCTGCTTTTATAGCTGGCTGCTGGGGAGAACCAACCAATGAGGAAAGGGGAGAAACACCCACACAAAGTGAATGGACCTGAGTGAGAACCCCTAGAGTTCTCAGGACATAACACATAGCCTAAGAAAATCTCTCTCTTTTTGCTGATTAATAAACTTTTGACATGCTTCCTTATTTGCATTTTGACAGAATTAGTTAGATATTGTGAAATCTGCACAAAACATGTTTTCCTGGAATTTTCTACCTTTTCTCAATTTTCTTGCTGATATAATGCATAGCATAAATAATTTCAAGAGCCAAATATAAAAGAAGATTGCAAAAAGTGGGTGTCAATTACCTTTGCACATGCAGTGTTCAATTCATTCAATACATTTATTTCTAAACATAAAGTATCCAGTCCATGATCTTGATTCAGAAACTACAAATGGAATCCTTTTAATTCAAACTATATTTTTTCTTCTATTAGAAATACTTTTTTCTGGGTGGGACTATGACGACAAAAAAGCACCTATAAGTATAGGGCTTTGGGAAAATCAGTTTGAAAGACAGCAACAGTTTTTTAAATACGTTTTTTAAATCTTCTTAATATTTGAATTGTGAATGCTTTACTATAATTTAAGAGTCAAGAATCACTTAAGCCACAATTGTACGAATAATTGTATATTAATAATTATTCCTGAATCATTTCTGAAGCTCATTTATCTATATCATAAGGGTGCTTTTTGCAATGCCACCATATATTTTCTTTTTTTAAAAAAAACATGTTTGTGTGATACTTCCATGTCATACCATATGTCTGAAAAAGCAGCGTAACTCCAAAAGAGTATACAGGGAAAATATATATTAATATATATTCATTATTGCAACATTATAAATTCTGTGTAATGTTCTCTGCTTGATCTGTTTAAGGTTATCAACTCCATCTGAAACCAAGTTTGTTTGCCAGTTAACATGTTTGTATAGTGAACTGTGAAGTGAAAAGAAACAGAAACATATTTCCAGCAAAACAGCAGCAACAACAGATGGACTGAGGGAAGAGTACCTGTAATGAGGAGAGAAAATTAGGTGGAAAAAAAATCTTGAAAGAAAAAATAGAAAGAGAAACTATTTTATGTCCATGTGTTCAGGAAAGTGCAATCAAAGGAAAGAAAAAAACATTGCCACATTTCTGTTTCACTGAAAGAAGGGAGTTCAAAAAGTTAGGGTGGAATCCAGGAACAGAGAAAGTTTTCCATTTACACCCATTTGTTCTTAGTTTCAGTGATCTCCATTTTATAGTGCCTATTCCCTTTAAACATCATCCACTTTTATTTTGTGAATATGACATAGATAATTATCAGGGAGGAAGGAGACTATATTCCTTGTAATTCTGTATTTTCAATATATTTTTAAATGATTGATATAATAAGTGTATTGCAGTATTTTTCATGTGTTTAAAAATCATTTTAGAAGTCATGGAAAGAAGATTCTAGTCCTTTGCTTTGCCTGTTGTTCATTTTCATACTGATAATTACAGAGAATTATTTAACAAGCATTAACAATTCAGTGGTATATTTGCTTATTTGGAAATATATCCTGCTGAGTTCAATACAGCTTATTCCCAAATAAATCTTCCTGTGCTCCAGCAGATAAGCAAGTTTACTCAAAAGTAAATCTTCCTAATTCTAAAGTGACTTAGATTATAAAGTTTAGTGATATAGAGACAGCATGTAATATTTATACAATTTTCTCAAATTGGCTTAAACTCTGAAGTTACAGCTAGTCTAAATGATATATACCCATAAAGCATAGAGACTTAAGAGGAAGAGAAGGGAAGGGAAGGAAATTTAATTTTTCTTAAAGGATAACTCTCTGTTACACTGTGGTTTGAAATCTTTCACAAGCAACCAATTGTTTCTTTTACAGCACTAAAGCCCACTTTTGGGTTGCAAGTTCTAAGAAACAATTATTGTTGATACAACATCTGCTCCTTGAAAGACAACAGTTGTTATTTGGTTTTTTTAAAGAAATCATTTGACTGTCCCCTAGGCTGTTATATAAATCCTATATGCAAACAAATCTAGCTTAAATTAATCTTTAGAAACAAACATAAGTGCCCTAAGCTTCTACTTGACATTACAACATTGTCCTCTTTCTTCTCTCATTAATAGAGCTAAACTAAAACTTTCAGAAACAGTAAGAAGGCATCCTGAAAGGGGAAAATAAAGAAATGTTTCAAAGATGGAGAAGAGAAGAAAAGGGATGGGAAAGAGTTTATCAAATAAATATCAATGGTATACTCCTTTAAAAGCTCTGATTTGCAAGATGCAATAAATTTACAAATAATCACCCAGAATAATATAATTAACATTAATTGGGACATTACTAGAAAACTATGGCCTAGTCAGGCAAATGGAAAGTTACAGGTTTTTTTTTTTAATATTCTCTAATTTTAGCCCTGTTCATTATTTAAATTATCTAATTCATTTTAGTTTCATTCTAATTCAAAGTTTAAAGAACTTTTTTAAAAAATAAAGGTCAGTTGTAGCTTTCATTGCTCTTGACTGAAAAGGTGTAAAGTCATTTTGGAGAATGAGCACAGCTACATTTCAATAAAATCAATAAAGTATTAAGAAGTAATGCATAATCATCTTTTTATAATTAGGATTAAAATTGAATCTATGATTGTTGGATTATATTTTTGCTCATTATAAACTGTTTCTTTCTGTACTCCATATTGAGCTATGCCATTTTTTTTCCAGCTAGTGGTACAGTTACACTTCACTTTGATGGCATTTAATGGTACTTTCTGAGTATATGACACATTAGGACTTACAGAAGGTTAGAAGAACAAATAGCTTTGACTGTTCCAATCCTAGGAACATTGCTTCTAACCATGGCTATTTTGTGGTCTGAGGGGACCCCACAAGCTGCTGTATTGTGCTGAGTGGAACCATTAGGAATTTAAAGGAGGGGCATTACTCTATTTATTAAGCATTAATAGTCCATCTGTGCTAAGTATTGCTTCTAAAAACACAATCTTGTTTTATTACAATTTTATTCTATGTTCTTTTGCTTTTCATAACAATCAGTTAGTCTGGCCAATAGTCTTTTAAGGCCAATCTCCATACAGGGAATGAACAATGTCACTGGGATAAGTTAACACTGAAAATTTATGTCCATGATACGAGGGGCAGAATAAAACATTGTGATTTCATGGCTCCTGCAATATCATTCAAATAAACCTTAAATAAGAAAGGCCAAGTAAACAGCACTGTTTGATCCCTATCCACTAAAACTGGGCTGATAAACATCCTTGTGGAAATCCTGAATGCGTTTTAGACATATGATATTACAAAGCACAATAAATACATAAATAAAGAATGCCACTTCATGGCATATAAGTAATAAGCAATAGTACTATAAAGCTGGTAACATTTTGAACATTCACATTGGTAAAATTTATTACATACAAATATATTTAGGGATACATTTGATACCATACATGCCTACCATAGTCTCATACTTTACATAATGGTGAATTTCATGCTTTTTTAATTTGAAATAGTAGCAATAGTAATAGCACTTAAACTTATATACTACTTTACAGTGCTTTTACAGCCCTCTCTCGGCAGTTTACAGAGTCAGCATATTGCCCCCAACAGTCCTCATTTTACCAAGCTTGGAAAGATGGAAGGCTTGAGCTTGGTGAGTCAGCGGAAATAGCCTGTAGTACTGCATTCTAACCACTGTGCCACCATGGCTCCTAGTTTTGTCTTGTTGAACAGAAAAAATATTAAGATACATCTTGATTATTTTGCTATCTTCCAATTTCAGTTACTATTGTGTTGCATACTTTTTTCTATTTCTAATTCTGTTTAGGGCTTTAAAAAGAAGATAAGGCTTTTAATAATGGAACTTAGAATCAAGGCAAACCATAGGTACTTCAAGAAAATTCACCATAGTTCAATATATCTTATAATTACCTAATAAATGTTATTAATAATATATGTTCTAAATCAAGGATTAAAAAAGAAACAATTAAAATATTCAGGTGCAATAAAAGGGCAACAAAGAAGTTACTTTGGGATCATTTGTACCACACCATTTATAGAACAAACCCTATATGTATTTGTGCAAGAAAGAGAGAGAGAGAGTGGGACAACTGAAATGTGAAAATTGCATTATTGCTTTTGAGCAACATAAAATACAATTTGTTTTAAGTAAGTTATGTGTTTTAAGTAAGTTATGTGGCATAACATTTATTTAACATCCCTACCCTCTTATCTTCCTATATATAAAGCCTTAAAGCCTGGCTTTTATCCCAAGTGATGGAATAAGATTTGATAATTGGGGGCCTGGACTTCATTGTGCTTAATGTTTTAGTTTAGTCTTATAGTTTTAATATAATTTCATAAGTTATTTTAACTTTTGATTGGGAGCTACCCATATTTGGTTAGGAGATAGGTGGTTCTATAAATGTTTTAAATAAATAAATATTTAGTAAACTGCCATAGACCATGGGGAAGAAAGATAAAATTTACAAAATTCACTAAAAAGACAAAATAAGGTAAGTAGGACAAACTCATCAGAAAGTAAAGATGTGAAAATTATGTGTATATCGCCTATTGTCCAGACCTTTTCTAAGTCCCTGTTAATGTTTTCTATTCATATATACAAAATGATAGATGGCACAGAACATAATTCTTCATGTCTATGTCAATGTATAAGAATTAGCTCTCTGAGAAATGTGTAAAGATACTTTAAGAGCATATGGAATCATTTTGCTATTATTCAGCCTGGAACTAACTGTATTTTGTGCTATACTAGTTTTAAAAAAAAGCTGAAGAAGATAAAATGAAACAAGGTAATAATGTAAGTAATGGCATTTAAAGAAAATGATATCTTTTTGTTTTGGAATAGTGCAGCTTCAATAAGTACTGTAAAACATAGTTTATATTGCTGATCAAAACTTCTCAGCTCAATTCATGCTTTTATTACAACTCATAGAAATTTCTACATCCAATCCTATCCCACAAGACTATACACATGGTTATAACAATAGGATATAGGTAGAAAAAATGTCATGGGAAATATAAAATTGATAAACAAATGAAAGAGATACATATTATATATGTAGTTTATTACTTTGGAAGCATATTGGCTCTGTAAGTGAAAGCAATTTACTTCTTCAGCAAAACTTGTCATAAACTATTTCACCTATACCTAATGATTATTTAAAGCAATCATTTATTGGAAAAGAAGAAAAAATACAATTTTTCTAATATTATCAGTATATGCTTACTTGAATTATTTAATAATCTAATATACTATCCTAATATAAAAATCATATTTAAAATAGAATTATTATGCATTTTAATTTAGAATCTTATCATGTCTGTACTTGCAAACTAAAGCTTTTTTGTCTTTCATATGCATTTGAGAAGGTTCCTTTAATATATTTTTGAATGAACTCATTTACTTGCATGCAAATATATATTTTTTAAATTAAGATTTAAATTAAATCTAAATCAAGAGGTTAAAGGTGCAATATAGTTGGTTAGCATGACATATTGTGCAAATTTTGCCACATAATTAAAACAGTCATTGGACCTGAAAATGTGTAAATCTATAGCAAAAGATTTGTGCCCTTGAACAGAATAAAATTACATTTTCATGAAGTCTTATATATTACTTCTAGACCTTAATAAAACACACAGAGAGGGACACATACACAATACACACATACACACACACTTTTCTGCAGAATTCAACTAGGCTCAATATTTACATGTTTTCTAGGAAAGGGTTTAGGGTACAATAATATACGGTGCTTCTCCTTTGGTCAGCTTTCATCTCTAAATACCAGATTTGGGGTGCAAATTTCTATACAACTGTCCCAACTGCTGCCTTCTAGTATTAATTTAGACCAGGGGTGTCAAACTCAATTTCAAGTGAGGGCCACATCAGGATTGGGTTTGAAAGGCTGGTGGAGGTGTGGTCATGGTGGTCATGGCCATGGTGGTCATGACATGGGACTCCACTCTGCTGACATGGTTTTATAAACTTATAAAAATAGGGAGGCATACATTTCTGTGATTTTGTTTTTTTAATACTTACTTGATCTATTTGATCTCCTTATGAGAGAGAGAGAGAGAGAGAGACCAGAGTAAGAAACTGACTCCATAGGAAGACTAGAACTTCAAAATTGTTGACATAGGCTACAGTAGCAGAATCCTGCAAGCCTGAAAGGAAAAGTTTTTACTTTCTTCCCTTTTATAACCCTCTGAGTCCAAGGTTCCATTTGGGAACTGGAGGGTCTCCTGGACCACTCCAGAGTCTCAGTTTTGGGCCTGGAAGGCCTCCTGGACATTCCAGAAGCTTCATTTTGGGCCTAGAAGGCCTCCTGGAGGACTCTGGAGGCCAAAAGCAGTTGCAGGTGGGTGCGTGCCCCCCCCCGTGCCCCATTTTCACTAGCAGAGGCACTGGTCCTACTCTATTTACAGTTCGGCCTCACGGGCCAGATCTAAGCACCTAATGGGCCAGATCCAGCCCACGTACCTTGAGTTTGACACCCCTGGTTTAGACTCTTGCCTTCTAATCCTAGAGGAAAGGGACACACACACACACAGCGAGAGAGAGAGAGAGAGAGAGAGAGAGAGAGAGAGAGAGAGAGAGAG
>NW_020769322.1:12114941-12136272 GCF_900518735.1 Pseudonaja textilis
AGAGAGAGAGAGAGAGAGAGAGAGAGAGAGAGAGAGAGAGAGAGAGAATGGCAGAAACAGGGAACGGAGTAGAGCACAGACAAAAGAAGAGAAGAGATTGTTGAATTGATCTCAATAAACAAAATGTTCATTAAAAAACTTCAGGTAATTTCATTATAATCTATGAGACTTTGATAAAAAATAAAATTATTCAAAACACGTTATTCATTGGTGTGTGAAAACAAATACAGATAGTCATCAACTTATAACAGTTCACTTAGTGACCGTTCAAAGTTACAATGTCACTAAAAAAAGTGATTTTTCACACTTATGACTGTTTCAGCATCTCCCATGGTCATATGATCAAAATTCAGACACTTGGAAACTGATTCATATTTATGACATTTGCAGTGTCCTGGGATCAGGACCTTTTATGATCTTTTGACAGGGCAAAGCAAAATCAATAGGGAATGCAGATCACTTAACAACTGTGGCACTAGCTTAACAGCCGTGATTCGTTTAACAATTGTTACAAGAAAGTTTGTAAAATGGGACAAATCTCACTTAACAAATGTCTCACTTAGCAACATAAATTTTGGGTTCAATTGTGGTCATAAGCTAATACACTATGCACTTGATTCATAACATATTATGCCATAATAAATAATAATATATAGCTCTGTCTAGATATATTTTCTTTTTCAAATGTAATTTTCTTTTTTTCTCATCAAGCATAGTTGTAGATTATCTTATTTATGGTCTCAATATATTAAATGTGTGCCAAATAATAATGCAGAATTTAATCTAAAAACCATATATGGCAGGACACAGGCATTTTCATTCTATAATACTAATTTGCAAAGTATGACTTTGGAAACAGTTCTAAAGCTAAGCAATTTGTCTGGTAAGGTCACTTGAATATACACAGTTAGGAACCCATCATTCTTCATGATAATAAAGGAAGTGACAACAGTAACCTCAATATAATGAACATGCATGTCACCTGATTCTCAATGACTTTCGATAATCAAGCATAACTTAAATAAACAATAATAACTTAAATAAACAAACAAACAATAAATAAAGCAAAACATCATAAGCACAATGTAAATGGCAGTGTCTTAATCACATGTATGTTGCCCATGCTGCAAGGGCCTCTTCTGATCTTAACAAGGAGACTGCTAATCTTTTAACTGAAATAAAACATCTCCCTTTATATTTCCTATGCCTATTAGATTGCCTTGAAAGCACTTCTATCGATGTGAGTAGCAGGACTCACAAATTAAGCACAAAAGAAAGGTGCATATAGAAAAGATCAAAACTCAAAGCCTGAAAAAATTGGATTATAGCAATAAAAATAGCACTTAGACTTATGTACCACTCACAGTGCTTCAAAGCCCTCTGTATGCAGTTTACAAATATCAGCATATTGCTCACAACTATCTGACTCTTCAGGAGGAAGGCTGAGTCAACCCTGACGCAATGGAAATCAAACTTCTGGCAGTCAGCAGAATCGGTCTACAATACTGCATTCTCACCACTGCACCACTACGGCTCTTAATATGTGACTCTGTTTCCCAAAAGAAATTGGAAATCTTTTATTAGTGACTTTGGAATGAAATCAGTTCTAAATGAATGTGCTTACCTAATTTCAAATTTGTTTGTTTGTGTTAGTTATGCAGATAGTTAATGTTATGTCTGTGGAACTGGTTGGAGTTCCCAACCAGGTCCGCTGTTTGAGCGGGAGCACTAGCCGCTCCCATTGGCTGGCTCCGTTTGACAGTCGGCTATAAAAGCCGGCTGTTGAGCAGAGCCAGCCCCGTTGTCGCCAGCTAGTCTGCCAGTTAGCCAGCAGACACGACAACCCTTTATTCTCTGCAATAAAGCCTTGTTCGTTGTACGCTCTGGTTCCTGCCTCTTCCTTACCATCGCTCTACAACACTGGCGACGAAGGTGGGATTCGGTCGAAGGCTAGCCAGACGCGTCTGTTTCAGAGAGCTGTAGTCACTGAGAAGCGAAGCCACGAGCGCTGAAGCCGCAGCCGCCAACGCTCACAAAGAGCGCGAAATTCAAACCTCCATTGCTTTGAGCTGTACTCACTGAAGCAAACCACGGGCGCTGTAGCCGCAGCCGCCGACGCTCACAAAGAGCGCGAAACTCAAACCTCCATTGCTTTGAGCTGTACTCACTGAAGCGAACCACGGGCGCTGTAGCCGCAGCCACCGACGCTCACAAAGAGCGCGAAATTCAAAAAGAGCTCCGTAGCCTAGAGAGACAGTCACAGCCTGCACTCTTTTAAGAGCGCGAGTTCAAAAGACGACTGAAGAAAACGAACCCTGCATTTTTCACAATGAATGCTAATCCAGCATTCCCACCATTCAAGCCAAATGAGGAAATGTGGGACTCCTACAAAAATCGTTTCAGCCATTTCCTCGATGCCATCGGGTTCGCTGACGCTGCTGAACATAGGAAGAAGTCCTATTTCCTCAGCTATTGTGGGGCTGCAGTTTTTGACACCGCTATAGCATTAGTCGCCCCACGCGCTATCAGAAGCGTCCCATGGGATGAACTACAAGAAATCCTCTCCAACCATTACTCGCCAAAACCATCCCAGATAGCCAGAAGGTATGCCTTCAGGATTAGAAAACAGGCAAAGGGGGAGTCAATCAACGAGTATATGGCAGCCCTGAGGACAGCTGCCTTGCAGTGCGGGTTCAAAGACTACTTAGAAGACATGTTGTTGGACCAGATCGTCTGTGGGGTTAGAGACCTGAGACTCCAAAGACGTTTGCTGGCAAAAAAGGACTTGAATCTATCCCTAGCCATGGAGGAAGCCCTAGCTGCTGAGCTCTCTGCCCAATCAGCAGCTGAGATTCAAGGCACTCCATTAAAGCCCAGCAGTTCCACCATCCATTCAGAAGAAGTGCTCAGTGAAGAAGACCCCACAGACTCATCAGACATTAACCACCTTAAGCATCAGAAGCCTTCACAGGTAGGAGCGGGACAAAGAAACAACTTCGCCCCCAAACAACCTCCCATTTGCCTAACCTGCGGAGGCTCCCACTCTAGAGCATCCTGCAGGTTTAGAAACGCCATCTGCCTGAATTGCCAAAAGAAGGGTCACCTCGCTAGAGTCTGCCAAGCAGGGCGCACTTTGCCTCAAAGACCTCCACCACCTTCTAATTCCCAAAGGCAAGTGGAGGACTGCTATACCTGCTACCATGCTAACCATACTTCCCAAACCCCTGATAAAATCAAAATTTCTGTTTTCCTAGAAGGTAAACCCTGCAGGATGGAGGTAGACACGGGATCTGCACTCTCAATCATCTCCTGGGAAACCCTGAAGAAGATCCAGCCCAGACTGTCAAAGAAGCAGCTTCAAAGATGCCACCTGACACTGCGGGACTACCAGGGCAAGAACATCCCTGTCCTCGGGAAAGGCAAGTTTCTTGTTCAATTCCAAGCCTTTAAAGGCCATTTGCCTTTAGTGGTTGTTAATGGTGCTCTCCCCAGCCTGTTGGGGCTAGATTGGTTTCCCTCCCTCGGCCTTAGTGTAACTGGGGTCCATGCTGTCTCAACTTCTGACGTAGATACATTATTTTCAGATTATTCTGATGTGTTTAGCAGCGAGCTGGGTTGCTATTCTGGCACCCCCATTTCGTTCTCTGTAGACCCCCAGGCAATCCCTCTTCACCTAAAACCACGCAGGGTGCCTTTCGCCATCCGTCCCAAATTGGACGCAGAATTAGATAAGCTACTTAAGCAAGGGGTCTTAGAACCTACTGATTTTGCCAAATGGGAGACCCCCATAGTCACCCCACTCAAGAAGGATGGCAGTTTAAGAATCTGCGCAGACTACAAAACCACACTCAACTATTACCTACAGGTCAGCGCATACCCTTTCCCTGTTATTCAGCACCTGTTACACACCTTCGAACCCGGCACCATTTTCGCCAAGTTAGATATGTCCCAGGCATACCAACAGTTCCCTGTTGATGATCAGACAGCGGAATTACAAACCATAGTCACACATAGAGGGCCATTCAAGTGTAAACGCCTCCAATTCGGTGTAAGTGTGGCCCCGGGTATATTCCAATCACTCATGGAAAGGATTCTCCAGGGTCTCCCAGGGGTTGTTCCTTATTTTGATGACATCCTAGTCTCAGCTATTGACCAACCTCAACTCATACAGAGGGTCAGGGCGGTTCTAGAGAAGTTTAGGCAGCATGGCCTCAAACTTAAAAGGGAGAAGTGCGCCATCGCCACTAGGCAAGTGGACTTTCTGGGTCATAGGATAGACGCCTCCGGCATCCACCCAATTGAGTCCAAGGTAAAGGCCATCCATGAGGCACCCACACCAACTAACAAGACGGAGCTCCAAGCCTTCCTGGGGCTACTAAACTTTTACGCCTCATTTCTCCCGCACAAAGCATTTGTTGCTGAACCCTTACATAGACTGTTAGATAAAGACTCACCCTGGCACTGGGGACCCAAAGAAGCCAATGCTTTCAAGTCAGTCAAATCCTTACTCACATCGGAGGCAGTCTTAATTCAGTTTGATCAACGTCTTCCCCTGGTCCTAGCTGCTGACGCAACCCCTTTTGGGATTGGGGCTGTCCTAAGCCACAGACTTCCCAACGGCTCTGAGGCACCAATTGCCTTCTTCTCTGGGACCTTCTCTATGGCAGAAAGGAACTACAGTCAAATAGATAAAGAGGCCCTGGCTGCGGTTGCTGCAGTTAAAAAGTTTCACAAATTTTTGTTTGGGCACCATTTTGAACTTGTAACTGACCATAAACCTCTCCTGGGACTCTTATCTGGAGATAAGCAAACCCCGCAGGTACTTTCACCCAGAATGACCAGATGGACTTTGTTTCTGGCCGCTTACTCATTCAAGTTGGTGCATCGACCTGGCAAGAATTTGAGTCACGCCGATGCCCTTAGTCGCTGCCCCCTGCCAGTCCCAGTCGAAGACCCAGCACCGATTCACGCCATTTTTGAGGTCAACGAACTTAAACTGCCAGTGACAGCCGAGGACATTGCTGCGCACTCAAAAAAAGACAAGATAATTGCCCAGGTTCTGGACTGGGTGGGAAGGGGGTGGCCGGAAACTCAATGTACAGTTGACTTTACTCCTTTTAAAACCCGTCAGCAGGAACTGTCGAAGCTACAGGGATGTCTATTGTGGGGTACCAGAGTAGTCATCCCAGCCACCCTTCGTGTACCCATCCTGAAGGTGCTTCACGAGGGCCACCCGGGCATCGTAAGGATGAAGGCTTTGGCCCGCAGCTACGTTTGGTGGCCAGGCATGGATGCCCAAATCGCCAGCTGGGTAAGCTCATGCCAACCTTGCCAAGAAACCAGGGCTGCCCCACCAGCTGCCACGCCCACCAGGTGGGAAAGTGCTAGTGCCCCTTGGTCTCGCCTGCACATCGACCTGGCTGGACCGGTGCATGGCAGGACCTTCTTGGTGGTCGTGGACTCCTACTCCAAGTGGATAGACTTGGCCCTGCTCCCCACGACCACCACCCAAGCAATAGTTAAAGCCCTGACCCGTTTATTTGCCACCCATGGACTCCCTGACACGCTGGTGTCTGACAATGGCCCGCAGTTCATGTCATGTGAGTTCAGTATGTACGTTGCTAACTTGGGCGTCAGACACATCCTTACAGCTCCCTTTCACCCCGCCAGCAACGGGATGGCTGAGAGAGCAGTCAGGTCAGCCAAGGAGGCACTCGCCAGGTTTGGCCAGGAAAACTGGCACTCTAAACTGTCTCGTTACCTTCTCAGCCAACATACGACGCCTTGCACCACTACTAACAAATCCCCTGCCGAACTCTTGATGGGGAGACGCCTTAGGACCACCCTGGACAGGTTACATCCCCACTACTGCCCAGACACCCCTTTAGGGTCTGACAGTCTGGTCAGAGACTTTGCCTTGCATGACCTGGTGTACGCCAGGAACTATGCGGGGGATCCTTTGTGGGTACCAGGTCAAGTCGTGTCGGTCACAGGTCCAAGATCCTACAGGGTCCTCCTGGAAGATGGACGCTTGTGGCGGAGACACGTAGACCAACTCAGAAGGCGACGGAGAAGTGCGGCCGATACCGACCCAACCCAACCTGCCAGCGCCAGAGTCTCCCTACCGGTGCCAGACGGAAGCTCCCTGTGGGACCCGGTCTTTCCCGTTGATCAGGAGAGTTTGCTGGAAGACCCGAGTTTCCGGCTTGAATCACCGAGCCAACAGCCGAGCGAGCCAGCTTGCCAACCGGACCTAGAGACTCGCCCAGGTCAGCCCGAACAGGGGGAATCGCCGAACTCTCAGAACACTACGCCAGGTCAAGCCCGTGCCCCTACGACCAGCGAGGCATGTCCCGAGGGCCTGGACTTGACACCAGCCAACAGTTTACCCGGGCTGCGACGTTCCGGTTGCCAGCGCAGACAGCCTACTTACCTGCAGGACTACGCATGTTCACAGCTGGGGGAAAGGAGTGTTATGTCTGTGGAACTGGTTGGAGTTCCCAACCAGGTCCGCTGTTTGAGCGGGAGCACCAGCCGCTCCCATTGGCTGGCTCCGTTTGACAGTCGGCTATAAAAGCCGGCTGTCGAGCAGAGCCAGCCCCATTGTCGCCAGCTAGTCTGCCAGTTAGCCAGCAGACGCGACAACCCTTTATTCTCTGCAATAAAGCCTTGTTCGTTGTACGCTCTGGTTCCTGCCTCTTCCTTACCATCGCTCTACAACAGTTAATATAAACATATATTTCTATTCGGAGTCAAAATGGTAGGACAACTGAAGGAAATTCATTTGTTTCTATTATTTTCCCCCTGACTATACTTTATCTAGTAAATGATAAGTTCAATAGATAAAGAGAACCAGCAGTCTTATATTGTTAGCTTTCCTAAGACACATAGTAAAGCATGCCTAAATATAATTTAAAGAGGAAAAAAATGTGTGGTATGTTCAGAGCTTTCAGAAAAATAGCATTTCATCAATCCAAGGTTCAATAACTATGGACATGAGGCAGATATCAAACTGAAATCTTTTTAAACTCATAAACCATAAGAAATAATTAATAGATGAAGCAAAAAGCAATTAATTGAAAGGCATCCAGTTCTAACAATCTACAGTTCACGGACATAGTCTTTTACATAAAATAGTAAATAGATTTTCGTTTAATTTTTAGTTAGCACACTTTAAGATTTTAGATAATTAGTTTTGCAATCAACATTACAGTGAGATGTTTGCTAATGATTTTTATACCTTTGTTAATATGTAACACATTTCAGAATGTTGTAGTGTTTTTTTTTTATCATTATGCAAAGACATTTTTTCATACAGTGAACAGGACCACTGTTACCTGTATGAAAATTGGGAATAGTTAGCAGTCACTCTCTAACAGTATGCTAATTGACCCAGTGGTTAAAAAAAAAATGTTACTGTAATGGTCAAGAAAAGGAAAAATAGAAAACACTGGCAGCTACAGTCTAGAACAATTTATCATGAGCTCTGTGAAATTATCATTGCAGAGAACTATGGAGAAGAGAGGTGAAAACATGTAAAAATGTCTGGAAGGGCATTGTGGAGGGCTGTACTCAGTAATAGTTAGTTATTGATCATCTGTAGTCCAGTTTATGCAACCATCATCAGCTATTCTGGAATGTAATCTAAGAACTTCCAATATTTAAGCCTCTATCTTGGAGCACACAGATGATGGAACAAGTTCCATCTACCAACACTTTCAAAACCGGATTCGCACTCACACTTATTCTCTTCTCCCTACCTCTCTCCCTCTCCCTGCTTCCTCTCTCTCTCTCTCTCTCTCTCTCTCTCTCTCTCTCTCTCTCTCTCCTTCTCCTTGTCCCTCTCCCTCTCTCCCTCCCTCTCTCATTCTGGCCTCCCTCATTAGATTATGCAGTATTTTATTGTTCATCATCCAATTTGTAACTATTCTCTTTCACCACGTTCTGCCAGTCTAAAGCTTCCTGACTTCCATATAGATTTGTCATGAGGACGATGATGTGTTGCAATTTTCCTAAGCAGTTTCCACAGCTTGACATTTTCAGCAAAATCTAAGACATTTTTATAGTATAAACAATAGTGACCACAGTGACTTTTGGGGTTTGTCTTTTTTTTTTTTTTTTGCTTTCGCAGGAGCCTTAGTGATGCAGTGGTTAGAATTCAGTGTTGTAGGCTAACTCAGCCCACAGTCTGGATTTCAATCCTCACAGGCTCAAGGTTGACTGAGTCTTTCATCCTTCTGAAGTTGGTAAAATGACGACCATTGTTGGGGGAAATATGCTGACATTGTAAACTGCTCAGAGAGTGCTGTAAAAAACTATGGAGTGGTATGTAAGTCTATTGCTATTGCTTTTCTCAATTTTCCAGCATGTATTAGCCATAATTAGCCCAGAGTCACAATGAGTTGGTTAGCCTTATAAATCTAATCAAATAAAATCAATCCTCTTATGTTTCTGCCTTTTCTTAAGCCATAATTTCCCTTTCCTTATAGGGCTGTCTGAGTTGGATAATCCTAAACATAATTTGTTAGCATGTGAGATTAAGGATTTTATATGACAGTGTACACAATCTATTAAATTTCCTGTTTTTAACACTGGCATGTAGAATGATCACCTCAATCATTTGGCCACTTTTCTATAGATTTTCTGTCAGAGCTTGGTTAGAGCTTTTACTAATTCTTCTGTTTTGTTTGGCGGGGGGGGGGGGGGGGGTTGGTCATGTTTCTGCAGCTATTTCACAGTTCCTGAAGCTTTTTGACTTGGTAATAACCCTTCTGTGAATTCATTTTCAAATGCTAGATGTTCTTAACAAATTTTTACATTTGTTTTCTCTCTATGAATTATATTACCTCACTGATATAATTATAAAATGTATAGAAATAAATCTCATATTTTTCCATTTTATTGATCCATTATAATAAAAATTGTCCATCTCAAATATACATCAATGTTTACTTTCTTATATAAATCTTATTAAAATTACATTTCACCATAAAGTTCATTTCTTAAACCACCTATTTACCAATAATCATGATTAATCTTATAACCCAATTTTTCAAATTTAATCTTGCTTATCAATTAACAAAGAAAAATTATCATTAATACGCTAGAGTGTGTTGAATAAAAAAAAAGAAAATAATCAAGCCAAAGAAAATAATTAAACCAACAATCAAGAAATAAACAATATCCCAATCAAGGAACCACTAATTCAAACAATCAAGCTAGCAGTAAACAACAACCTAATCAAGGAAACACCAAGAATGAGGAGACATTCCTTAAGTAGCACCTTCCTGCTCCACACACACCTTTACTGTGCCTCGCCTGAACCTGGCCGTTCACTTGAGGAAAGTCTCCCCACTCGTGTGTACCCTCCAGCCCTGCCACAGCTGTACAAGGGATTGTGAGAGGAGAAGCGGGGAAGAAGGAAAACCTCCACTGTAGCTTGCACTCATTCCTCAGCCAGCCCAGATTTCCAAATAGAAGTAATAAAAGGAATAGTGAAGAGCCCCAAGGAGAGTTTGCTGGCTTGGCCCAGTCTCGGCTTTCAGAGAGAGAGAGGGAGAAGGAGGGAGGGAGGGAGGGGGAGAGAGAGAGCACAACAGAGACAGACACAGAGACAGACAGAAAAAGGGGAAGACTGGCTGAGGGGTGAGCATCTTTGGTGAGGTTGCTCTGGCTTTCTCTGAGCCTGAACCCTGAGTAGGCATGCAAGATTCGGTGGGGCCAGCCCCCTCTTCCTGCTGCCCTGAGCTTCTTAAAGCCATGGCTGTGTTCTGTGGGTCTGTTCCCCTTTCTGTTGTCTCCTCTTCCCAGATCCCATTCCTATCCCACCAGCCCTCATGTTAGCGAGACCAGCATCAGTCACAGCTGGGCCAGGCCAGTGTTTTGGGGCAGAGAGCAGGTTGCACATCTCCCCAAGTGACTGAGATCTGCCCAGCACCAACCAGGACTGGAAGAAGTTCCAGCAAAAGTGATGCGCCAGAGAATCATCCCCAGCCACTTCTCCATCCCTTGCTGTCTCCCTTCTCAGATAAGGTGCGAGAGGTGAGGGTGAGGGATGGGGCTAGTCAGTGATGGGACAGGGAGCTGCAGCAGAAGACCAAAGAGCCGCATATGGCTCTGCAACCACAGGTTGCCGACACACACTCTAAATGATCATCAGTCTTACTCAGTCAGTACCATTTATCTCAGGCGTGTCAAACTCAAGGCCTGTGGGGTGCTTAGATCTGGCCCATGGGGCCAGCCTGGAAATAGCAAAGAACTGGCCTGTGGTTCCTCTGTTAGTAAAAATGGGGTGCAAGGCAGCCACACACAGCCCCCCAGTGGCCAATTTTCAGCCTGGACAGCCTCCTGCAGCACTCTGCCATGCATTCCCCAACCTGTTACAGGATGAAATGCAGCCTCCGAAACGGAGCCCAATGAGCCCAAGGAGGAAGCAAGGTCCTCATTTATTGGCTGCTGCTGCCGCCTCAATCCCTGAAGCTGTCCTAAAGCATACTACCAGAGGCCTACTGGCCTCATGGCCCTCAAGCCAACATCTTTTACTCAGAAGCTGCAAAAATGTTTTCCTTAGATTTCACATTCTTACAGCTTTGCCATCATCTGAATAAAACACTTTGGCTTGTCTGCCAGTGGGTCAGCTTCTTCTAGAGCTCTTACTTCAAAAAGTAAGTAATCATGTGAAATGGGATGGAGAGGAATAAGTGGAATCCAGGATGCTAGCAAAGCAGGCCCAGTCTGTGGAGACCCAGCAGGACAGGATGAAGGGAAGCAATTGTGGGAAACCCAGGGGAGCATGAGGTATCTCAGTGGATTGGGAGAGGCCTTGGATAGCCTGTTCCAGCATTAAACCTCACATGATCTTCCCCATTCTGAGATACCTCATGTGTCGGTATGCCTCATGTATAGATATTAATGGTCTGTGCATTTGATTAACAAATGCATTGGGGAAAACAGAGAGTGATCATGTTCATTTAACATGATTCAGTCAAATGAATCCTTGGCAGGCTCTATTACATTCATAAATTGAGGATTACCTATATAATGGAAGTGAGGGAGGGTCTCAGGGAAGTCCTGCCTTAGCACTTGGCCACCACAGGTGCCCCCCACAAGTCCTGTGTCATGTCCACCATGATCACGGCCACTCTCTGCCATGCCCACCACAGCCACACTCATCCCAGCTCTCCGAGGTGAAACTGAACCCTGATGCAGTCCTCAATGAAATTGAGTTTGATTTAACTAGTGGTATCCAGGACTATATCAACGATCCTTTGTATTTTTTTATCCATGTGGTTTTCTTGGTAAAAAATACTGGAGCATTCTCCCATACATATTAATCAATAACTTTGCCATTATCACAAAAATGATTTCTGCCTCCAGCCTCTTTCTATGTTACTACTATCCAAGATAGGTGCCTGTTTGCTTTAGATGGCAATCGGGATATCCTTCATACGTGGGCAACCCTGCTAGGATTATGTACCCTTTGCAAACCTTCCCAACATTCTTCTCTTATCCATCCTAGGAATGACAAGGCAGTAGTAGCACTTCAGAGACAAAATCATACCACAGATGTAATTCAAACTGACTTAACCAAATATCTGATACTATTTATGTACAATGTCTAATGTTAATTAGCCCATCAGATAATCTAATTATTATTTTTACATTTGAAATAAAAAATGCATTAGATTCTATTTTATCACTGGACTGTTTGTAGAATCAGCTATTTCTGAATATTAAAATTAATTTGTTGATTTCACTGAGTTTAGATGGCTTTGTTAGCAAAACTGCATAAAGGAAGCTGCTCTTAGCCATTCTCATTGATCGGTTTTCATCAGAGGTGGGTTTCTACTGGTTCTGTCCATCTCTGTAGAACCGGTAGTTCTGAAGAGCAGCAGTTGTAGCCCACCCCCTTGCCCAGGTTCTTACCTGACCTTTATTTCCTGCTTTTTCAACTGCAGCGGACTTGCACACAGTGCTGCTCAGCTGTCCGGGCAGTTCAGCAGGTTGTAAATTGCACTCGTGCGACTCGTGTGACTTGCGCATGTGCGCGCAATGCTAATAGACAGAACCAGTAGCTATACCAGTCAGATCCCATCCCTGGTTTTCATATATAACTTTTCTATACTTTATAGACTGTCATATATGTTAGATAGGACCTAAAATAGAATTTAGTTTTAAAAGAATGAAACACTTCCATTTAGATAGATGTTGACCCTAGCAGTTTCTGTATTATCAACTGGTTGGTTGGACTTCCTGAAGTCAAAATTGGAAATAGAAATCACTGTGTGAAATAATTTTATAGACATCATATTTTTAGGGGTTTTTTTGTCCATTAGTTAACTCATTCTTTGCACAACATTTGATCTGATCTGAACTCTGACATTCTAGTTGGGTATAATAAAAATATTGTTTTTTTAGCAGGAGATGACAAGTTGTTGCAGTTTTGCCAAGCTTTTTTTAAAAAGTTGATAAAACAGCTTGTTGTTATGTAGCTGAGCCACCACTTCATCAAGCATTCTACTTATTTTCTTTCATTACTGGAATCATGCCTTTCAGCTACTAGACTAAAAAAATCCATTAATATACAATTTAAGCAACAAGAATATTAAACGTGTGTGTGAATAAAATACTGAAGAGAATAAAAGGAAAAATGTGAAATTATGCTTTTAACTGCATGGGATTGTCAAACAGTTCTTTTGCATCATTCTTTAGGATGTACATTCTTAATGCAGGAAATTAAGCACAGCTTTCTCATTAGTATTAATAGTATCTTCACACTTAATTCTTCACGCTGTGAGTTGGAAATTTAATCATTAGCATATAAGGCATTTGAGTAGAACTAAGCATACTCTTTATGGCAAAAGAAAATTTGCTTTTCCTCAGATATGCAACAAATAGGTGATGAATTAATACTATTGCTTTATAAGTCATAGATGTCAACCTCTGACATCTAAAATGAGGCATCTAGGATCTACTGTTGCTATCTTCAAGATCTAAAAGCAAAATTTTATGATAGTATAGTGAAATTTCAAGACTGATGTCAGCTCTTTAAAGTAGGCCAGGTTAAAAAAAAATACCACAAGAATTCCAAGAATGTTATTTTGTTGTTGTAGAACACAGTAACATAATGTTTCTATCTCTATTCCATCTGAAATAAATAAAATTAAGATAAGGTTATTGTGAGCTTTTCTTTTCTTTTTCTTTTTTGCTGCCTTATGTTTGCTCAATCTCTGGACTATGAAATTGCTTCTCCAAGTCCTTCTTAACATATTTTTCCAAGGTCAACTTAAATTCTGTTACATGACCAGACTGACAATTTTTGTCAAATGCCTTGGAACCCAAAGTAAGCTTGTAGGTTGTATTTTCTGTTTTAATCATACATTCTTCACACTTTTCTTCCTGAACAAACTTGAAATGGGATGTTTGCACAAAAAATATTAATCACATGATACGTAAAACATAAAGTTTTGTGTGAAATAAGGCTCTAAACCTCAGATAAATTACTTTAAAAATATTCTTATTGTAATCACCACAAATGTTAACATGAATTCAGCTGCTGAGTTAACAGTCAAGCAGATAGGTGCATGAAAGAATGAATTCATTATGGTTATAACATGGGATTATTTTACAGACTGGAGCTGAAACTGACAGAGGCAATGACTTGATCACTGCTACCCTGAAGTCTAAGCAATAAATAGGGATAAATTTTTAAAAAAATTATCATGCATGATGTGTAGAAATAAATTCTATCATAAGATTGATTACAGTCATGTACTGAGGCATCATTTAACTTTAAACATGTATAGTGATTTAAAAAAAAAGATTAATAAAAAATAGATATTTCAGAAGTTTGTTTTCAATTAAGCATTAAGTAAAGGAAATTGGAGGAAAAAAAATAAACGAACATACTAAAAACTATCATTGACCAGATTCAAACTATTTTATATGCTTTACATTAAAAGTGTAACTTTGATTATCTCATTTAGCCTTTCTGTCTACGAATGTGGATATCTTCAAAGACCAACAATCCTTCTAATATACAAGTAATCTTTATCATCTAGTTCTAAAGTTCCAACAGCCATCATCAGCCCCTTCATTTGTGACACATTTTGGGCACATACCAACCAGCCCACATTTACAGCTGTTTGCAGCATCCTATGGTCATATGACCACAAAATCCATTTTTGCTCAAACCCAGTATTTACTTTCAATTTTTGACAATAATGCCTATAGTAAATAATAGTTTTGCTTAATATCTATGACAGTGACTTAATGACTACCACAAAAAGGTCATAAAGCTACCTCAGTCATATGATGATCTACTTTACAATTGTCATGACTGTAATAGGCAGGCTAAATCAGGAATTACTTCTATCCTGCTAATCTCACATACATAAATCAGTATAGTCCAGGAAGTCTGATGTGGAATGGATGGGTTACAGAGTTTTGCCTAAGGAAAGGACCTTGTATATCATATTAGATTTCATCTCTATTGTGTTTCTTCCATCTTGTATATAACTCAATCCAGATAATATGAAAAATATAGCTGCTTTTCAAGTTCATAAACTCAGCCTAGATGTATAAAAGATATATAAAAATTCAAACTCAATCGACTATTAATCATTTAAATTGCATTAACAATTTGAATTGGCTGCCAATTTTTAAACATTTCCTTACTAGTTTGACACATAACCTTTGAACATTCTTCAGTCCAATAGCATTTCTCTAGAAAAAATGATAATAAAACATATTATTATATTTGGTTACACATGGTTTATGACAATTATTTGGTCCTTAAATTCATTACTTGTAGTTCTTATGACATTAAGCTTACACAATATATGGGAAATAGGTTAGATAGATTGCTTTGGACTTAGATAATGCTTCCAAGACAGATGTTAACCATGAATCTGAATTTGCCAATTCTTAATTCCATACCTTTACCATTACATCACATTGCCTGTGATTCAGAATTGCATAAAAATGTTTTGCGTGGCAGGATTTTGCCATGTCAGCATACAAATTCTTGGCTAGGTATCCTGGAGCTACACAAAAGAAAAATGAATTCTCCTTCTTTGACTTTCTACTGAGAAAAAGAATCTTTTTTAACCACTCATATTTGCAGGGGTTGTCATTCAAATCTACATTATTATCTGAGGAAACCACTGGGAATGCTGTAGGAGTGAAGAGACACAGTAAAACCTCCTCATACTACTAGTTCTTCTGTGCCTTAATTTCTCCAATTCCCCATTCACTAACATACAATATTGGAATAGTTCTCCAAATTCTCTAGTGCCTCTTGACTCACTAATGCATACCTCATTTATCAGCAAGTCCTTTCTTTCTGAAGGCAATACTCATATAATCCAACTGTGCGATTGGCAGTAAAAGCACTACCGAAAAGGAATTCTGTGCTAGTAGACGTGGTCAAGTTGTTGCTAAAAAGTTTTATTTTTAATGACTGACAGTAAAACTAAGGTGAAAATTCTAAAACATTTTTCTCCAGTATTAAAATTGTTATTGAAAAAGGATTTGTATGTAAATTGTTTTCCTTCAAGATTCCGTTCCCTCCATAGATCTTTTAAATTTAGCTCTCTCAACATTTCCTTACATGCCGCAGAAAGTTCCCTTTTCCCTTTCTTGTTTTTCCCCATATTACTATGGTCTTTCTGGTAGTCTGCAATGGAGTTAAAATCGCCAATCAAGCAAATGTTTCTTTTTTCAAAGCCTACTATTTTTTGGTGAAGGTGTTTAAAAAATTTCCCCTGGTCATCATTTGGGGCATAGATTGCTACAAGTAAAAATGTGATGTGGTTTATCCAAACTTGTATAACCAGAGTTCTTCCTTCGGGATCCGACCAGATTAATTCTGCCTTTACATCTTGTTTTACGTAAATTGCAATTCCTTTTTTCTTGTGTTTGTCGGCCGGTGCTGTAAAAAGTTTACCTAATTTTGGACAAATTAGATGTCTTTCATCATTTTTCGAAATATGTGTCTCTTGAAGACATATTATATCTGCGTTATGTTGAATAAGTTTTGAGAATATCCTTTTTCTTTTTGATAATGAATTTAATCCGTTTATATTGATGGAGAGCAACTTCTTCCCCTCCACCATTTATCTACTTCTGCTTAGATTTTTGCCTAGTAATGATTCGGTTCTCTTGTTGTTGTTGTTGTGGGATTTGCTCTTCTCTCCCATGTTGTGGATTATCACTTCCTGAAATTAGAGAAAGTCATTCATTTTGGGTTCTGTGATAATATCGGACCTCCTGTGGTCTTGTTTTAGGTTCTTCTTTGGTGGGTTGACTATTCTTATCTGTGAGCTGTTGATGAAAAACTTGGGCCTGTTCTATCGATTCTATTTTGATTTTCCTCTCTTTCCATGTAATTAACATCCCTTCCGGGATTAACCATTTAAAATGGATTCCTTCTTTATTTAAATCATTAGCTAAAAATTTATAATCTTGTCTTATCATCCTCACTCTCTTTGGAATTTGTTTTAAAATCCTAATTTCTCTGCCTTTATATGATATTGTTTCCTCCCTAGACATTTTCAAAATTAAATCCCTCAGACATCTCCTAGAAAAGCGGATATGAATTTCTCTTGGACAGTTGTTACGCCTGGCGTAGCTTGTGCTAACCCTATATACCTCATCAAACTGTTTAATTAGATCATCTTTTTCCTTTCCTAGCCATTCAGCCAATATTTCTGCCATCAAATGTTCCAATTCTTCATTTTTGGCTTCCGCCACATTCTGGAATCTTAAATACGCCATTGCTTTGTCCATCTCGAGGTGGACCAGAGAGTCTTCCGTTTCTCTAAGTACATTTTTAAATTCCTCATCCATCCTTTCAAAGTTAGTCTCCATGCGTGTTGTTCTACTCTCTATATCTTTTATTTTCACTTCGTTTCTCTCCATGGCCTGCTGTAGAGACCCTATCTTACCCTCCACCTTCGATATATCCGCTTTCATTTCAGCCTTCAGTTTCCCCATCTCATCTTTCAATTCGCTTATATCTGCTCTAGTTTCTTTGTGATTTTTAATCATCATTTCTTGCATTTTAGATATAGCTTCCTGCAAGGCTAATATGGAAGTTTGTATATTAATATTGGGGACATTGGGCTGCTTTTCCCCTATTAAAGACTCCTCGATAGTTTTTTGAGATGTTGGTGGGGTGGCTGTCAACGTAGTCGATAGGGTCGGGATAGCCTTCTTTCCTGTTTTTAAGGCCATAGTTGTTGTGGATGTCATCTCTCTAAGTATTTGTTTTTGTTGATGCACAATTTTAAATATATTATCCCAAATCACCATTCAGTATTTGGGTCCTGTACTTGAAAGACTATTCACGTATTTCAATTTTATATCTCACTCCACAGTCTTTTCCCCTATATCATAAATAGATATCTGCAACAATATTCTAGTCTATGTAATAAGAAAATTGGTCAGCAATAGTACATCAATTAGCACTTTAAGGGCTTAATCTTAAATGTCATAAGTAGTCTAAATAATTTATAAATAGATTATATCAACAAAGTTTATCCCTTTTTACTATTAATACAACAGTAAACTCTTAACTCTTTGATAATAGTGTATCCTCCTCTTCCCCCCCCCCCCAAGTAAGTAAAATTATGTAAAGTATTTAGGAGATACAATAGGGAGGCAGGGGGCAAGATAATAAGAGAAGGGGTAGAAGAGAGATTACCACAGCTTCAGAAAATCAACAAACAAACAACAAGGAAGTCATCTTAAAGAGAAAATAGTACCCACTTAGTAAACTTAAGTAGTACCACGTAATAAAGAAAGCAAATTGGGTGAGCTAAAGTTCCATCTTCCAGCTAGAGGTTTCTTTTCAGCCTTCCAATCAGCAAATGGTGAAATGTGCTGACTAATCTGCAGTCCCAAAATCGTCTTTCCCAGCCTACTGTTCGCCTCTGCCTTCTTCCTCTTGCTGCTGCTTCTTCCTTTGCTTTCCAACTTTTAAATCCACATACAAATCTTCCAAAGTCCAATATAATGCTCAATTTATCTTCTCCCCAATATTAAGTAGATGTAATAGTCATGTTATGCTCAGATCTGAGGATTCATAAGACTCAATCAATGTCAATATTCTTTCACCTCCATCGCCTCCCTCTTCTCAAATAGAGTCAAAAAGAAAGGTCCAAGAATCAAATAAAGCCCCTCACCAGTTCCGGACCTCCGATCTCCAGGTTTTAGCAATCTCCCTTTTTCCCCAAAGCTTCCCCTTCAAAGGGAAAAACTGTGTTTTCCTTCGCTCTCCATTATAATCTTTCCATTTTCCCAATTGCTTTTCTGGCCACTCTCCGCCCGACTTCCAAGAGGTGCTTATCACAACCAGGAGAGAAGAATTTATGCTATCATTCTTCTGTCATTCTACTCCCTTCAGACTTCAAAGAATCCAAGATATAAACCGTTTCTCTGTTCCTGTTACTCGATCTCGCAGGCTGTCACTGCTTTGCTTATTCACTCAAGTGGCAGACCGGATTGGAAGCCGCCATAAAATGACAGCTTACTCTTTAGCGCCGAGCTCGGGAGCTTCCCTCTTCACTGTCGGGGAGTTGCCTTCCCCCCTCTGCAGCTCGAGGATCTCCACGTTGACACGAACCTCTCCGGGGTTCATGTATCCCTGGGGGATCGCTCCTGACGCCAGAAAAGGTGTTCGAAGCCTGCACCAGACTTCTTCACCTCCGTTCTCCTGTCCTGCCACTCTGCTTTGTAAGACCCTTAGACTCATTGCAGAATATCTTATGCCACTAGACTTGAAATTCTAGACCTAGAAAACCTAGAACTATGCCGCCTTGGTCCGATCTAACAATAGTATATAAAATCATACATTGCAATGAATACTTCAGCTTCAACCATAACAATACAAGAGTAAACAATAGATAAAAACTCAAGGTTAATCTTACCAAACTTGATTGCAGGAAATACGACTTCAGCAACAGAATGGTCAATGTCTGTAACACTCTACCTGACTTTGTGGTTTCTTCCCCAAACCCCAAAAACTTTAACCTTAGACTTTCTACTATTGACCTTTCCTAAGAGGTCTGTAGGGGGTGTGCATAAGCACACCAATGTGCCTACCATCCCTGTCCTATTGTTTCTTTTATTTTTCTTATATGTATCCATGTATGGATATAACTATGTTTTTACTTATACCTATTACCTTGTAAGCAGTTGACAAACAAAAAAAAAATAAAAAAAAAATAACACAACATAGCCCGTGGTTCTATATAATGTTTATTTTCATTTACTCTGCCTTTATTAACTAATATATCTGTCCAACAACCAGAAAAAAATATTTTAATTTTATGCTGAGTATGTACGTACTTTGAACACATTTTTTCATCAAATTCTAGTTATTGAATTGGCTGCTCTGATAATTGGTTGTTTGCCATAGCAAAGACCCATAAGCCTTCATGCACACTAGACAATAAGCATTCACAATTTAATTGTTTTCGCACATTGCCAAGCATGTTTACAAATCATTTTCTGCTGTTAAATCATTTTAAGAATAGGAATGATAAATAATGTGTTTTACATTCCCTTTGATTCCAAAATAACCCGTATCATAATAGTAAACCTCATTTCTTTCTTTCTGATCCATCCCTGTCTACAAATGTAGTAAAGTAATGACAAAATCTTGTGGGAATAATTTGTAATTAAATTAAATGCCACAACCAAAAGTGTGTAAAATGCATTTAATCCAAAACAATAAACGAGAACATGATTAATTGCTTTAGTGTTCCTTACTTTGTTGTGTGAAAATAAAGATGATGCAGCAATTGAGAGTCCTGAATTTATGCGATGCCCACTGTATGTGTAAACCTTTTACACATTTTGTTGTACAGCATTTTGTCTTTCACATACAAAAAAAAATTGTTCAAAATCCATTACCATTCACTTGAACATAGATCTTATATTCAGAATAGAAGACAAGCCACACATGCAAGTTATTAACTGGGGACATGTATTTGACTAATAAGTATGAATAAATTAAAACATCAAGGTTGCAGCAACAGAATTTTTCAAATGGAGAATTTAACAAAATAACAAGTGCCATGTTATTTTTAAACCTATTGATTTCAATTGCACTGAATTCATCTTTATCCAGAAGATATGCTGAGAATCAGAAGTAGTATTTAGCAGGTTCTGACCAGTTCTGGAGAACCGGTAAATACCACCTCTGACTGGCCTCTCCCCCATCTATTCTCTGCCTCCCAAGTCCCAGCTGGCTGTCTGGGTCTTCTTTTGTTGCCCTTTTGTTGGAGAACAGACCTGGAAAGCAGGTGAGTGGGGTGGGGAGGGAATGGAGATTTTACAGTATCCTCCCCCTGCTATGCCCCACCAAGCCACACCCACCAAGCCATGCCACACCCACACTCACAAAACCAGTTGTAAAAATTTTTGAATTCTACCACTGCTGAGAATGATGTCTTAACCCAGGACTGAAAAAACTCTGATCTTTCAGATATTGCTGATCTTCATTAGGCATAATGGGTGAGCTGATAAGAGAGAAAGTTCAGGAGCTTCAGAATAGCTATCATTTTCCATTTCCAGGGGAGCACAGTAACATGAGTGTGTGTGAAATTATCTTCAGGATACTGTCTGCTGTGCTTTAGCTTTTGGTGCTCATGTCCCAAATCAGAATATATGGAAGAGCCATATGCTACCTTGTACTGATCTTGCATTGTCTTGTGAACTTGCTGAAGTGTATTATATTTCTAAATGATTATCCTGTAATTAATATATTCTTAACAGTTTCTGCTGTACATAACTAGAAGAATGTTTCAAAATGATACAAAGTTTTTTCCACAAAAATCTCCTCCTCTACAATATACCCATGTTTCTTTCCCCAAAGCATAGAAAGAAAAAATAGAGCTTTGTAATATGCTTGGTTAAAAAGTTAATGCTAAGCCTACATTTCTAGTTTCCCAAACTGGTACATTCTTCAGTGTTGCAGAGGGATCATTGTCAAAAAAAAAGCAACAGTCTCTAGAGAAATGTAAAACCTCGAAGGAGAATTTTGCTTTAATCAAAGCCTGACTGTAGCTCCTCTTGAGACCACTCTACACAGAAGTCTATTTTTTTAATGTAGCAAATGGCTAATCAGGGCATCTCAGCATTGTCTCCTCTCAAATATTTTAACTGGTGTTTTGAGGCAGACCTTCTTACTTCCAATGCATCAAGTGTCTTATTAAGGCACAGTGCATCCTCTCTGTAGCACATTTTTAAAATGGAATATGTCTATTTCATGTCATAATAGGAAGGAAGGAAGGAAGGAAGGAAGGAAGGAAGGAAGGAAGGAAGG
>NW_020769322.1:12148253-12166255 GCF_900518735.1 Pseudonaja textilis
AGATGGATTTCTGATTAAGATTGTCAGTACTATATACGTAGAAGGCCTTTATAGGATCTAAGTTGGGGGTTAGCAATGTGTGTCTCCAGAGCCGCATGCAGCTCTGTGTCCTTTCCTGTGGCTCCCTGTCAGATGATCCCACCACTGGCTGGCCTGGTCCCTTGCCCTCTGCTCCCACTCACTCCTCACCTGCCCTGAGAACGGAAAGCAACAGCATCAGATGGAGATTTGTTCCGTATTCTAGAGTGGGAACGAACCACTGCTCTACTTGTCTTTTTTTCCGGCCCTTGTTGGTGCTGTGTGCACCTTGGCCACTGGGGAGATGTATGACTTTTCTCTACCCTGGGACACTGGGCCAGCTGCAGCTGATGCTGTTCACTGTAATGGGCTCTAGAAGGAGGAGGACAGGATGCTGTCTCCTCCATTGTGAAGCACACTAAGTTTAAGTGTACTGTACAAAGTGCTGCAAGAGCAGTGAGCAGCCATGGAGGCAGCGAGAGCAGTGGCATTAGCTGCAGCTGGCCCAGTCACAGTCAGCCCAGCCAGTGTCTCGGAGTGGAGAGAAAGTCTTGTGGCTCCCCATATTCTTCTGCCAACTCCATGGAACCTCGCGCAGCACACTTAAATTTAGTGTGCTTCACAATGGGGCAGACAGTGTCCTCTCCTCCTCCTCCTGGAGCCTATTACAATGTGGAGATCAGCTGCAGCCGGCCCAACCAGTGTCTCAGGGCAGAGAAACTCGTGTGACTCCCCAGTGAGCATAGCACCAAGAAGGGCTGAAAGAAGAAGCAAGTAGAGGAGTGCTTCGCTCCCACTCTGGAATATGGAGTGAGTCTCCATCCACCACCATTGCCCTTCTCTTCTCAGGGCAGGCGAGGAATGAGTGGGAGGGGAAGGTGAGAGGCAGGACCAGTCAGTGATGGGATCAGCTGACAGGAAGCCACAGCAGGGGGATGAAAGAACTTCATTTATCTGGGAACCTGAAATGACTCTTTTTAAATCATATGGCAAAAAGCACCCAAAGAAGAAAGAACAGCATCAGCAGAACAAAAACAAAAACCCCAAACCCTTGCCTGTTTTTGGAAATGGTTCAAGAAGAAAAATAGATGAAAAACAGAGAGAGGGGGAAAAAGAAAACAGAGAGAGATAAGAAAGAAGAGATACAAAGAAAGAGAGAGATGGAGAGAAAGAGAGATGAGAGAGAAATGAGAAAGAGAAAGAGAGGGGTGAGAAAGAGGGAGGGAGGGAAAAAGAGAGACAGAGAGATGAGAGAGAAAGAAATGAGAAAGAGGATATGAAAGAGAGAGAGAAAGAGAGGGGAGAAAGATGAGAAAGAGAGAGAGAAATAAAGAGAGATGAGTGACAGGAGATGAGATGAGAGAGAGAAAGAGAGACATGAGAAAGAGAAAGAAAGAGGGAGAAAGATTAGAGAGAGAGAGAAGAAAGAAAGAGATGAGAGAGAGAAAAAAGAAGGGGAGAGAGACATGCACACACACACACACACACACAATGAGAGAGATACCTGTTTAACAGAAAATACCGGGACCCAGAAAACCTGGGTAGGCATAGCTGGGGGGGGGGGCGGTGTCATGTAACTGGGTGGGAGTGAATGATGTTGAATTGGCCATGCCCACCCAGGTTTTGTGGCTCCCTGTGTTTTCTTTCCTGTGGGAAACGGGTCAAATGACTCTTTGAGTGTTTAAAGTTGCAGACCCTGATCAAGGTTATCCTTCAAGATATGCTAAGTGGTCTGAGGTTCTTGAAAAGATATGGTAGGCTTCCAAAAGAGAGGAATGTCAAGTTTCATCAGAAAGTATATATGATGGGTCCTTAGTGTTCTTTGAGCTTGATTGTTTTCTTGCAGGTGTTCATTACCCAAGCTAGATAATATCATCAGTGCTAGTGACAATCAAGCTTGGAAAGCATCAAGGACCCTTCATTTCCACCCTGAGCTACAAATATCTCTTTTATTGAAAGCAGATATTTATTTATTTATTTTGTCAATTGCTTACAAGATAATATGTATAAGTAAAAACATAGTTATGAATACATGGATACATATAAGAAAAATATAAAAAAACAATAGGACAGGGATAGTAGGCACGTTGGTGCGCTTATGCATGCCCCCTACAGACCTCTTAGGAAAGGGAAGAGGTCAATAGTAGACAGTCTAAGGTTAAAGTTTTGGGGGTTTGGGGAAGAAACCACAGCGTCAGGTAGAGTGTTCCAGACATTGACCACTCTGTTGCTGAAGTCATATTTCCTGCAATCAAGTTTGGTGCGATTAACCTTGAGTTTGCATCTATTGTTTGCTCTTGTATTGTTATGGTTGAAGCTGAAGTATTCATTGACAGGTGGACATTGCAATGTACGATTTTATATACTATAGTTAGATCGGACCAAAGGCGGCGTAGTTCTAGATTTTCTAGGTCTAGAATTTCAAGTCTAGTGGCATATGGTATCCTGCAACGAGTAGAGGAGTGGAGAACTCTTCTTGTGAAATATTTCTGGACTTTCTCAACTGTGTTAATATCAGATACGTAATGTGGGTTCCAGACTGATGAGCTGTATTCGAGTATTGGTCTAGCAAATGTTTTGTATGCTTTAGTTATTAGTGTAATATTACCACAGAAAAAGCTACATAAGATTAGGTTAAAAACTCTTAATGCCTTTTTGGCTATGTAGTTACAGTGGGCTCTCGCACTTAGGTCATTTGAGATGATTACTCAAAGATCCTTTACAGAGTTTGGATCATCAACAAGGTCTTGACTATTCAGCCTGTATTTTATTTTCTGATTTTTTTTGCCAATATGTAAGACAGAGCATTTATTTGTTGAGATTTGAAGTTGCCATTTCTTTGACCATTCTGATACATAGTCAAGATCTTTTTGAAGGGTAGCAGTGTTGTCTGTGGTGTTGAATAGCTTTAAATCATCAGCGAAGAGAACGTAGTTGCTCAGAGGTCATTTATATAGAGTATGAAAAGAGTTGGTCCTAGAACAATGCCTTGGGGGACACCACTGTTGACAGGTACAGAATTTGATAGAGCACTCCCAATTTTGACAATTTGTTGTCTTTTTGCCAGGAATGTTAAAAATAAAAAATAAAAATAGGAGCTAAAAATATTAAGATCATGCCAAAGCAAGACATGGACTATTCTGGGTGATCCCAAAGAAGCCCAAGGTAATGTCTAAAGACTATTCGTGAATGTCAATGTTTATGACACCACCATCAGGAAACTGCTGAACAACTATGATGCACATGACAAAGTTTCCAGAAAAAGTCAGTACATCTAGAAAGAACATCTGCAACCAGTTCATATCTTTGAGTATCATTCTTGTATTTTGTATTGTTTAGCAGATGAACTGTTGCATTTTGCACCAACAGTAAATTCTGGATCCCAAATAAATTGTTTTCATGGTGGTTGTAATTTTATTATTATTATGAGCTACTCAGAGTGATTTTAGAATGAGAGACCATTAAACTCTTTTAAATAAATAAAAAATGATGTAAAAATAAAAACTGAATATGGATCACCATTATCAAATCCAAGCAGTTCAGGAAATCCCAAATTAAATATAATTGTGCACAGGCTCTTCTCACCATATGCAAATTCAGGGACATCTGAAACATCAAAGATAGTTCAGAAATTATAAACTCTTCCACAGTCTGAACTTCAATCTCTAAGTAGATTCCAATATCCAATCTACCATAAAAATATATAGTTTATCAGGCTTTAATTTCAAAATATACCAACATTGAACTCACTATTTAGACCAAAGAATTGTTTCAAATGTCAAAGCCACAGACTGCTTACAGAAAATAACAGGAACAAGCAATAGTCAACACAACTATAGCCTAGATCAACATTTAATGAGCATAGTATAGTTTAAATAACATTATTTAATTAAGATAAAATATCAACAAATGCCTTCATGCCGTAATGTTGGCTTAATATAATCAGAAATTCTCATATCAGAACATTTTTGATTGTATCAGATAAAAGTACCAATAAGGAATCTGATTTCCCAGAATTCATATCTATATAAAGAAAGGGCATACAAACCATCCCTGTGTATGGTAAGGTTGTCTATAACTTTGAAGGAGATTTCAGTTCTGCAGTACTTCAGATAAAATATCCTGTCAAAGCTGCTTTGCAAAATAAATTTGATTTCCTAACATACAATGGCAAAGTGAATATTGTTTAGTTCAGTATTTTCAGATCCTGCCAGTCTTGTCCCATTTAGTTTGTACTACAAGAGAAGGCTGAGAGGAGTTTGTTTGGACAATACTATGGGAAAAGGCAAAGGGAATATTATACAAAGGTTGTTCAGACTTACACTTACAGCTTTGGAATCCCTTTACATAAAACAGAGGACTTCAAAGAGGCATCCACCCACATGTCTATTGAATTCCCTGCAGTATCAGAAAATTATTATGTTTATAAGACATTTCTGGTTTGTCTGTGTCCTATGAGGATTATGAGATTTTCCTAGGCCTTATTGAACCTTATATTTGGATAGAAAATTGACAGTAGGAAAGTATCCCAAGAAGAAGAAAAAAATCAGGAATAATCTAAAACAGGGGTCTCCAACCTTGGCAACTTTAAGACTTGTGGACTTCAACTCCTAGAGTTCCTCAGCCAGAAAAGCTAAACAACAGAGATCTGAAAAGATGAGGGTGGAACAGACCCGTAAAGGTCAGTTGGTCGGCTTAATGCCCTCGTCATCTAACATACCCCTTTCCAGGGGATCCGCCTCTGTCAGGTTCCAATCACTGCCTATAATAGATCCCTCCTCAACCTGTTCCATCCATTCCTCCTGTTCTCCCTCATCCTGTACATTGTGTGAATGTGTGCTTTGGACTATATAACATTCCTCTGCAAGAGGTACCTGTTGGTAATGAAGGAGCATTCTGCTTAACAAATGGATCAATTGAGAATCGAAGTCAGAGGGTAGAGACTGCCTAGCCATCATCGTTTGCTGCACCCCAGCTGCAATGCCCCATCTAATTTCCATCTCCGTCCAGGCCTTCATTCTGTCCAGAATATCCTCCAGAAGGAGGTCATCCTGGCGTAGTCCAGCTGCTGTCGGGGTAAAGGTTGCTTCTGGGGCCCATCTGGCAGTTAACAGTGCTGATGGCCTGGGCTGCACCAGTCTATCTGCGGCCCTCCTGGATGGCATTGATAGATCTAAAGGTGGGAGCAAGGCGTCTGGCACTGGAACTAGTCTAGCTGGGGAAGAAGGCTGAGACCTTTGTTCAGCGTTTCTCATGCATTTTTTGATATGCTTATCTAGTGCCTTCTGGCATCTCTAGGCATCCTTTTCTGCTGCCTTAGAGGTTTGCCTAGGGTGTTTTGATTTACTTTGTGATCTAGATGATGGCTTGGGCTTATTGGCTCTGGGATTATTTTTGCTTGCCAATCTAAGCCTAAGCACCTCCCAATGCTGGATTCTCGGAGCAGCTCATTGGAGAATGTGAGCATCCTAAACCTAGCTATATAATGATGATGATGGTGGTGGTGATGATGATGATAATGACGACAACATCAACAACAACAAACTAATGCCATGAAAGCAAAGATACAAAAAACCACTGACAATCCAAACTGCCGACTTTGCAATGGCAAAGTTGAATCTGTTTCACATTTAATTTGTGAATGCAGCAAAATTGCACAAACTGATTACAAAGCTCGACATGATCGAGTTGCTAAATTAATCCACTGGTCATTATGTAAAAAAAATATGATTTACTGTATTCAAAAAATAATGGGAACTTAAAGTGGAAAAAGGTGTCAAAAATGAGAAGGTGGAGATTTTGTGGGACTTTCGAATAAAGACAGATTGTCATTTGGAACACATCATGCCAGATATCACAGTTGTCAAAAACTGAACTATGCAATTCATTGATATCATTCTACCAGAAGACACCAGCGTCGAAGAAAAAAGAACTGAAAAATTTCATGACCTGGCCCTCAAAAATACGTGATTATGGATGAAACATGTAACAGTGATACCCATTGTCATCAGGGCACTTGGTACCATGTCCAATAATTTTATTAAATACATCAAGAAATTGCAACTTCCTGCAATAACACCAGCAGAACTGCAAAAAACTGCACTACTTGGAACATTATACATTTTATACTTGGATATTTGTGATACATTTTTAAATATTCAGTTGACCAAGTTTCATGTTTAATGAATAAAAGAGACAACAACAACAACCACAATAACATTAAGGAGTTCAGATAATTATATAATTAAACACTCAGATAAATCAGCTATAAATGTACACAATAGACAAACCACAGTACATAGAACAACAGAAGGGACTTTGGAGATCATCTAGTCCAGCTCCCTGCACAAGCAGCAGACTTTATATCATTTCAGACAAGTGGCTGTCCTGTCTTTTCTTGAAAATCTCCAATGATGTGGCATCCACAATTTTTGAAGGCAAGGTATTCCAGTGGTTGATTGTTCTCCCCATTAGGGTATCTTTTTTTAGTTCTAAGTTCCTTCTTTCCTTGATTATTTTCTGGTTTAGTACAGTCTGGAGACACTCAAAAAGGACAAGCAGGGTTATACTTTTCTTTGCATTTGGATTTGCATTCCCTTTGTTCCATCTCTCCTTGGAAGTGACAGGCAGCTAAGGAAATGATGAAAGAGGAGATGATTTCATCGGAGCAAAATTTAGGATTGTGAGGGAAAGTGGAAATGGTGCAAGCCTGTATTATATGTGAAAGAGGAAGGACAAGGAAGTACCTGTTGGTAAGGTAAGAAGAGTGGAGGGCAGTGGCATAGGTGAATCATCTTTGTTCTTGGGGATGACACACCAGAATGGATAGCAGAGGGTTTATCCCTCTTCTGAGCAAATTACAAGGTCAGTAGAGGAGGAGGAGGAGGAGGAGGAGACGACAATATGATTGGGACTCCCCCGAGGATCGTGAGGGGAGGGAAAATAATGCAAGCCTATATTATACATGGAAAGAAGAATGATCCAAGTACACAGGTTGTCTAGTAGAGAGTAAAACTGCTAGAAATAATCCTCAGATTCATGGCTCTATTTTTGTGAAAATCTTCAAAAGGTTCATTGTAGAAATTGTAAGTCTTCTTTGTTAACATTTTATTGATTGATTATATCTGTGTATGTGTAAAATAAAAATAATATATATAAAACAATATACATGTAATATAAGTAAAATATAAAAGCTTTTGTTAACACAATAGTTTGACAATTGAAATAATTCCTTTCTGAAGTGAGATTTCTTTGCAGGATGTTGAAGCAGAGGTTGGTAATCATCTCTTTGACAGTTTTTAATCAGGTTACTGTATGAAGCAGGAAGTTGGAAATTATGCTTTACTATGATTCTTAGTCTGACATTATTAGGATTAAAGTAGGACATCAATAGAAGAAAGAAAAATATCTTTATGACATATTCATTTTAAGAAGCAACACATAGAAAATAATTTCTATTATTTGTAACCAAATATAAATACTTAATGCTATTTCAGGAAATATCATATTGTCTCATACAAAAATTTCTAAAATTCAAATAGAATTCTTTTCTACATCACTAGAAATGACCTAATCTGAAGGACATACTGTCACTCTGAATAAAACAGCACTTTAAAAATCAAGAAAACAATATTCTCGGAGTTCATTAATAGGCAATTCTCACTATAATTTAGTATCTTTTGGTGTGTTCATTTTTCTGGTGGCTGTGATGATGAGCTCATTGGAAAAGGTCAGATCAAGAAATGGGAAACTGAGAAGATGTGGAATAGAAGCAATTAGAAATAAATTGCATAGTGTGTTATTGCAGGAATCTGAGCATACTAGAAGTCAGAGGGATAACTATGTGAGCTTGCAACAGAACTCAAGTTAAATTTACAGTCCAGAATGATAAAAAAGATTGATAAATATGTATTTCAACATGCATATTGATACCATCGTATTTCTTAAGAAATATTGTGGAATTCTATTTCACAAGGAACAATCGATCTCTACCAATGTGCTATACTTATACATTCTGATAAAGAAAAGTTCCCTCAAGATGGGCTCTAGCACCACTCCAAATGTTCAGAAGGCTAAATGTCTGGTCCTAGTGACTGACCCAAATTGGATTCTGCACTGATATAAAGAAGATGTTGAAACTCTAGAAAGAATGCCAAGAGGAACAAAGATGATTAGGAGACTGAAGGCTAAAACATGTAAAGAATGATTACAGGAATTGGGTATATCTAGTTTAATCAAAAGAAAGACTAGTGGTGACATGATAATAGTGTTCCAATATATGAGCATCTGCCAGAAAGAAGGTGGGATCAACCTGGATCAACCTGTTTTCCAAAGCACATGAAGGAAGGACAAGGAACAATGGATAGAAACTAATCAAGGAGAGAACTGATCTAGACCTAAGGAGACAGAACAATCAATCAGTGCAGTAACTTTTCTCTAGAAGTTGTGGGTGCTCCAACACTGGAGTTTTTAAAGAAGAGATTGGACAACCATTTGTCTGGAATGGTATAAGGTTTTTTACTTGAGCAAGGAATTTGACTAGAAGACCTCCAAGGTCCCTTCCAATTCTGTTATTCTATTAAATACTTTACTTTTCCCCCAAATATTGTCAACATTTTGGTTCTTATTTCATCATTCCACACAGTTCATTTCAAAATGTTTCAGGTTTATAAAGATTTATTTTATATGATTTCAACAATTACTTTTGTGAGAATATCAGAGAAAAGGGTATTTTTATGATAGAGCTTTCATGAAGCTCACTGTTGTATAAGATATGCTGGACTTGCTGTGCCTGATGAAGTTTTAAACATGTTGTTTGCAATGATCTGTGGGTTTTGATTCATTTTTGAAGTGAGTTTTGAAAGATACTTTTATTTGTCTTCAAGCTAATTTATTGGTCTGTGAAGACACTGAAGCTGAAAAGAAGCTGAATATTTCAACAAGATGACATTATTCTGAAGCATACCTCCAAATCAGTCATAAAGTACTTGCAGGGAAAAAATATAAGTATTTTGGAATGGCTTTCACAGATTATAGATTTAAATATTGTTGAAAATCTTTTGGGGACAATCTTGAAATTTAATGCATGCAAAAATATAGGAATGGTTCTAAGGTAAAATAGTTTTGCAATGAAGAGCATGGGAAAAAATCAAAATGAAGAATTAAAAAGATCTTTAGCTGAGTGTAGGAAACATTTGGAAGATGTTCTTGCTGCCGAAGATGCTACAGAGTCCCCAAACACTGCACCTACCATGTTTTCTATTTTCTGCTTTTCAGTCTGCAAACAACTGCATGAAAGTGTAAGTATGTTTTTAAATGTACCAAAATATGTTTTCTTTAAATTCATTTAATGTAGATTGTCAGCTTTTGATCACTTAGGAATCACTATCACTGAAACATACAATTAATCAAACATGCCTAGATGTTGCCCATGACTATCATTCAAAAAAAAAAAAAAATAGGCACCTTGTGACATTCCAGATGTCCCTAGCTTTAATTACTGGCATCACTGTGAAACATGGTCAGTGAGGGATAATGGGAACTAGAGTTCAACAAAATCTGGAATAACACAGGTGGTCTACTCCTGCACTGCAACACTTCAAGCTGATATGTTGAAGCTATGTTTGAGAAAGTAAAACTTCTGATTATCTGACTAAATGCTCTTGCCTTAAAACTTTATGGCTTTAAACAGGGGAAAAACAAAACAGCAGCATGGGCTTATGGAAGTGCAATCATAACTGTTTGGTTAATGTATAAACATAAAGTAAATTGCAATCCACATTTAATTAACTAAATCTGAATAGGATCAGTAGCAGTTGTTATTTAACATAAATTTCCTTTGATTCTAAAGTGTAAAAGAACAGATTTCCTAATGACTCCTTGGGGAAAGTGGCATAGTTAATAATACTCTGTGCAGAACCATAGCTTTCTGTCTCTGGATATTATAAATTATAGTACAGTCTTGCTAATTATTGATTTAATTGTTACTTATTGTACTTAATAGACCAGGCAATTGTTATTTTAATTTGATGACAAGTCTGAAAGAAACTTTTTAAAAATATTTTTAACATTATCCTTTACAGGACAGTATCAATGCAAACGAAGCAGATGCTTTCAATACACATTCACAGATTCCACTATGGGGGACTGACTATTTAAAAAAAGAACAGTGCCAAAAAAACAAAAACAAACCTTGACAACTGCAAGGAAAGTTATATAAAACCCAAATAACAACAAAAAAAAAAAAACCTGCAAAGTTTTTCTATTTGATTTTACTGGATATAATAAAACAACTCAGTATTAGAACACATAAGGTTTAGCACCAAATAACACTTCAATATTGCAGGTGTGATTCCTGCATAGTATGAGATTTACAGCATGAATTCTTTTAAAAATATGTTAATATTATTCTCGAGGAACATAAAAAATGGTACCATATTTTCTCACAATGTTCTTTAATAATATTCAAGGATGGTTTTGTTGTTATTCAGGACAGTTGCAATTTGATCTGGTGTTGGAGTATACTACATCACTTTCATAATATGGATGGATCAGTCCCTGCTTACCTGAGGTTTACAGTGTGTGTGTTTTCCCCAGACTGGACTCTATATCCCAGCACCTAATTGACACGATCACATTTCATAAGGAACTTAAGAATTGTCCCTGAGGTTCTCATGCAAGATCTAGATAGGGCATTAGTTGTCACTTGGAATGGGAGTGCACAGACACATATGAGTCAGATCATGCCTGAATATATATTTTATCTGCATACAAACTTGGGTGGTCCCCAATCTATAAAGATCTCTGAAGAATAAAGCTGTAGAAGATATATATATATATATATAGACTACTAGTGGAGAAAGACAGACCAATTCTGAATTAATATAGGTAAGAGCATTTCTTCTTATTTCCTCATGGTGATAAAGATTTTTAAAAGTTATTTGCCCTTATGTTGTCTTCTTAGCCAGCAGTATTGTTTTGGGTCCTTCCTAAATAGAGATAAACTGGAGAAATGGGGCATTGGTTCTACCTGAACGCTTCTTCTCGGTGAGCCGAAGGGAGAATCCAGGATTCTCTAGTCTCATAGCTCTGCAGACCGAGTTGAAAAACTGAGGACACACCCATTGGTAACGGTCCCCAATTCTGAACGACATCGAAGTGAATCCAGCTGCTCCTCATCCTTTAACAGATGGCCTATTTGATACTGTGAGAAAAAAACATTTCCTCCCTACTCCGACCAGACAGAATACAGGGTGGGACTGGATTCTCCCTTCAGCTCCCCGAGAAGAAGCGTTCAGGTAGGACCAATGCCCCTTCTCCACTGAGTGTCATCCTGTGACCCAAAGTTGATGGCTGAAAGGAAACGAACCGGGCTTCAGTCCTCCTAAAAGAGGAGGTCCTTTTGATGTATATATGGAGGGCCCTCCTAACATCCAAGTGTGCCATTTTCTCTCCAGTGCATGGGTAGGCCCTGGACAGAAGTCAGGCAAAATCAACTCCTGTGAGCGATGGAATAAGGAGTTCACCCTGGGCAGAAAGGTAGGGCCCAACCGCAGCATCACCCTGTCTGCATGGAAAATGCACAAGTCCTTTCTGATGGATAGGCTGTCAACTCCGAGATACGCCTGGCTAAAATAATGACCACTAAGAATGACACTTTGCACATGAGTTAAAGTCAGGTAAAGACTGACTTTATGCAAGGGTTCGAATGGGGGAGAAGTCAGTGCCTGCAGGACCCTAGGAAAATCCCAGGTGGGGTAACAGTGGACCACTGGTGGCTTCAAATTAGTGGCTCCCCTAAGGAAGGCTTTCACCCTGGGGTATTGGGCCAGAGTGGTTGAGTCCTTAACCGAAAAAAACTGAGGCCAAGGCAGCCACCTGTCTCTTCAAGGTACTGGGGGCGAGACTTCTGTCCAACCCGTCCTGCAGGAACTCAAATACATTTGCCATAGATACAGCAGTAGGTTCCAATAGGTGACTGGCACACCAGCCGCAGAAAATCCTCCACGCTGTGTTGTATATCCTGGTCATGAAAGGTCTTCTGGCCACCTGGATGGTCTGAATGACCCTTCTGGAAAACTTCTCCTATTTCAGGAGCATCCGCTCAAGCGCCAGATGGTCAACTGAAACCAGGCTGGATCTGGGTGCTCAATGGGCCCTGGCTGAGGGAGATCCTGTGCAGGGGAATTCTCCAGGGTCTGGCAACCTACAGGCCCACCAGGTCAGTGAACCATGGGCACCTGGGCCAGTAAGGGGCTATCAACAGAACCTCTGCCCTCTCTGTCAGTACCTTTCTGATTGTCCCCAGAATCAGGGGAAGGAGGGAAGGCATACAATAGCCCTTGGGGTCACCTGCACTGGAGAGCATTGACCCCTTCTGCTCCTGGTGCTGGGAACTGTGCAAAGAACCTCAGGAGCTGCGAAATCTCCAGAGATGCAAAGAGATTCAGAATCAGATGGCCGAACTGTTCTGTCATCTCCTGGAACCCAGACAAATATTGATATCCCAATCCTCATCAGAGAAGCTGTTGAGCGTGAACGGAAACGTCCAAACGCCATCTTATTTGGTCTAGAGGGCATCAATGATAATGATGACATCACAACTGTCCGAAACATCATCAGTGATTATCAAGCATCAACCATCTCCCCTGATGAAATACTTGACATTTCCCGCATTGGCCGAGAGCTCAAAAACAGAGATGGCTCTGTGACCCCACGCTTCTGCAGGGTCATTTGCAAAAATGAATCAAGCAAATGTAACCTCATTTACTCTATAAATTCATTCACCAAAACCAACACCAACCATAAGAACCTCCGTTGTCGCCCTGACCTAACCATACAGCAACGTGCCCGCTCCCGTGTACTCCGCACTGAACTCAAAAAATGTCTAGACAATGAAGAGAAGGACCCGTACATTGACTACCATGCTGACTGTATCAAAAGTAAGTCACACATCCCGCAACTCAGCTTTAACCTTCAACCACAACCCTACCTTAACCAATCCACCATCACCCAAGACTAGGCACGCACGCCCCTAACTACCTCAATTCCAACTACTGCTGGCCTTAAATGCAAGCTACTCAATGCAAGAAACCTTGTAAATAAAATACCTGAATTTTTCCTCCTACTAAATATGGCTAAATTCGACATTATATTTGTCTGTGAAACATGGCTCAATGCATCTCTCCCTGACTCCATTACCACAGTAAGAGACTATCATGTTTACCGATCAGATTGTGAAATTCGTAGAGGAGGTGGTGTTGCTATCTTCTATAAAAAGTCCTTAAAAAATATCCAAGTTACCCAGGAGCTTGCTCTTCCTGAGACCATTATCTGTGAACTATCCTTAAATATCACAATTCGAATCTTACTATGTTACAGAGCACCTGATTATGACATCGAACATGTAAACAAGCTAAATACACTACTAACATGGGCAGCATCCTGCCCATATCCTTTTATCTTTCTTGGTGATTTCAATCTGCCTCATATTGACTGGACCCTAAATGAATGTACAACTGAAACCATACACGCAACCTTTTACAATGCTGTTACAAATCTGGGACTGGAAAAACTAGTAACCAACAACACTAGACTAAACAACTGCCTCGATCTCATCTTCTGCAATAGTTTGAATTTAATTTACGGAATATAAACTAAAGAACCCTTTTCCAGCAGTGACCACAATATGATTGACTTTTGTCTCAACATACATCCACACAAAAACCACCACAATGACGTAATCCCCAATTATAACTTCAAAAAAGGCAACTATGATCTCATAGACAACGATCTCTCATCCCTTGATTGGCAATCTCTATTCACTGGATGCAATACTGTTGAAGACCATTACAACATATTTTTACTTGAAGTCAAAAGAGTCATCAAACTATATGTACCAACAACAACTCCCAAAACAAAACAAAAAAACAGATTGCCCATAACAATAAGGAAACTTCAATCCAAAAAGAGATCACTCTGGCAGAAAAACAAATCTGGTCACGTTGCCAATTTCAAAACCCGATACAAAAATTTATGCCACCAGATAAAGACCGAATACACCAATTATCACATTAAACAAGAGGAAAACCTTCTAAGCACCAATTCCACCAGTGCTTTTTACAATTTTGTAAACAACAAACTAAAAGATTCAAGGTCCATCCCACCCCTGATAGGACCTAATGGTAAAGACTGCAATGACGACACCATTAAAGCCAACATCTTTAACACATTTTTTGGCTCAGTATTTGTAAACAGCAATGGATCATGCCTGGTATTTCCTAGCCGAACCACAGATAACTACAATGATCTAATACATATCGATTTTACAGAAGACAATGTTGAAAAAGCACTACGCAATCTAAAACCATCTCTATCTATTGGACCGGATGGAATATGTGCCTATTTCTTAAAAAAGCTATCCACTGCCATAGCCAAACCTCTAAGCATAATCTTTGAAAAATCTTTCAGGACCAGTTCCTTGCCTAACCTATGGTCACTAGCCACAGTCATCCCCATCTTCAAAAAGGGAGACCCTAGTCTAGTTGAAAATTACAGACCAATCTCCTTATGCTGCGTCACCTGTAAAGTCATGGAATCAATTATTAACCAATCCATCATCCTCCACTTAGAGACAAACAACCTACTCTCCAATAAACAATTTGGTTTCAGAAAAAAACTATCCTGTAATCTGCAACTCTTACACTGCAAAAACATATGGACTACACAACTTGATCAGGGCAAAACAATAGATGCAATCTACATAGACGTCTGTAAAGCCTTTGATTCAGTGGTACATGACAAATTACTACTAAAAATAAAATCCTATGGTATCTCTGGACAACTGCATAACTGGATAGAAGCATTCCTGTTAAACAGACAACAAATGGTCAAAATTGGGAGCGTCCTATCAAATTCTGTACCTGTCAATAGTGGTGTCCCCCAAGGCAGTGTTCTAGGACCAACTCTCTTCATACTCTACATAAATGACCTCTGTGATCATATTAAGAGCAACTGCGTTCTTTTCGCTGATGATGTAAAGCTGTTCAATACCACAGACAATACTGCTACCCTTCAAAAAGATCTTGACTGTGTATCAGAATGGTCAAACAAATGGCAACTTCAAATCTCAACAAATAAATGCTCTGTCTTACATATTGGCAAAAAAAATCCAAAAATAAAATACAAGCTGAATAGTCAAGATCTTGTTGATGATCCAAGCTCTGTAAAGGACCTTGGAATACTCACCTCTAATGATCTAAGTGCTAGAGCCCACTGCAACTACATAGCCAAAAAGGCATTAAGAGTTGTTAACCTAATCTTACGTAGCTTTTTCTCTGGTAATATCACACTACTAACTAGAGCATAAAAAACATTTGCTAGACCAATACTCGAATACAGCTCATCAGTCTGGAAACCACATTACGTATCTGATATTAGCACAATTGAGAAAGTCCAGAAATATTTCACAAGAAGAGTTCTCCATTCCTCTACTCGTTGTAGAATACCTTATGCCACCAGACTTGAAATTCTAGAACTAGAAAACCTTGAATTACGCCGTCTTCGGTCTGATTTAAGCATGGTATATAAAATCATACATTGCAATGTCCTACCTGTCAATGAATACTTCAGCTTCAACCATAACAACACAAGAGCACACAACAGATACAAACTCAAGGTTAACCGCACCAAGCTTGATTGCAGGAAATACGATTTCAGCAACAGAGTGATCAATGTCTGGAATACTCTACCCGACTCTGTAGTTTCTTCCCCAAACCCCAAAAACTTTAACCTTAGACTGTCTACTATTGACCTCACCCCTTTCCTAAGAGGTCTCTATGGGGCGTGCATAAGCGCACCAATGTGCCTACCGTCCCTGTCCTATTGTTTCTTTTATTTTTCTTATATGTACCCATTTCATGTATTCATAACTATGTATACACTTATACTTATTATCTTGTAAACAATTGACAAATCAAATCAAATCAAATAAATAAATAAACAGACTGGGATGCAGTCACCATTCCGACTTGTCGACTGTGGCCCTGCTCAACCAGTCTGCTTGCACATTGGAAACTCCTGAGATGTTTTCTGCTCACAGGGACAACAGGTGTCTCTCTGCCCACCTGCACAACTGAGTCACCTCCTGCATTAGAGATCTGGAACGAGTGCCCCCCTGCTGGTTTATGTGGGCCTTGGTGGCCACATTGTCTGTGAGGAGAAGAACCTGTCTCCCCATCACCTCCTGCATTAGATCCTTGAGAGTTAAGCGGGCAGCCCTGAGCTCTAGTCAATTTATGTTGTGGGTGAGCTCCTCCCATGACCACCTAACCTGGACTCCCAGGTGGGCCCTGCAACCATACAGACTGGTGTTGGTTGTGATGGTGATCCTCTGGGGCTCCCTGTACAAGCAACCCTGATCCATGGCTCGGGACTACCACCAATGGAGAGAATGAAGAACTAACAAGGGGATGTGAACCCTCCTTGGTGAGTTGCCCCTGCCTGCCTTCTGGTAGGAGAGCAGGAACCAATGCAGGGTTCAGGCATGGAAGTGGCCCCTGGGACGATCCCAATGCACGATATCATCTTGCCAAGAAGTTGAGACAGCAAGATGATAGGCACCTCTCTGGCAGGCAGAATCTGTGATGTGATGTCCCTTGTACTGTCTCAACGCTCCTGTGAGAGAAGACCTGGCCAGTTAAGGTGTCTGTGATAGCCCCCAAATGCAAGAGATGGTTCAATGGTACTAGATGGCATTTGTCCAGGTTTATCGAGGACCCATGCTCTTGAAGGATCCTGATTTTGACATCATATCCTCCTCCGCCTGAGGTCTGGAAGAGGAATGCTATCAAGATGTCGTCCAAATAGCATTGGATACTTATGGTATGGGTATTGGATCTGAGATATGCCTCTACAGCTACCAGAAGCTTGGTAAAAGTCCCTGGTGCTGATGACAGGCCGAACGGGAGAGCCCTGTATTGAAAATGGTGGCTGCCATAGCAAAACCTCAGGAACTGACGGTATTTGGGGTTTATGGGCACATGGAGGTAGGCCTCTGTCAGGTCTACTGAAGCTTTAAAAAAAAATCTCCCTCCTGCAGGCCCTGTAGGATAGAGTGGAGGGAGTGCACCTTGAATCTTTGGTAGATTAGATTCCTGCTGAGCCCTTTCAAGTTGAGGATTGCTCGCCACCCCTCGAGGCCTTTGGAATCACAAACCAAATTGAATAGAGCCCCTGTCTCTCCTGGTCTCCAGGAACCAGCTGGATGGCCCAAACTTTCAGCAGATGGTGGATCACTGATTCCATGAGATCCCTCTTTGAGGGGTCCCTTGAGATGGGGCAGCACACAAAGGCACTGGGTGGGGGGAGGAAAGAAACTCCCAAAAGAGACCTGACAATAAACTTGTCAGGATCCAAGCATCCACCGTGATCTGTTCCCACCTCTGCCAGAACAGTCCCAGACAGCCCCCTGTGGGAGAGGAGGCTTGGGTGTCACTTGTTGTATCTAAAAGCTCTGTTGGAACCTTCCGTCATCTTGCCTCTGATGCCCTCTGCTCTTAGCCTTAACCAGCAGAGTCTTGAATTAGCCAGCTGGAAAAGGTTCTTAAAGGAGTGGGGACCTGCTACCTCCGACTCCCCATCCAAAAAGCCCTCTATGGAAGGAGGTCCCTCTTGGAAACATAAGACTGACTTCTTTCCAAAGGGGGTGCAGAATGATTTCTGAAGTAGATTGGCTGTTCTGCAGAAGCCTGCCCCTGCCCCTGAGGAACGCCTCTGTTGGTGTCCAAACCAGGCAGCTGCTACAGCTGGTTGACTTAAGCCTGAAATTCTTGTCTAATTGTTTGGGAGAACCAGGCTCTCATGAAGGATGGCATCTCTTACCTGTGGGTCTCCTCAGGCCGCAATCCAGCCACTGTAGCGGTAAAGGTGGCTTTTAAAATTATTATTATTATTATTATTATTATTATTATTATTATTATTATTAT
>NW_020769322.1:12166265-12193702 GCF_900518735.1 Pseudonaja textilis
ATTATTATTATTATTATTATTATTATTATTATTATTATTATTATTATTATTATTATTATTATTATTATTATTTCAGGCACAGGTCTGGTTCTGCTGGAGGCTTGGCTTCCAGATGCAGCAATCAAAAATCCTTGTGGTGGCTCAGAATTATTATGAGTGGTTTTTGCCTTGATTTGGAGGTTTCCCTGCAAATCCTGAGTACTTGAGCCACCAGGAGATCAGGCAGTCAAATATTTTCTATCTGCCAATTGGTCTTGCTGCCTGCCATCTTGTGGGAGCAGAGGAGAGATGGCCCTGTTTTCAGCCATCTTGGAGTCTCTCACTGCCTTATCAAACTCCTTATCTAGGGCTTTTCTGTCTATTCCTGCCCTGCCTATCCTCTGCCCTAGAGGGTCTTTTAGGGGCTAGGGTCCTAGCTCTGATCCTAGCTGCTGCCTCCAGCCCAGCACACCTGGACTTAGTTGATCCCCTTGCAGCTCTCTCCTACTCTGATGAGGTGCTGATAATTCTTGGCCAGCTCCCCTGGTGACCATTTTGAGCCCACCAAAAATTATTGTCACTGACAGGGAGAAAGAAAAGGATAAAAGGGGCAAAAGAAAAATAAAAACAAAATTTATTCGATCTAAAGCTGTCTGCTTTGGTCACAGCAGCTGTCCACCATTTCAGGAGGCTAGTGCAACCCAGAAGTGGTGAGCTCAGCACAGTTTCGCAATTTAAGGCAAGAGTCAAAGCAACAGATCAGAGGCTTGCAAACCAGTTCTGGCTGCACTGCAATCAATTTGGCAGTCTCAAGCGTCTCACAGCTGCCCTGGTGCTTTGGTGACTGGACAGGGGGTCAGGATTCAATCCAGATGGCCAGTATCCCCACAAGGGACAATCCTGGAGACGAACTGCAGAATTGTGCCAAAACATCTGAAATGGCCACTGATGCCGAAAAGGGGCAGAAGTGCGTCTTGGTTTTTGAAGCTAGCACAGATCAATAAGAACAGACTGGGAGAAAGTGAGTTGAATAAAACACTGACTGCTCCCACACAGGCTCTCAAGACCACCTCCAACCAAATTTACAACCACAATTCCAAAAACCAGTCCACCAGCAAAAAAATTTTTTTTTTAAAAAAAGGGAGTAAAAATAAAAAAGTGCTGACCTGCAAGCCGGCTCGCTGTCAAACCTGCTCTAAGGTTCTTGAAGAGAAAAAACCTCAATCCAGGGAGTAAATCTTCTACAATCTGAACTATTCAGAGCCCTTAAAGGGTGGTCTGAACACGCTGAGACTGAGTGAAGAACTGGGGACCGTTACCAGGGGGTGTGTCCTCAGTTTTTCAACTTGGTCTGCAGAGCTTTGAGACAAGAGACTACCCATCCTGGATTCTCCCTTTGGCTTGGTGGAGAACCTGACAGAATTACTGTGAGAAATATTATCAGCACTTGGTAGATAAATTTGCTCACTTCCTCTCAATGTTGGATTTCATCTTTGAGTTGACTGAAAAACCATTTTGTGCTGTTATCCAGAAGTTCAAAATAACACAGTTGGAAAGGATCTTGTAGATCTTCTAGCTCAACCCACTGCTCAAGCAGGAAACCTTATACTCAGTTTCTTCTTAAAACCTCCAAATTTGTTACTCTGAAGGAGTGGGAAGGGTCCTTAATACTTTTGGTCCAGCTATTTGTGTTTTAGATCCATTCATCTCCTGGTTGGTTATACATTATGGAAAAAATGCATGTAGGTGTATCTATGTTGTAGTCAATCTTTATTTGAAATCGATAGGTAGTTTTGTTAAATCTAAAGGAAGAGATTATCTACTCACTCCTTAAGAAGCTATCATTGGAGCCTACAATTGTGGACAATTTTCACTTTTTTCAACCTTTCCTTTTGGGAGAATTTTTTTTTAGAAAGGTGTGGAACTGCAGTTCAAAAGGGTCCCCAAGAGAGCAAATTATCAGAACTGTTGCAGGTGGGATGTAATCCAGGATAAATTGAAACAACTTTGATTATGCTTATTGACATCCTAAGAAAGGCTCAGAAGGGTGTAATGTATTCATCCTGGCACTTCACAATAGATAAGTAACTTTTAGCTATGGTCATTCTTCTGGTCAGCTTTGGAGATAGGGAGTGGGAAACACTCTGTTAGGTTTTTTTTTCCTTCCTTCAGGACTGGTTCCAGGAGGTGTTAAGGAGGAGTTGTCTAGACCTAGAGTATTGTCTTGAGATGCCTTAGGGCTGTATTTTCTCCCCACTTCTTTTAACATCTAAATGAAGTGTGTGTGTGTGTGTGTGTGTGTGTGAGAGAGAGAGAGAGAGAGAGAGAGTGAGTGTACACACATACACCTGGCCGAACAAGCAAAGGAATTGAGGTTTTTCCTTAGTTTTTAAAGATATGTGCTCTACACGGGGAATAAAAACTAAAGTTCAACTTCTCCAAACCCAATTGGTTCTGGGATTTTGACTAGAATTCAAGACCAGGATTGTTCCATATTTGCTTCTGAATGCACTACACTTCCCTACCTAGATTTAATATCATAATCTGTATGTCCGCTTGCCTTCTTAATTACTTGCTTGATAAGCTGGCAAAGCTGTGGCCAGGAGTGTATTTCTTTACCTTGTACAACATTTGCACTAATTCCTGAACTAGGAGGCTCTGTTCACCATCATTGACATTATACTTGCCTCTCAGCTGATTCTACATGGGGCTGCCCTTGATAACATCCAAAAGTTACAATTATTCCAAATTGTAGTTGTATGGGTAGATATGGATGTACAAGGTATATCCTTGTACATCATTACATATCATTACATTGTGAGCTGCACTGAATAGAAAATAAGGAAGATGGCTTTGACAGGGTGTGCGAGAATTGTTATCTAAGCGAAAAGGTCCAAAATGTTTTTTTTCTTTGTAGTTAAGTGTGTAACTATAAAAAAACATTCAGAAGTATCTCAGGCAGATCTCTCCCTAATTCACAGGATTCTGAGGTTCAGAACTATCAGATTTTCAAGGTTCTATTATTATAGCTGTTATGTCCTGAGAACTCTAGGAGTTCTCACTCAGGTCCACTCACTTTGTGTGGGCGTTCTTTCCCCTTTCCTCATTGGTTGGTTCTCCCCAGCAGCCAGCTATAAAAGCAGGCTGCGGGGTCCAACCAGTTGCTGATTGCTGCGAGCCAGTTCCAGGCGTGGCAAGCACGGTCAGCCCTTTATTGTTATAATAAAGTATTGTTGCACTCATGCTCTGGTTCAGCCTCTCATTGCTCAAACTTAACACTGGCGACGAGGATGGGATGGCTACCAGAAGCACCATGCAACCGCTGAGTCACTAGCCGCCGATCCGCAGCCCAGAGAGAGCGATCGGCCGGCGATAAGAGAAACGCTGATCCGCAGCCAGAGAGAGCGGTCAGCAAACAAAAAGAGCAAACAAAAAGAGCAAACGCTGATCCGCTGACAGAGAAGCGGCCAGCAAGCGATAAGAAGCAAACGCTGATCCGCAGCCAGAGAGAGCGGTCAGAATCGAAAGTTAGAAGCGTCTGTAGCCACTTGTTAGCCCAGCTATAGGGAAAGTGAAGCGCTGCGAACCGCAGCCGCTCAGTATCAGGCGCGAAATTCAAACGGTTGTCATTTGAATTTCAAACCTAAAAGGTACAGCACAGCGCTGTAGCCAGTCACTGACGCCCACACAGGCGCGAATCCAAATGCCATCAACGGCTAACAGCCAAACGTGGTTAACCCAGAGACAAAGAGAGGATTGCAAACAGCCTCTCCTGAGCTGAAATCACTTGCCCACCACGGGCACTAAAACATTGTCTGCTGCCCCAGAGAGATTTTTCCACAGGTGGTTCAACCGGTCCCAGCACCATGAGTTCCAATCCAGTCTTCCCGGCGTTCAAACCAGACGAGGAGAAGTGGGAATCGTATAAGAACCGCTTTAATCATTATATTGATGCAGTTGGCCTGGCGGATGCGGGGGAGCATCGGAAAAAATCGTATTTCCTAATCTACTGTGGAGCCACCGTCTACGATACTGCCACGGCACTCGTGGCTCCTCGTGAGTTGAAAAACGTTCCGTGGTCTGAGTTACTTGAAATTCTCACTAACCACTATTCCCCCAGGCCCTCACAGATTGCCAGGAGATTCACCTTCCGTATGAGGAAGCAATCGAGCAAGGAGACCATCAATCAATATATGGCTACTCTCAGAACAGCAGCACTGCATTGTGGGTTTGGAACCTACCTGGAGGACATGCTCCTCGATCAATTAGTCTGCGGGGTCAAGGACCTCCATCTGCAAAGGCGCCTTCTCGCAAAAAGAGACCTCAACCTTGTGCAAGCAGTCGAGGAGGCCTTGGCAGCTGAGCTGGCAACAAACTCAGCCACCGAAATCCAGGGCCCAAGTGCCAAGCTAACATCACTCCCAGTCCACTCCGAGGAGGTGGTAGCAGAGGAAACCGTCAGTGATGAAAACGAAGTCCACCGCCTCTCCAATGACAGACGGCCGCAGGTAGGAGCCAAACATGAAAACATCGGTCCACCCAAGCACATCACCCTGTGCCTAACCTGTGGGGGATCTCATCAGAGGGCCACCTGCAAGTTTAAAGGAGCCATCTGCAATAACTGCCATAAAAGGGGACACATCGCGAGAGTCTGCCAAGCCCCCCAAAGCACAGCACAAAGGCACCCCCCTCGCACGCGGGACCACAGAGGCAAGTATTGAACTGTCGCACGCACCACCTTGCCAAGCACACTTGCCACACTGTTAGTAAAATTTCTCTCTCCGTTTCCCTAGAAGGTAAACCGTGCCGCATGGAGGTTGACACAGGGTCAGCGCTCTCAATTATCTCGTGGAACTCCCTCAAGAGGCTCCAACCAAGCCTATCCACTAGCCGGCTCCAGAAATGCCAGTTTGGCCTGAAAGACTACCAGGGGAAGACCATTCCTGTAATCGGCAGAGGCAAGTTTCTTGTCAGTTTTAAAGCTTTTAAAGGTCACCTACCTCTAGTGGTAGTTAACGGCAATCTACCCACCTTATTGGGGCTCGATTGGTTTCCCCATCTCGGCCTAGGGCTAACAGGAGTCCATGCTGTCTCAACCTCAGACACTGACTCCTTATTCGCTGATTACTCAGATGTATTCAGCGAAGAGCTGGGGTGTTATAACTGTACCCCCATCTCATTCTCAGTTGACCCCCAAGCAGTCCCAATCAGGCTAAAACCGCGTAGGGTCCCATTTGCTATTCGGCCAAAACTACATGCGGAATTGGATAAACTATTAAAACAAGGGGTCATTGAGCCAACAGATTTCGCCAAATGGGAGACGCCCATTGTCACACCCCTCAAAAAAGACGGTAGCCTGAGAATTTGCTCGGACTACAAGACGACAATCAATAAATTTCTACAAGTTAGCGCTTATCCTGTGCCCATCATCCAGCACTTATTACACACATTCGAACCAGGCAGCATTTTTGCTAAATTGGACATGTCGCAAGCATATCAGCAGTTCCCTGTAGATAACCAAACAGCGGAACTCCAGACAATTGTCACTCACAGGGGTGCCTTCCGATGCAAGCGTCTCCAATTTGGTGTAAGTGTTGCCCCGGGTATTTTTCAATCCCTCATGGAGCAGATTTTGCAGGGCCTCCCTGGTGTAGTACTCTACTTCGATGACATCTTAGTCTCGGCCAGGGACAGACCCCAACTCTTCCAAAGAGTTCGAGCCGTGTTAGAGAGGTTCAGACAGCATGGCCTCAAGTTGAAAAAAGAAAAATGTGCCATTGCCACTAGACAGGTGGACTTTCTGGGTTATAAAATTGACGCCTCTGGCATTCACCCCCTGGAGTCTAAGGTTAAGGCAATCCACGAGGCACCCACTCCAACCTCCAAAACTGAACTACAGGCGTTCTTGGGGCTATTGAACTTTTACGCATCCTTTTTGCCCCATAAAGCATCAGTAGCTGAACCCCTACACAGATTACTGGATAAAAAGTCACCGTGGCACTGGGGGCACAAAGAAGACCATGCTTTTCGCGCCGTCAAATCACTACTCACGTCAGAGGCGGTACTTATTCAATTCGACCCTAACCTCCCTTTAGTACTGGCAGCAGACGCCTCCCCTTTTGGAATTGGGGCGGTACTAAGTCACAGGCTTCCCAATGGCGCCGAGGCTCCCATCGCCTTTTTCTCAAGGACGCTCTCTGCAACGGAGCGCAATTACAGCCAGATCGATAAGGAAGCCCTAGCAGCCGTTGCAGCCGTGAAAAAATTTCACGAATTCCTCTTTGGCCATTTTTTCGAGCTGGTCATGGACCACAAACCCCTCCTGGGCCTACTAGCCGGGGACAAACAGACCCCTCAAGTCCTCTCCCCTAGGATGACAAGGTGGACTCTCTTCCTAGCAGCCTACTCCTACAGACTTATACACCGCCCGGGTAAAACACTGTCCCACGCTGACGCACTCAGTCGCTGCCCCTTGCCGGCCCCGGCTGAAGACCCTGCTCCTGTCCACGCTATTTTCGAGATCACCCAGTTGGACCTACCCATCACTGCCCTGGACATTGCTGCTAAAACCAAGGCAGACCAAACGCTCGCCCAGGTGCTCGACTGGGTGAGGAGGGGGTGGCCGGGTGGCAATGTTGATAACAAATTCACACCTTTTAAGACTCGCATGCAGGAGTTGTCCAGTCTGCAGGGCTGTCTACTATGGGGCACTCGAGTGGTCATCCCGATCTCACTGCGTACCCGAGTTCTGGAAGCGTTGCACGAGGGACATCCTGGCATCGTGAGAATGAAGGCGTTAGCATGCAGCTACGTGTGGTGGCCGGGTCTAGACGAGGACATTGTCAATTGGGTAAGTTCCTGCAGCATTTGCCAGGAATCCCATCCTGCTCCCCCCATTGCCACCCCTACTAGATGGGAAAGCGCCAGCGCTCCTTGGTCCAGAATCCACATCGACCTGGCCGGCCCTCTGCATGGGAAGATGTTCCTAGTGGTCGTGGACGCCTATTCCAAATGGATTGACGTAGCACAGCTATCCACGACCACCACACTAGCAATCACCAACGTGTTAACACGCCTGTTCGTAACGCACGGGCTACCCGACTCCATTGTCTCCGACAATGGCCCACAGTTCGCATCGACTGAGTTCAGCCGTTTCGCTGCCAACCTGGGTATCCGCCACATTTTCACAGCCCCATTTCATCCTGCCAGTAACGGATTGGCTGAAAGGGCCGTCAGGACCACTAAAGAAGCCCTGGCAAGGTTCAACAAGGATGACTGGCACCACAAACTCTTGCGGTTCCTGATGAGCCAGCACTCAACTCCTTGTTCAGTCACCAATAAGTCCCCAGCTGAGCTCCTGATGGGCAGGCGTCTGAGGACTGTATTGGACAGACTACACCCACAATACTGCCCTGACTCTCCCCTCGCTTCCACATCGGGGGTTAGACATTTTATCTTACAGGAGCCAGTTTTCGCAAGGAACTTCGCTGGAGACCCCCTGTGGATCCCGGGCGAGATCGTAGCTATCACCGGGCCGCGGTCGTATCGGGTCAGACTGGAGGATGGCCGCGTCTGGAGAAGGCACGTAGACCAACTGCGCAGACGCCTCAGCACCATCGCCAGCAGGGACCCAGAGGCACAAGACGAGGGGAGGCTTCATCCTCAGCCTCACATCCACATCACGCCCGGCGATCAGTTCGCACCTACAGCCGGTTCCGAAAGCCCAAACACAGACAGCGGCGCCCAGACAGTTGACCAGCCCGATCCAGTCTATGGGAGCACATCCCCAGTGGTCAACCCTACGAGCCCCGGGCAGGCCCGAACCGAGGGGCACACTGGTGACACTTTGCCGACTCTGCCTTCCCAGGCAGCCCCCGGATGGACAGACGACGTTCCAGAGCTACGCCGTTCCGGGCGCCAACATAAACCTCCTGCCTACCTCAAAGACTATGCATGTTCGCATCTGGGGGGAAGGGGTGTTATGTCCTGAGAACTCAAGGAGTTCTCACTCAGGTCCACTCACTTTGTGTGGGCACTCTTCCCCCTTTCCTCATTGGTTGGTTCTCCCCAGTAGCCAGCTATAAAAGCAGGCTGCGGGGTCCAACCAGTTGCTGATTGCTGCGAGCCAGTTCCAGGCGTGGCAAGCACGGTCAGCCCTTTATTGTTATAATAAAGTATTGTTGCACTCATGCTCTGGTTCAGCCTCTCATTGCTCAAACTTAACAATAGCCATTTTCAACAAAAATAGTTTTAGTCTTCCTGTGCAATTTATTTTCTGGTCTGGTCTACCCATAGTGACTGAAAACTGGTTCCCTATCATGTTATAAGAATAACTCAAAGTGATAGTTAGTTGGGAGGTTGGTTTATTTATTACATAAATGTGGCTGTCTTACATCCATCCATCAATCTGTATATTCGTTTGTATGTACATACATATTTACATTTCTGTCTCTATGATATTAATCAATTAGGGATCAAATTGTTATGTTCAAATACAAGAACCTAGTCAGTTCCTGTTCAGTTGTTTGTAATCTGCCAAGAGATATACAAGAAAGCAGTTTACTTTGTCTCTAAAGACGCCAACCATAGCTGCTGACAAAAATCTCTGGAACCAGAAAACTAGACCATGACTATGCAGCCTAAAAGCTCATCACTGCTTTTTGGCCTTCAAATGTCAATTCTAAACTTTTTGTCCCTATCTTTCAGTCTTTCTCCAAAATTAATTAATTCATATAAAATATGTTTTCATAAAAAGGACTTCTACAGGTTTACATTATATATCAATAATCTACAATTATTTTGCTTCTTGGAATGTGCCAACAGCTGCTGTCTCCTAACCAGGTATTGCTTTAAAATAATGGCTAAAACACAAAATTGCATAATAGCATTATCAGCATATGGAATTCTTATACAAATGAATTTTTTTAAACCTGTTTTAGCATTTCCATGAGTTCCCTAATGATAGGTGGGACATATATGTAATAAATAAATAAATTCAACCAAAATATTACCCAGAGTGCAGCATGTTAGCTTAGTCTTTCTCCATAAGCAACCTCCCATGTGAAGGTTAGAAATCATATTTAAAAGTCACATGTTTAGGCTGAAGTAAGCAGTTGGAGAACAAACATGCTGGATAAGTTTTAAACTAAGTTGAAGCTAAATAAATAAATTTCTTTTCTTTTAACTATTCCATAGTTAAAGTTGATTTTTTAAAAAAAAGAAGTGGAAGAGGAATGACATCACTGTTGAAATGAAAATGTATTGTTTCACACTGACATTACAAACATAATATTCAGCAGTTTCACCTAGGTATATTAAAAGCTGCAGTTCTGTGAGTTTGTATCCTTACAGAGGCAGCAAAAATGATTAAAACATAAGAAATCCAAACTATCCAGAGGCAAATTGATCAGTGGATATCCAGTTTCTCCTTCAAAATTCCTTCTCTCTCTCTCTCTCTCTCCCTCCCTCCTTCCCTCCCTCCCTCCACATACACACACACATGCATACTTCCTTAGAGTCAGTCTTGATGCCTGGCATAAGTCCCCACAGTTTTCATGGCAAGGTTTCAGAGCCTTTGGAAGAAGCAGCTTTCCTATGGCCTAGAGAAACTGACTGGCCCAAAGTCAGCCACTGACTTCAGGCCTAAGGTGGAACTGGAACGTATCGCGATTTCTAGTCTGATGCCTTAACCATTACATCAAGATGACTGATTGATCAAATGATCAGTACTGGAATAATAGCTATTTCATGTTTCTAATATATAATACCAGTGCATTTTTAAAATTGACCTTTATTTGTTGGATGCTTGAAAATATTTTACGGAATTTTTTTAACATTAATCTCTTTTTGTCTTAGATGAAGGTTTTGAATTTGGCATATGTGTGAGTTGTTCTTTCTTTTTGCTTTTAAAATAGGTTTTACAATACTTGGACACATTTACAAGCATATAATTTTTAAGCCACACAATAAATGAGCAATGAGCTCTGACACAAACCAGATAGAGAACAAGCTTCAGCTTTTCAGCATTGGGGAAATTGAAACACATACACGGACACACTCAATTCCAGCCTGATTGTTGCTGGCATAATAAATCCTAGTGTTAGATTAGCAAAGCATTGAAAGTCCATTCAAATTTGGACAAGAATATTGAAAACCTGCTCATTTCTTTTTTAAAAAGGAAGGAGGCACTATGACTCTAACAGAGAATAAAATATTCACTAAATTCAGTGCTTTCTAAATCATATTCAGGTAAATGATTTTAAATCCTTTCATTATATTCACATTCTTTCACCATTTGTTCAGCTATTTAAATTGTTACAAATAAAAGATATTGGATAAGTGTCACTTAAAAGATTTGCAACAACCAAGATATATACATGCAGGTCAATAAAGGCCAAAGTAAACTCAGATTTTTTCCCCCTACAAGGCACTATGCTGCTGTCACCCACAATTCTGCTACAATATACTCTACATATGAACTGTGTCATGTAAAAAAACCAAGCTAATAGATAACTAATAATTGTTAAGATAGATAAAACTACAAATCTCTGTGAATTTTAGATTGAGTTAGAGGAGTCATAATTCTGACAGGATATGGCATAGGTTATTTTTCATTAAGTTACCTCCTAGGATTTCTAGCAGATAATAAAGTTTTCACTAACATACAGGAAAGCGTGTATATTTGCATAGTTATCTTATATACTACATCTTAAAACAAGTGAATACGTACCAAATTAACATTCACAAACACAATATTGTTTACAGAATATGGATGGGTTGAAAGTAACAAGGTCATGGCTTGTTTCTTTGTGCTATTTTCTCTTTCCCTACATATTTTTCATTGTATTTCACTGTGCCAAGCTGCTTATATTGCTCCTATTAACAAATTAACATGTTGTATTGCTAGCACAGTATAATTCTTATACAACTGAATCTTGCCAGTGACAAAGGGGTCCTTTCCAAAAGAGACCAAGCTAATCTTCTCAGTCTTCAAGAAATTCCAATGAGTCCTTTACAGGAAGCAAAGCTATAAGGTCAAGTCAATAGTCATTATTCTGCCCAGAGCCCAAGTTGTTTGAATGTGTCATTCTTATCCTTATACCTCAAGAGAAGTCAGGCTTGTCAACACTAAAGCCAACACATCTGGCATCACAGCAATCTTTGCAATAGACTACATTACCACTTCAGGAAAAGTCTATGCTCTATCATGACAAATTTATCAATCCAGAAAAGCAACAGAGAAATAAGAGTTTTGTCTTTAAAATGATAATTTTAAAGCATTTTAAAATAGTTTTCATAATGAAATTAGACTTTTTTTCTCGTTTATTCAGTCAACACATCCATAGGCCACTTGCTATACAATTTGGAGGCTGCAGGAATATCTTTTAATTTATCATGGTGTTGTTGACCTAAAAACAGGGGTGGGATCCTATTGGTTCAGTCTAGTTCTATAGAATCGATAGCTCTGAAGAGCAGCTGACACTGAGCCAGGTCACTGGGATGAGGTTTTGCTCTGCTGTTTGGCCTTCCCGCCTTCCTGGGCTCTAGGCTGTCCTTTAGTGGCTATGTTTTCCTCCTCAGCTGCTTTGTACAGCACAGCTGACTGCCGCTCCTTAGCTGGAGAAGGTAAATGTTTGCCAGGGATGATAGCACATGCAGCATGTGTTTGATGCACATGCGTGCACTCCCCAAACCAGTTATTATGCCTGTTAGATTCCACCCCTATCTAAAAGAGATGAATGTGAGGATCATATTTCGACTATTTTGCCAATAAAGCATTTATAAAGAATATGGCAAAAATATGACAGAGTTCATTCTTTCTAACCATAACACTTATTCAAAGATTTGAAATTGTTCTACAACATATTGTAATTTTTTTAAAAATTGAATCTCATAACTTCAAACAGTTCAAATTGAATTGATCTATACTTGAGTCATGTTCAGAGTTGGGATCCGACTGGCATAACAACCAATTCAGGGAGCATGTGCAAGTGCATCAAACACACACTGCATGTGTGTGCGTGCTACTGACTCTGGCAAGCATTTACCTTCTCCAGCTGATGAGTGGCATTCAGCTGTGCCATGCAAAGTAGCTGAGGAGGAAAACGCAGCTACTAAAGGACAGCCTAGAGCCCAGGTGCATGGGAGGGCCAAACAGCAGACCAAAACTTTGTCCTAGCGAAGCAGTTTGGTGTCAGCTGCTCTTCGGAGCTTTTGGTTCTACAGAACCAGACCAAACTGGTAGGATCCCACCCCTGGTCGTGTTCATATTGAATTTTCAATTTGATTATATCAGAACATATTTTCACAGGATAAACATACTCATATGCTTGTGCAATTTCAGTTTGGTGTTAATCCCAAGAAACATAAGATCTGTTTAAATGCAGACACAATAACATATCAAGGAAAGGCTCTTTAACTGTTGTTGTTTTTTACCATATTGGATATTTGAAAGTTTGAACAGCTTTAATGTTTTGGGTAGTCTATTTTGACTCATAAAGCCATCTATCTTAGAGGTCTAAATAGTAGCTCAGATATTAAAAAAATAAATTGAACCCTAAGTAACTCTCCAGTAATTTGGAACAAGTATATAAATTTTGGGTATGTAAACTATATCTAAAGAGAATTCTTGAACAAGTCTACATTACCATAATTACTATTTCCTAAAAATCATTTCAGTCAGATAATAGTATTAGTTTTTCTATCAAACAGAAAATTAGGAGGCTATATTCTTATTACTATTAAGATTTCATGTTTATAAATGAAGCAGATTTAAGGAGATACTGCTAATTAAAAAAATAATTAATCTCCTTAAAAAAAGTCTATGTTAATTAAATGCAGGATTTCTTTCCCAAATCTTCTTTTTAACATATTATGCTGTTTTGTTGCCAAATCTTTTAAAATTCATATATTCATATTAGCCACATGAATAGAACTATTTTAATGATGTTACAAGAAACATAAATGTAAATAGAATGTTAGTTAAGTTTGGAAAAATTAAAATGCCTGAGCACAAAAAAACAAAACAAATCAAAACAAACCCCAACCTCTAGAACAATAACATGTGCAAAATCAGCCATTCCTATATTTTATTTCCATAGCTAATTTGTTCACATTCGGTGAAAAAAAGAGACATAGAGAATTCAAACTTAATAATTTCTCTAGTTCAGAGAAAGTATATATTGATTCTATCTTAACATCTCAGTTTAAATGGAAACTGCAGATCATTCCATTTCTTTACTTTTGCCTTAATCAAAACATTTATAAATTGGTGTTTAAAGATAAGGATTTACTTTATGATCAAAGTATTTCAAACTCTAACATAAAATTTAGCATATGGAGGAAAGCCAAAGGAAAAATACCAACAAAAACATAACTGCCGGCATATCTTTATGAATTTCCACACTTATGCTGCTACTATTTTGAATTTTTTGTTTTATATAAAGAATAAAGATTTCAAAGATAAATTCAGTTGTTCCCCTTCCTGGATCTGCAGGTCCTGTTTCCAGTCATTCATGATCTTTTTACCTCCAGATTGGACTACTGCAATGAGGCAGCAAAAAATGAAGCAGCAATTGATTGGCATCTGAAAGCTTCAACTGATATATAATGCAGTGGTGCTAGCAGTTATGTGCACTCCTAAGAACAATATCTCTGTTTCATGAACTGCACTTGTTGCCCAGTTGCTTCCAGGTCCAATTCAAGTTACTTTAAAAGCCTTTCATGGCATGGCACCAGGTTATCTAAAGGGCCAGTTTTACCTAGTTACCTCAGCCCATCCCTTCATATCTTACAAATAAGGGATGCTAGGGGTATCATCACCCATTTGGTGGGTCTCAGGAGACGAGCCTTCTTTGCTGTGGCACCTCCTTATGGAATATCCTTTCCCTGAATTGGGGATGGCCACATTGGATGTGACATTCCATAAGATCCTTAAGACCTGCTTATGTGATCAGGCCTGGGGCTCCCATGGAACAAGATATGTATGTATAATTACTGATTGTCTTTATTTAGAAAAAATATTTATTGGAGCATGTATAGGCAACAAGCCACTGTGTTCTTAGAGTAAGAACACTGAAATACTAAAACAACATAACAAATTAATAGAATTATATTAGCAAACACAGTTTAGAGAAGATTGCAAAAATGAATAGGGCAAAGCAAAACTTCTAGTACTTATTTTTTTAAAAATCAGGTTTTTATAACTTTTCCCACACATAACAAAGTATAGGCTGCTCTGGCTATAGGAGTTAAACTATTCAAATCTATATTTATAAAATCTATATTTTATATCACACTAAATTTTTGAAAGAAAAAAAGGAAGAAATTTCTGGAAGGTCCTCTGAGTTGCACTAATTTATTAAATTTATAGAACAGTTTATCTCAAAGAAAGATAAAGTCATTCTGGGTGGCATACTATAATCAGTAACAATACATATATTAAAAACATTTTATATATGTCATATAATACATATTTTAATTGGACTATGTGTCCCTGAAAAACCTCACATCATGCCTATATTGTTTATTTTAGCATTTGGGAACAACTTTTATATTTCATAAAATACATTTTTACATTTTTATGTCATTTTTAATGTTCTGTTGATTATTTCTATTGATACTTTTCTATTTTTATTTCACAACTTTATTGTACTCTTATTTTCAACTTTTTAAGTAATGTTTTTAATGAACAGTCTTTAAGAAACATTGAAAACAAATACATGAAGGAACAAAGGAGGGCAATAAATATATTGTCTGCCAGTCTAATTGCATCATTAATTGATTGAAATGATCCATGTGATCTTCCTAAGAGGACTATTGCCCATGATCTGCTTTGAGAAATAACTTCATAACAATACAGGGTTTCAATCCATGGATAAAGCAGACTACTTGAATGATGAGGCAAAGTTAATGAACAAGAAATATATACCACTATCTCAAATAGAAGACACCTACACTTTTCTGTTGAGTAATAAAATGAAAAATATGTAATTATTATTCATTATAAAAAACAATTTCTTCTTTCAAAACTCTGTTCTTACTACATCAAAAAGATGAAAAGAAGGAGATTGTTCTTATAACTTTCTGGCAGGTATTTACAGGACAAAATCTAATTGACAATTTACATTTGATCACAACCTTTTTAATTAGGAACATATTGTATCTGCTTAACATTGCTAGTGTTTGGGTGTAAAAGATTTTCAGTGTCAATTAATCTCATAATATCCCTAAGCAAGCTGGATTTGTTGAAGAAGATGGAAATTGGCTGATGAATGTATTGGTCACGTCAGAGGCATGTTCAAATCTATCTTCTTGCTGTCTTAATGAATATGGAAACCTGCCCAGTGTGTGATTGGATTTTAATGACTACAAGGTCAGGGACTTTGCAAGGTGTGAATCTGCTTTCAAGGTCACTGTGGCAAGCAGCTCATGGATCTGAAAATAAACAAGGAGCTATCAGGCATATTAGATTTTTTTTGTACAAAAGCCCATGGGAGAAAGATGTTAACAGGTGATTGCATTGTAACTTGTTTTGAAACTCAAAATGAGCTCTAAAGATACGTGCATTATCCTTCATTATACCTTGCATGAGAAACTGTGCTAATTTAAAATGCAAGCAATGTTTGATTATAATAGCACCCTAGTTTATAGCAAGTGAGCATTTATCACTAGAAAAACCAGTCCAGTGAAAACACTGTCCTCTACAAGTCTACTCAAAAGTAAGAGTTCTTGAATTTAGTGGCTTTACTTGCTAGTAAGAGATATATAGAATTGTAACATGTATGTGTGTATGCCTACACACACACACACACTTTATGAATAGAAATGTATGCATGTATGTATGTATGGAGTTTTGTTATACCTTTGAAGTAACAAGTACAATTAACAGATAAAAATGCCTATGAGTAAAAAGAATATATCCAGCCCAAGCAGATAACTTAAGCTGGAAATTATTCACAGAAATGCAGGTCATGTGCATTGCTACTCTAAATTAATTTGATTTGTGAGGAAATAATTCAAGTTGCTGGAAAAGAATAATAGGAAATGAGTTCAGAAATATTAAGGAAAAATATTAATAGCTTGTCAGAAGGGGTATGAATTATTGTGGAACAATGAACAGATTGCTTCTGGAGGAAAAAAAACTGCAAATGAAAGTACATGGAAAAAGATTAAAACAAATCCAATTTTCTGAATTTTATATAAAAACTTACTCTGAAGTTAGGGCAGAAGAAGCATGTCTTGATTTTTCCTTTCACAATAGTGTTGTATTAGGATAAAATTTGTATTGCCATTATATTTTTATAAAGTTCAGAGAAAGCTGTTTGGGGCCCCTTGTCCATATTTATGCAATTTTCTTAAAAGAGAAAATGTTATTATTCTGCTTTGGATGGTTTTCCCCTCCCACTCAATTTTCAAATATATGTTTAAGCTTTAGAATTCATTTACCCTTCATTTAAGTTTTAATCAAGTCTGATCCAATTTGAGTTTATAGTCCAAACAGCCAGGTTCTGCACTTACCAAATCCATTACTGTCAACGAGAAAAGCAAAGCCATCCTAAATTCCAAATATACTAGTTGGGCTAATTAAACTGTTGAAGAGATCCACTCTCACTTATTGAATTCTCACCCAAAGAAAAGTCTGTACAATAATAAATCAAGTGCATAGAATATTCACAGAATAGAAGATCAAATGTCAGACACAGCTCTGGGTAGTATCCAGATTTGTATGTACTGCTTCTGAAGCCATTCCAAAGGGAAAACTTAAACAGATTCAAGAAAAACATAAAAGTATTTCCCAGATGAGTTACTTTCTGGAAACAAATACTGTGGGGGTAAGACACCCCTAACACCTTTTGGGGCAGGTGCGTGCACCTTAAAATGGCTTCTACTGTACAGCACAATGGACTTGCCAGTGTAATGGCTTCACAGTACTCCACAAGGGAGCTCCTTCTCATCCCTCCAAGGAAACGGCAGGCAATTGGCCAAGTGCAATCAAACGCTATAAAAATGAAATACCAGCATAGACAAGAAACTCCTGAGGAGAGGAATAGAAGACTTGTGATGTAGTGCAAGGGACAGTACAACAGCATGAGTCCCAACTGTAGGATTTTCCTGTCTAATACCAGATAAATACTCAGGTAATGTTGGGTTATCAGCTAGTATTATTAATAGTTTGAAGTGATGAATATATTGATTCCAGGGGAAAATGAGTCTAGACTCCTGAAGATGACCTGTGTTGGTAGAATAGGATTCAGTAATGGCTACTGAAAGCCAGTGAGGGAAAATATTTCATGACACAGAGGGTTCCAAGGGAAGTGAACTAAGAACATCAGATCCTGTCAGCATGAGGAACTGCAATAAAGCTGATTTGTATTCTTGTTTGACTCTATGGGAGGGGAGAGTAACTGTGCATTTACAGGCTATGAACAGATGTTTTATTTTCCAAATATGAGAGTAGTTTACTTAGACACACTAAAATAGTAGGTCATAAATCCAGGCTGCATTTCACTGCTATAAAGAGAAATGGTAGGGGGTATTTGACCCTCAGCTTGTTTATCTACACTAGCTAAAAACTGCATCATTAGTCTTTTACATTAGAAAACAAAGTTAAGAAACTTGCCTTCTCTGAAAAAAATAAAATCCCACAGGAAAAAAAAAAGTATGTTTACTAGTCTCTCACATATTTGATAAGAGATGATTAATATTACCTTTTGTATCACCAAATTTAAAATTGTTTTATTTCAGATCTGATCTAACTAGAGCACTACTTTAGATTTAGAATGGAAGTATCAAATATTCATTTTATGAAGCTAACATCCATCAGTTTCCTTTATAATTCCTATGAATGTAGTTAGTTTGTGTGAAGCAGTGTTATTATTAAATACCTTCTTGATACTTACTCAGATTGAATTATATATTTATGAGAATCTCCAGGATTATACCTCTGATTATACCTGGAGGGTCTGGTAAATATTATGAAGGCCTCTCTAAGCAAGAAAAAGTTGCTTTCCTGATTAAAAGCGGTACTTTCTACTACTTAAGAAAACCTAATTTGTCAAACTAGGGATCTAAAAGTGTATGGCTGGGCAAGCCTTCTCAGCTTCAGGCAATCCTAGATAAATGGATAATTCAGACAAATTTTAGACTAATTAGACTAATTTTAAGATGGCTTCAGACCAAGATGGCTTTCTTAGCCTGACAAATTATCTTTATTTAAATAGAAAAAGATTTTGTTTTCCTGTCTTCTTATTTGATTTAAGTACAATTGACTATTATATCCCTCAGACTGCTTGCTGATTTCAGGCATTGGGAGGTCCACTCCTACTTTTAGAAAAATCATAGATGGTTTTTCTTGGGAACTATCACTCCAAAATGTGATTTGTGAAAGTCAAGGCCCCATTTGAGCTGTGCTAGGAGAAATCATTAATTGATTTGGAGCCAGGTATAATAAATATATTGGCAACACTTTCTTTGAAGCAACATTATCAAACAATCGTAGGAATGCTCTGAAAGTTTGTCTACAAGTAGCAATAGATAGGATAAGGGAAAATAAAATGTAAATAAATTCAGAAGTACTTATTTTTATTGTAATTCCAAATTGTTGATAAATCTGGTTGTTTAGATGGCATAACTGTTAGCTACAGCTGTAGGTATACAGCTTGGGAATATTTCTGGATGTAATATCTTTCCATGATATTGACCGAGATGAAGGTAAACATCATGAATCGGTATAGTTCCTAGCTAAAAAATTCAAATGTTATATAGGAAAGTCTATAAAGACAAAATTTATTTTAAAAATGTATCAAACACTGTATTATAAATTCAAATAAAAAGGAATAGTAGAAAGATATGTGGATTACCATAGAACAAAAGAACATGAATCATTCAATATTGAATGATATTTTTGACCTATGGACACAAAAATTAATTTTAGTGTCTAAATTTATTTAAACAGTGTTATGAAAGAGAAATAAATTGTATTGGATGAGATAAACAACAAGAATGATATGGAAAAAATGCTATGCTGGACATACAAAAGAAACTGGCTGATGTCTTAATAATTAAAAGGGCTATACAAATAGCAAATCAACAGATGCTTGCTGAGATGAAGGGGAAGTAATTTCTTTGTATATTTCTATTTTTTTCTTTATTGTACTATTCTATTTTTCTTTTCTGAATCTATTTTGTCTTTCTATTTTTGTCTTTTCTTAGTTTTTTATTGTTTTAGTTGTAATTTTAAACACAATAACATGAAAGAATATGAATACAACATAGACTGATTTTTTTATTCTTATCTACAGTACCACAAATCCATTAAAGAAAAGTAGAACTAAATACATGAATACATATCTAGGTGTGGCATTTTAAACATTGTTTAAGATTAGAACATCCAGAGTTGCTACTTGCATATCAGCAAACCAGCATGACAATTATAATTCTTTAAGAAGCTCATATCTTAGTTTCCAAATTAATGAGTGATCTCATCTGTACTCCATTTAAATTGTTGCATTTCTTCTTTTGCTTTACCCATTTGGATTTTATTGCTGCATTATTTTATTTGAGGGCCTTCCTAGAATGAATGGCAATGCATGAATGTCTACTGTAAAATAAATGAAATTCTTTCTATTTCATACAAATATAGACACAAGATATTTTTAATGAAGTGAGATATTGTGATCATGAGTATAATGAAATCATTGAAAGTTGTGAAACTTTAGAAAAATTCACCCCATCGGAGCAAGAACTGAGGATAATTTTCAACAGACATCTCTGAAATATAATTGTTTCCTTTACTGTTTGTTTTCTTCAACACATAAAATTCAACAAGTTGTTGCTATTACTGCTCTTAGCCCCAATAAACTTGGTGTTGCCATTTCCTTTATGAGTTTCACTATGACATCTATATTAGTGTTTTCTGATTAAAGTAAGACAGCAAGCCAAACCTAATGTTGTGAAAGGCTTTTTGACCATTATGAGGGAGAGGGATAACTGCTTAATTAGTTCATAGTGGCAATTACATTCTGGCAATACAATGAATCTCCCCACAGAGCCTCCAATTACTATTCAAGAACAGGTATAAAATTATATTTCCAGAGAACAGATTATGTGGATTGCTTTCCCTTATCCATAAACTATAAATAGAGTAGGGAGCAAAATAGCTAAATGATTAACTGGTTTTTTAGTAGATATGAAGCTTGCAATAATGTAAAACTCATGGATGATTTTGTACTGGAACTTTGAGATAAAGGTGAAAAAGGATAGAAAAAATTCAATGCAATATATTTTTAATGTATATATGTTTGTAAACCCAACACCATTTATTTTAAATGCACTTATGTTTTATGAATTTATGAGAATTATTATCAATGCTTCTCCTCTTTATCTGAAAAAAAAGTCACCAGCAATTGTATGGAAAAAAATTTTTTCTCAAAAGTCCATGAGATTTTGTTTGTAGAAGAGCATAAATACAAAATATGGCATGATTTTTTTAAAAATCTTGTACTACGTTTTGCATTTGATGTCATGAACAGGTATGGTTTATTATTCTGGGCTCCTAATGCCCTTCTACATATCTACTGACTTCACCCAGAAAATACTTTCTATGAATCCCTGCACAGATCCTGAATCATCTCTTCTCATGAGCTAATTTCAATTGTTTTCACAGGCCAAGCAGCTCAATTAAAACATTACAGTTAATCCTTGTTTAGCAATTGCCTTATTTAGTGACAGTTCACACTTACAAGTGTAATGAAAAACAATTTTATGACCAATCTTGCATTTACAATCTTTTCAGGTCTGTTAAGCAAAGAAAAGCTAAAGTAAGATTATAAGCATAGTCATGGTTTCACTTAGGGATCACTTTACCTAACATCTAAGTTGCTGGTCCCACTTGGGATTACCAAATGACTACCAGTTCTTATCAAATTATCAGTGGAATCATCTTCCTTTAACTATGAATGATGTGCAACAAATCTACACTGCGTAATTCTGGATACCTATGCATTTTCATAAAAAATGCCCAACAACTCAATCTACTATAGGACTACCAAAACAAACTGTGAAAACGATAACTTTGCCAAAAACATCCCAGAAACAACCAACAGATTACTACAACTAAATAGTATCATTATAGCCTATGAACCAACTAAAACCCTCCAAAACAATTTAAGTAAATCAAGAAACTCAGTAACCTGAGAAGAAAAAATAGGATTTATCTATAACATATAGCATAAAATTTGTATTAGTCACTATATAGGACAAAGAGATGGAAGACTAGCTGAACACACTCATTAACAACAACTATCAGTCAGAATACAACATGAAAATTCCGTAATTTCACAACACATAGTCCAGGGGTGTCAAATTGGTGGCCCGCAGGCCAGATGTGTCATATGCTGGATGTGTCATTTGCCCACCCCAGCTCTGCAAAGAGAAAAAACATTGCAAAACATCATGTGATGACAACTTGTGAGTTTGACACCCGCGACATAGACAGACTCAATTACAATTTCAATTAGGAAATACTGAGCATCCCAGATCAAGCTAAATAACAATAATTCTAAAAAAAACACTAGAAAATTCCTGGAAGCTTGATATTAACCATTTGTAAAAGCTAAACAGGGAACATGAGACCAGAACCCATATTTTACAGCAGCATAGACTCAGATAAGCAGGGATTCAAATCGAACAAACAAACAATAAACAACAGCTTAATCAAGGAGCTAAGGATAAAGCCACATCCTCCCTAAGTCTGATAGAGATAGCTACTGCACATAAACAGACTTCCTCACTTCATTCTACCACTAAAAAGGTTAACTAGTGAGTAATGAAAGATCGCCAAGAAAACAAGTTCAAAGAGGATCACATTATATGAAGATTGTGTGAAAATCCAGACCTTCTTGGAGATTGGTAAGAATGGTACTAATACTAGATATTATCCGTACTTGTGGAAGAACTCCCCAAAGTATGAATTCAGTTAAAGCAAATTGCATGAAAAGTAGAGCTTCACATAACTAAAAAGCTTAGAGAAATATAAATTCTTTTAAAAATTCTTAATTCAATCAAATATAAAACAACATCTCTCCAATTAAAAAGCATGAATATAGGGGATATATTTCCTACAGGTAATTGCATTCTCTGCGGAAATATGCTATAAAGCAAAATATTTTATTTCATTATAAGCTATTTTGATTTGATAAAGTTAATATTAATTTTCTTGTGTGTATATTAACATATAGAGCTCTTACTTTCCTCTACCTTTACACAGCTGTATTAATAAAGCAAAAAATAGTAATTCCACTAAGTCTTTTGCAGTTTACATCATTTCATTAGATTTGAAAATACAGAAAGTTGGGAAGCTAAAACAAGACTTTTATTTGGCAGATTAAACTATAAGCCGTGTGCTAGGAAATAAGGTTCCTGAATACGGTGTGTAATGATGACAATTTGTTTTCAGGATCTAGAGTTTCTGTCTTGGCAAGCTGTAATTCTGAGAAATTAAGTAATAAAATGGGATTGTCTCCAAGGGGGGAAAAAATCCCGTTTTTAGATATGTTAGTGAGAGAAAACAATCCTTTTATTAATTTAGTATTAAATGTATTAGTCTAACTGTCCAACATATAAGCTGGCAATGAAATGCAACTGATTAGATGGTGGTTCTTAAGAGTTTTATTTTTAATTCCATCCTGTTTTTAGTTGTTAACCACACAGTGAGGCTCATTTCTACCTTTTGGTATGGGAATTATTTTCTATAAATCTTTACTGAATTGCTGCATTAAGCAAGGTGCAAGAACTTGCTGTAAATTGTGCATGTTTTATGTATTATGTTAACTTATATCATTTTAGGAATTTTGTTATCATTTAAAATATAAGATATAAATAACACAAAATAACAAAATTCATGAACCCATTCATAGTGATGGTGATGCAGTGCCTAAATATTCTATCTAAATGTATTTGTTTATTCAATTTTTATGGTGTCCCTTTCAACAAGTGACTTGCCACAACTGCAAATTGCCATATCTAGATTAATAGTAGATGTCACTAAGTAGACTTAAATGTTAAAGAAAGAAATAGCAATGTTTCAATGAAAAAAGTAAAAAATAACATTAATTAATGACATAAATTAAAAATAAATAAAATTATGCAACTCTTCATTCATAATAATGTAACATGATTATTTGTTGTTGGGAAAGTGTTGTTAAACACTTAGCAGAAGATAATTGGATCTTTACATTTTATCCTAGTAGTAGAAAAACTCTGATATGACTATAGTAATGCTTAATGACCTAACCAGAAATGTTCAGGACATTGTACCCAATAAAGTCATATAATATTTTTTTTAAAAAATGTGTCAAAGTTCATTTTTTCTTATAAATACAGAAATATATGTAATATGTTTAATTTCAAGGAATTAAAAAATTGGGAAATCAAGATAGCAAAACCATATTTCTATGCAAATTAATTATCACAAATTTTCCAAAGTTCGAATCATGCAATTTGCTTATAGAATTGTATTATTTGAATATTCTGAAAGTGATAAGACAATTGAGATCATATCTCCGTATTTCGGATTGGAATTGAATTATGTACTTAAACATATTTTCATTATATTTGAAAATAACTCAAAATCATATTCCTAAATGAACTCAGTGGGGAAGTTACTATACTGCTAGTTCAGCATGTTAGCTCCACCCTCTCCCATTCTTCTCTTATTTCTCTTTTCAAATGGCTTCACTTTTCTGATTTCTCTGAAGGACAAATATATATAGCAAGTAGATCTGCTTGTAAGTTTTGACGTGGTTTCACTATTCATTCAAGTCCCGATAAAAGAGACCCTTGAAATCATCAAAAATAAATACCAACCAGCTAAACACCTCATGGAACTAAAAGAACACTGCTTAACCAACACATATTTCATATACAAAGGACAAAGATACAAACAAATTGAAGGAGCCCCTATGGGATCACCACTGTCACCCGTCATTGCAAACCTGTTCATGGAAGAATTCGAATCCAGAGCCCTGGCCAATGCCATCCACAAACCCAAACTATGGTTAAGATACATCGATGACACATTTGTGATTTGGCCCCATGAAAAAGAAAACCTAAACAATTTCCTCACACACCTAAACAGCACACACCCCAAAATCAAGTTCACCATGGAAATGGAAACAAACAAACAAACAACTACCATTAGTAGATGTACTAATCTACAAAAAAACAGATGGCACACTAGGACACACCATATACCAGAAGAAAACACACACTAACCGCTACCTCAACACCCAATCCCACCACCATCCAGCACAGATAAACTCTGTGGCTAAAACACTAATTGCTAGAACCAAACACCTGGCAGACAAGACACACATAAAGACTGAACTATGCACCCTGACTAAAGTACTGACAGCCAACGGCTTCCACAAAAGCAAAATCACTGGCTTGATCCACAAAAACACACTAAGACATAATGGAGACCCAGAAGATGAACAGACCTATGGAACAGGTATAAGAGGCACTACAGACAAAATCAGTAAGATACTGCATAAGTATCTTAAGAGGTACTGCATAAGAGGTACTACAGACAAAATTAGTAAGATACTGCACAGACATCACATCAAGACTGCCTTCAAAACAGACAGAAAAATAGCAGCCATCCTTAGAAACCCCAAAGATAAAATTGACCTGGAAAACCAAGGCATATACGAAGTCCCCTGTACATCATGCCCAGCCACATACATTGGACAGACCAATAGAAGAATAAGTACCCGCCTGGATGAATACAAAACTGCAGTCAAAAAGCTGGAACACACTTCCTCACTAGTCCAACACATGGAAGCCACAGGTCATAGCATCAACTTCAATGGCACCAAAACCCTAGCCACTATAGAAAACCCCAGCCACAGAATCATCAGAGAAGCCATAGAGATTGAAAAAAAGACCTGAAAGCATGAATAGAAGAGATGATTCCACCAGACTGTCAATCATTTGGAAGCCTGCACTCACAAACAAAAAAAGTCTCCACACCACTAGCCAGGCAAACACCTGGGCACAAAGATCCCCCCCCCCGATACCTCCAGCTCAAACACACCCCAACCAGGCACCCAGATGAAACCTAGCTTCCTAACTAATGATAGCCGTCCATTTACCCGAAGCCAAGCTGCACTAAAGGCCTCCAATAAAGTAATACAATGTTGCCAGCCAATCAAGATACAAAAAGAGTCACAAAACAGACAGAAGATATTAGAAACACCAATCAAGCAGAACACAGCAAACTCCAAGACCAATAAACACAGACCAAGATTCCCAACCAATCAGGATGAAGAAAAAAAACCATTCTGGCACAGCAATAGGCTGCCCCAAAATTCAAACTGAAATAACTGTAAAAGTCTGACTCACAGACGGACACAATACAGAAGCCTGATGATGGCAGATGAGATTCTGCCGAAACATTGCTACAACTTTAAAAGCACAACTACAATGACGTTTGAAAATACCCGAACAAAGCTGAATACCATGTATGTATATATATATATGTATATGTATATGTGTATGTGTATGTGTGTGTGTGTGTGTGTGTATATATATATATATATATATATATATATATATATATACATACATACATACATACATACATACATACATACATACATACATATGGGATGCAGTGGCTAAGATGCTGAGCTTGTCAATCAGAAAGGTTGACAATTCGGCAGTTTGAATCCCTAGCACCGTGCAATGGAGTGAGCTCCTGTTACCTGTCCCAGCTTCTTCCAACCTAGCAGTTCGAAAGCATGTAAAAATACAAGTAGAAAAATAGGGACTACTTTGGTGGGAAGGTAACAGCGTTCCGTGTGCCTTCAGCATTTACTCATGTCGGCCACATGACCACGGATATGCCTTCGGACAGTGCTGGATCTTTGGCTTTGTAACACAGATGAGCACTGTGCCCTAGAGCCGGAAACAACTAGCACATATGTGTGAAGGGAACCTTTACCTTTAACATGTGTAGATGTGTATACATATATATGTATAGTAAATTCTATAGATAGTATCTGATTTATGACCACAACTGAAGCCAAAATTTATGTTGCAAAACAATTATTAAGTGAGTTTGCCCTATTTTATGACTTTTCTTTTTACAGTTGTTAAGTTAATCACTGCAGTTGTGAAGTTAGTGACATCAAACTTTCAATTGTCTTTTGAGATCTATACTTCTTTACTTAAATATCTTGTTATTGTGCTTTCTTTAAAAAACATGACAAGATTACTCTAATCATGATATTAGAATAAACTATGGTTACAATTGTTATATTCTAATACAAAATTGCTGCCCTGTACTGTATTCTAGGGTAACAATTGCATTAATTACCTTCTTCAAGTTGATACACAACTATCACTAGATAGTGCATAGCAATGAACTTCATGTCTCAAACTGTATAACATTGTAAAATTTAGTATTAGAAATTAGTAAAGTATTTCATTTGACAAGTTATACTTTGATCAATATTTCAGGGTACCTAGAAATAACAAGTCTTTAATGTTTTATTATCATTGACAATATACTGTATGTTTTATACATTTATATAATAGTTTGATAGTTATAATAGTTAAATAAATATAATAGTAAAATCCATTTACCTGAATGAAATTAAACTGTTTTAACTAGACAATTATTAAAAGGAACCAAACTATCTATTTTTTTCTTAATTTCAAAGGTAAGTACAAGCTAGCTACAAGTTTAAAATTCATATAATAAAAATATTATAAATGATATTTTAAAAAAACCACAAGGAAGCATCATAAAACTAAAATAAGACAGGCACTAACATTATGGAAAATTTAGCAGTAGCAATATAACTGTTAATTGAAACACAAACATCAAGATCTGTTTTAATGTAGCAGAGTTAGAACTTTAAAAATGTGTCTAAAAAGGCTTTCTTATAGCTGGAAAAGCCTCAGAAAATACAGCTTACTGGAAAATCAGTGCATTTCATAAGCATTTCATGGCTCTGGATTTCATGACCCTACATCTTTTTGGAAATGCTTATTTTCTTCCTTGATTCTTCTTTGGTTACTTCCATGAATCCTGATGCTTTACAATTTGCCCTTCTTTGTAGCCTTTATATATACTGGCAGGAACAAAAAACCTTCAAGATTCATTAATGAAACTGAAACTAATTGGATAAAACAGATTTTTCAAAGAGTATATTACACAATCCTATTTTTTAAAGTAGATTTCTGATGAGCTATAATAACAGAACTTCTGGTGAGCCATAATGACCAACTTGTATTTTTCTAAAAGACAGGAGTATATCTGAATGCCGGGACCGGACTGCTGAATTTTTTCTAAAATTAAAGAACACGAATCAATAATGTGTATGTATTCCACACTCACTCACTCTCTCTTTCTTTCTTTCTTTCTTTCTTTCTTTCTTTCTTTCTTTCTTTCT
>NW_020769322.1:12200994-12212018 GCF_900518735.1 Pseudonaja textilis
TTGTGCTTTTAAAGTTGTAGCGACGTTTCAGCAGAATCTCATCTGCCTGATGATGGCAGATGAGATTCTGCTGAAACGTCGCTACAACTTTAAAAGCACAACTACAATGACGTGGGAAAATACCCGAACAAAGCTGAATGCCACACACACACACACACACACACACACACACACACACACATATATAGTGTCAATTAACTGTGGTGTAGCCCATTGTTGGAAAAAATATCTATCTGGTTCAGTTCTAGGCTGGGAGAAAGGTACTGGAGACAAAATGGACACTGGAGATTGATTGATGAAGCAGAAGCACATGGGTAGTTCTGGGCAGCTGACCACATTGAGTTTTTATACCTTCTCTTGGGCTTTGAACTTGAGATTCCTGTTCCTGTGGAAGAACATGTATTCTATTGGCTGTAGTAGGGGGTCATATCTGGCTCTGTATGTTGTCTGAGCTAAGCTTGGTTAAAGTTTGGAGGGTAATACAATGTCTTTCAGAGATTGTGCAATCTGCTGTTACCTTTGTTAATCCTATCTTTGATCAGGTTAACTAATAAGGGTTAATCCAACCTTTGTTCAGACCTTGCTGCAGGGAGTAATGGATTAGCAAATATGCATTTCTAAAGTGCCCCAACTCAGTAGTTGCTTGGGGAAGGGACAGGGAGCTGGGGCTGAGTTTCTGCCTCCCTTAAGATTTCTCTTTTAGGGAAAATCTTTTATCCTGTTTTTTTTTTAAATAGTTCTTAAAATATTTCATTCTTCTAAGAGAGGGGGTAGCTTCCCACACCATAAGAGAGCTGATCACAATAATAATAGCATGATTTTCAATGAAGTGATATAAAATTATAATTGTACAAGTAAAGGGATTTTACTATCTGCTATAATTAATAAAAATAATAAAGTTATTTAATACAATTAAGAAATAAACAATATAATTTCCAGCCATGGTTTGTCTAGACAATAGAATGTTGTCTGTGTAAACAAAGGATTTTAGAACGCTTCTTCATAGATTCCTTTTTGTGTGATAGCCCAAAATTTAAAAACGCACATGAAGTGCACAATTTACACAGCCTATAAATATTTTCAGTTAGAAATGCACAGAAATGTGACCCAAGGTTGTATACAGCAGAAAAACAAATACAAAATTTATAGGCAGGAGGTTGGTGATTCAGCACACACTTTTAACCTTTGAAAACCCATCAAGATCTGATGTCCGGAGTTGGTTATGGGACATCCCAAGGGAACGATCGAAGCCCTTATTTATGTTTTATGGCTTTTATAATACAAGTTTTATTGTTTTTGAGCCACTCAGTGTTTTAGATATACAATCATATCATACAATTCTTTTAAAAAAATAAATAAAAGTCATACATTTGTAAAATATATTTAATAATTTGGTAAATATCCATATACAAAACTTAATTTTCTGCTTAAGCCATTCCTTAATCTTTTTTCTGCTATTTATTTAAGCATATAGCTGGGAATAAATTCTGATTGAGTGTTATTGTTATTCTTATTACACTTTGATTAGGCTCTATAAGACTCTTATTAATGTCTAATAAGATAAATTAAAGTGTCTCTTATTAACTTATTTTGTTCCTATGGCAAACAGCATTTAGACATATACTGCTTTATGCTTCTTTGCAGCACTCTCTAAGTGGTTTCAATACAATAGTCATTGTATTGACATCAACAATTTGCAACCTTATTTTACCAACCTTGGAAGGATGGAATGCTGAGTCAACTATGAGCCGGTCAGGATCAAACTCTTGGCGGTGGACAGAGTTAGCCTGCAATACAGAATTCTAGCCACTGTGTCACCATGGCTCCAATTTTTATTTACTTCCTCTAGCTGCCTTTGATATGCTGGTATTTCACTATAACCTGAGACAATGTTTTGTTTTGTTTTTGTCATGAAAGAGTAATTTACAGATATTTCTGGAATGTTATATTGCAAATAATTTATCTAGACAAAATTTTGCTAGTTTCAAATAGCTGATCCAACAGGTGAGGAACAATTGACAAGGATAATGCATTTGTTTTATAAGTTATTTGTGTGCTGTTAATATAGACTATATAGTTGATCTGATATAGAGTTCAGAAATAAAAACAAGGAAATCTACAATTTATCCTTGAGAACAAATTATAGGTTTTTTTAATGATCAGTTTAAAAAGAAGCATTATCCATAGAAAAATATTTTTTTTGCTAAAGAAATTGAAAGGAGATCCAGAATGAAGGGAATAGGAGTTCTAGCAACAGACGGTTTTGTTGTTATTGTATACTCTGTATTCATTAGAAATGAAAATCTGCATGCCTTTTTTTTTATTTTTTTGCATGTCAGAGTGAGGCAAAGAAACCAACAATTTGTCACTTTTCTCATACTTTGGAAAATTCTTATAAATGCTCATTTGCATTTGTCTGTCCATCTGTTAGATCGAGGAAGCCTTATGGGAACTTATCAGTGTATTTTTGTTTTAACAGATATGGTTGTGTTTGTTCTTAAATTACCCATTATCCTGTAAACCTTATGAAAGAAACAACTTCTAAATAATGATATTGCAAGCTATTAATATCAGGTATGAAATAATTGGATATATATATTTAATATTTTGAAAGGTAATCTAAATATATGTTTACGATCATTCCTATTTTATTACAATGCTGTACCTTTATAGAAAAGCACACCCAGAACATAAAATATACTATTAATGCAAACCAGCCAATAAACTGCACCAATAAAAATATCTTTCTCTTTTGTCTGATGAGACTCTGGCTTTAGCAGAAAACTATAAAATCCTTTTTCTTTCAAATCCAGTCACAAGAATGTTTGCTGTACATACTTCTCAGTAGCAATATCTTTCTTAAATCCTTGCACAGCAGTTCCTTTGAACTTAGTAGCAGGTCTGAAATTCCCTGTGATTTAAATCCAAGTGCTATACAAAGAAATCTTCAAAAACTGAATTCTATTTAACTGAGCATTAAAAGCATTTCTGCCACTCTAAACATCTGAATTGGAAAGAGAAATCTGCAAGCATTTGTAATATATAAATTCTCTAAGCATGCCAGCTGTTAATCTCTAATCTTCTTTACCCAACTTTTATTTTTGAAAACTGCCATGCTCTTCTGAATCACATCTCTGTTATATCTTAAACGTTAGAAATTTTATATTGGTATAAATTTAACCTAAGGTTCCCTATGGAATTCTTGCCCCTTCATACTGAACCTACTAATTGTGGCAAAATGTATGAAGATTAAGGCAATTGCAATATGATATGCAAACAGGAATCGTAGTGTATTGTCAATGTGAAAATATTGCAATTAATGAAATTGATATGCAAATGTGCCCCAAAACTGGGGATTGTGCATATTCATCTGAAGGCCTGGGGTTGACATGCAAATACATAGCAGAGAATTTTGCACCTTGTTCAATCAGGACAGATAATGAATTACCTCAGAATGTCAGAGAATGTCAATTGCTCAGAGATTTTTCAGACACGGTTCCGTTAATAGTCATGTCCTCCACATAAATATTGGATTTTGCTCAGCCAATATGCAAAAGCCCTTCTGCAAGTGAAAGTTCAAGGATTCTGATTTTTTTTAATGCATGGAAATAAATAAATAATTCACTCTAGAGATGTGTTGGACTGCCAGTTGTTCATGCTTGTTATTTCTCAGAATTCCATGTCTTTCAATGTTATTTACATATTTACAAACAAGTCTGGAACACAAGCAATTCACTTTGTTAAGCCAGCCTGACCAATAGAGTCTAAACAATATGCTTTTCAGGGTATTTCTTTGCAGAAGAGACTTGTATGTATCTCATTTATTATGCTTTGTTTTTTATTTCACAAATACTCAGGTAGAACACAAATTCTCCTCTATTTATCTATAGTCACATAGTAATATATAAATATTACTTGTATATAATACCTTTTGAATCATTCAGTTACATTGTTCATACCATGACACGGTTCTCTAGGCATTTAGATTATATAGCAAACATCATAGATGGAACATTTGATGTCTTAAACTGCTTGAAATGATATGAAAGGTATGAAGTGAAAATATTTAGCTTCACAGAATTGAAGAAATTTCATTTTGGGCATCTCTTAATTATGACCAACAAGAAAGTATCTATTTAAATTTTCATTTCATGCTTTCTTCATTTAGACTGAGAAGGGACAAGCTGAAGCTTATATACATTGCTCTTCCTAAACAAAAACAGCCCAAACAATTGAAGTGAGAAAGGTTTATATTTTTACTAGTTCTGTCACAAATTAAGTTCTTCGCCCTAGCTATGAAAATCAATTTCATTGATTTTATTGTAATTTATTTATTATTGTGAACCATCCAGAGTCATTGAGAGTGACACACATTGATGAGGATGGTGATGGTGATAATGACAATGACGACAATAATAGTTCTTTCTGTTCACATGCTTTGGATCCATTGTTATAAATAAAAATACTTGGTGAATGTGTACAGTTGTAGCTATGTGCACTTTGTCTAACATCTTTAGAATAGTAGAACTATGACTGGAATCACCCATTCAGGCTACCAATTTCTTACCAATTATCTAAGAAAGACTGCATGCTTGCCAATGTTTATGTACTTCAACTCTAATCATAAAGAATCTATAGATGGCTGAATGGATAGTAAAGACTCACAAAACTGATCTTTATGTAATAAATTATTTTTTTAAAGAGGCAATATAATTCAAATTGCTTTAGAAGCAGAAGCATAAGTGTATTAAACAAATATGTAAACACACACACACACAATTGCTTCCTTACTCCAGGCAACTTAGATCTTCTTGCACCTGGCTTACAATGTTTGCAAAAATAATAATGAATTTCAGATAGCAAAAGAAACATTTCTTAACCTGTGTGGTATTATATGGGAGCACATTCAGCAATTGATCATGGAATCAGATGCTGAACATGGCATATTCATCAATGCATTCTAAAAAATAGTTTTAAAAAAATCTGCAGAGGATATTTGAGAACTGGTTATAAAACACATTTAATGCCACAATTTTCTAAATGAGAATGAAATTCATTTTTTTCCATTTTTTCCCTCAAAATTCTGAAATCACTTTATTGGCTTGTAATATGCTTATGCAATACTGCCTGATTACTTGCCTTCTGAGAAACTACAAGAAAAAACTGTAAGATATTCATTCCAAAAGGGAAAAATATTATATTAAATAAATTAATCATGTGATCTGGAAGAATGCAATTTCAGTCACCTATATAGTAAAAATATTAATAATTCATGTAATCGTTTTGTAACAAGGGTAGAGATTAAGGAAAATGAAAGAAAGAAAGAAATGTATAAGAACGTTTACTTAGACAAAACAGGACTAAAAATATTTAAGCTGTGAGAGGTGGGATAAAATTTGATGTAACTCAGGCACACACATCCCTGCTTCACTGAAATAAAAGAAATAAGGCTGTATGATATAATTTGCAAGAGTCTATTATTATAGACAATCTAAATAAAGGCAAATTTAGCCTTTCTTTGAAGTTGATTTGTGGTCTGGTCTACCTATCAGGGCTGACAATATGATCCTAAAGCAAACTGCTTTTATATTTCTGATATCTCAAAATATGTCATCTTCCAGGTTCATGACACAGAAAATGAAACTAGCATTCACAGAACATGTATATGATATCAGTAAATAACATGAATTGTTTATTTTGAATTTTACTTTTGCTGAGTATCTAAATCAAATTCTTCCATTATTAAAATAAATTTGCTAATCTAATATGATTGTCAAATAAAGTTCAGGTCTCAGTAACATTCATTGTGTTAACAAAAATGGTTAGGTAAATATGAAACACGTGTCAATAAATCCAAATTACTAGGTTTTTGTGTTGCTAGTTCTAGCACTTGTAGCAAGTCTCTTACCTATTTTAGTTATGATACTAAGCCATACTGCATTTACCACTTCTCTGTTTGAAATGATAATCCTCTTCTACAACAGGGGTGTCAAACTCAATTTCACTGAAGGCCGCATCAAGGTTGTGTTTGACCTTGATGGCAGGCTGTCGCAGCTGAAAATGGAGCCCAGGATGGCTGTGCACAGCCCCCCTTAACTCCATTTTTGCTGGCAGTGGCCTCGCAGGTCAAATCTAAGTACTCTGTGGGCCAAAAGCATCCCTGTAGGCTTTGAGTTTGATACCCCTGTTCTACAACAACTACAAATAGACTTATATTTTTAGGGATTATGGAAGAAAAAGTCTCACAGTGGTCAGCATAAGTATTTTGCCTATTTTTTATCCGCCCCTTAAGAGGAACTTTGAGACAACTGGATTAGCTGTACCACAACCGTGTTAGAGCTATAAAGTGAAAATGTAATCTAGTCTTGGGTTGAGATATTTCTGTCTGTATTGAGAAAAATATTGCATTTGTTTGTAGGAAAAGAAACAATTGTGGGCCAGAGAAAAGTGGAGAGTCAGTGTGTGCAGCATGCAATGGCCATTGAACAATGCAGAGAAAGCATGCACAGATTCAGATCCACAAACAGCTGAAAGCTGAGTAGAGCAACAGAGGCTGACAGCAATGTCTCTGCCAGCACTTGGCAACAAAGATTTTCCCTCTCAGCAAAAAAATGTTAGTCTCTACACAAACTCAGGACAAAGGCATCAGTACAGTGGTAAGATTTAAAAAAAAATACTAATGGTTCTGTGGGTGTGGCTTGGTGGCATGGCAGGGAACATTATTGCTAAATTCCATTCCCTCCCCACTCCACTAACCTGCTTTCCAGCCCCATTCTTCTGTGCAGGGCAACAAAAAGAAGACCCAGCCAATCAGCTGGGACTCAGATGGGAGCAGGGTTAGGCAGAGGTGGTATTTGCTGGGTCTCCGAACTACTCAAAATTTCCACTACTGGTTCTCCAGAACTGGTCAGAACCTGCTGAATACCCACTCTGCATCAGTATTTGTATGAAAAGACAAAAATGTCAGATCGAAGCAAGGCTAGCCAAATTAATTAATTAATTGATTGATTAATTAATTTTAAGTTTTATTTGGGTTTTCACACACACAAAATACAAGTAAAACATCTTTTTTGAAAATAGCATGGTCCCGGGTTACACTTCTTTATACAGACACAAACTCAATTTCATGCTCATTTTTGTGTTCTATTCCATATCTTATTACAATTTTGCATATAGTTTTTCCCCTCTTTTAATTTTATCAACTTTATTTTGATTATCTCATCTCAATTCAAATCATTAGGTTTATGCTATTGTCTGTCCTGTTTCAATTTCATATTATCTTTTCTCATTAAACAAATTTTCTCTTGTAGTTACTAATTGGAGTATGACACCTTTATATCTTTTAATTTTATCCATTCAACTCTTATTTAAACTTCAATGTATACCTTAGGGTTATAACATTCAATATAATACATAACTTCCAATCGAATTCTGCTTGGTACATTCTTAAAATACACACTATATTCTTTTAAAAAAGGATTATAAATATATGTAATTAAAACCCTCATTCCATTCCATTCCAATTCAATTCTATCATTAATATTCATTAAAGTCTTAACATCTTTAACATTTCTTTTCAATTAAATATCATACTTCCTTGGGGACACGTATAATCTTACCTTAATTAATTTTTCCCCTATTTCTCTTCACTTATGTTTTATAAATAATTGAATATTCATTTTATTACATTTATTTATTAACAAACATTCCACTGAATTATAACTATTTTATCCATCATTTTGATCATACATTGTTTCATATTTTCTGAAATTATTTCTATTTCTAATATAACAATACTATCTTATGTACCTTTGCAGAATCCCTTTTTCAATTAAATTTTCACCCATTATCTCTAAATAGGCCCTGTTTCTCTATATCTTGTTTCTGTCCTTTATAAGTTCTTTTCCTTTCTTTCCTCCTTCTCTTCTTCTCCCTCTCCTTTTTACCCCCTTGTCTTTGTACTTCTAATTCTCTCTTCTGCATTTCCCTCTTCTGTTGCTTTCTAATTTTATACTTATTTTTCAAGTTATGCTTTTTGGGGGGTTCTTTTTCCAAATCTTAAACTTTTCATTCTGTCCCCTCCCCCTTTCCTTTTTTTCCCCACATAAAATTACTTGTTCATTAAAGATGGCTTCTTCTTTGTCCCAATCTTCTTGTTCTGCAGGCGTTTCTTGTTGTTTCTCATAGTTCCAAATCTCCATTTCTAAGAATTGAAATTGAAGCCAAAAGAACCTCTACTTTCTTGTGCATCTTCTTTGTACTTTTTAAGTTCCATTTTCAGTTCTTCTAAAAGTGGTGCCATTTTAAACACTTTTAAACAACCACCTGATTGATTTCAGTCATTCAAATGCAGTAACCAAAAATCCAGAAGTCACCAAGTAATACAAATACTCCTGAGCTGTTTCTTCTTACTTCTTTTTTCACTTTCTCTTGCTGGGGTTTTAGTATTTTGTTGCCATGTTTCAGTTAAAATGTATCTTTTGGAAGTCTTGTTGAAATTTTCCTGTGAGTTCTTTTTAATTCCAGGCAGTCTCCTTCCCTTCCAGATCCTGCCCTTTTATTCTTTTTCTCTCCTTTCCTGCTTTCAAAAGCTTTTGAGTATCCAGCAATCTTTATTATCCCTTTGACATTTTATTTTCAGCTTAAATGCCTATTGATGTCAAAGTGGATTTTTTTTTCCAATTTCTTGCTTAAGTCTCTTAGCTGTCATATTGGGAAAGGAAGAGGAGAAGAAAAAAACCCAAGTCCTTTCCCTTTTCTCTCTCCTTCGCTGCTTAAAAATCTTCTTTGAGAACAGTGTTATTTTTTTTTTATAGTTTAAATTCCAGGGTACCTTATTTGTTGCTTTTGCTGTTTGACCCAGTCAACCAAAACTTTCTCTTCTTATCTTCCTCCTGCACATTCTTTCCTGGTCAAGTTCTTCTTTGGGGTGGCCATTTCTGACCACTGCTGCAACCGCCTTCTGGAAAGGGAGTAATGGCCAGCTGAGGAGGAGAGATGCAGCTCTCCTCAACCCTGCAGGCAGTCTCCTCCCTCTTCACCACCTCTACGGGGTGGTTTACCCCCAAACCAGCTGGCTTGGGGTGCTCCAGCAGCGAGCATGGATCAAAACCATGCAGAGTCACAGTTTTGGTCTGTCACTGAAGAAGCTTAAACCGGAAGGCCAAACACAAACTGAGGAGTTTCCCTGCAGTCTACAGCTGGGATAATAGCTAAGAATAGAGCTAGTTAAATCTGGCAATTTATATAGGTGTGAGTAATTGAACCCCCTTATAAACAAATAAACAAAAGAATGTATAGAAATGTCAGATATGATTTTCTAGAGTTAGATACATAGGAGATTGCACATGTACATAGTATAAGAATAGGCACACAAGTAGTTATAGTGATATAATTATAAAATTAGGAAGTTGTTTAAAAGAATAAAATACATTTCTTCTTGTAACCATAAGTGTAGTGATGATAATGGTGGTGACGGTTTTTGTACCACTCACAGTGATGCAACAACAGTCTTTCTATTATCATAACTGTATGAACAGATCTCCAAGACTAAAAACTAAGGCACATTAATTTGCATACATTCTTATATTTATTATTATTGAGAAGAATGAAATCTCTTTGATCTAATTTTCTAAATATTAGATGTTAACAGCACTCAAAAATTGTTACAGTAGAAAGGTTGGAAATTACTATTTAGAATATTCCTCTAACAATTTTTGTTACAATTAATATGATTTGTTTGTTTTTAATAGAATATTATAGAATTCATCATAATTGTGATAACAACTGACTTTCAGAAAAAGCAATGATGTCAAACCTGATCACATCGTGGGCCATAGAATGACATATAGGGGTAGTTTTTGCCTTTGCAGAGCTGGGGTGGGTGTGGCCTGTGCTGGCCATATCCAGCCACTGATCAAGTGTTTGTCACCCTGATGTAGACTTTTCAGTTTTACCTGTTCTTTTTACTAGAAAGAAATTATTGATGGTGGAAAGAATCTTTTCTACCAGGACATTTATGACAATGGACACATATTATATTAAAACCCTGGTTGTTATAATATGTTTGGAAATATGTCGTATTTCCAAAATGAGAAGAAACTTCTTGTTCATCTAGTGTTTTTCCTTATTACATTCTGCAATAAATGCCAGTTCATCAGATAACTTTTTCATTGATTTTTCAATTTTACAATTAGGTTCTGTGACAATATGTGTAGTTCAATGAAATGTCATTCCTAATAACTGATTCCTCTAGGTATTTCCCTTGAGCTATTACAGAAAGAGTGGATATATTACTGAAACCAAGTTTCTTGTGGTTTTTCTTGCTCTTTAAGAAGAACTTTGACCCATGAAAGAAGTATTTCTTCTTTTGACCAACTTTTATTTTGTATCTTTTTGATCAAAATTTGTTACATTCTGTTTCTCTGTTGCTTTTAATGTGTTGTTGAAGAGATAGAACTATTTGTGTAGAAACCAGAATCTGATTTCACACACACACACACACACACACACACACACACATTAAAGAGAACAAGAATTAAAAAGAACAAGAACAAGACTTTTAAGGAGATGTAAAATTTGAAAGCTGCAAAGAAATGTAGGGCCCTTTCCATTTCAAGCACTAAAAATGTCCAGATAAGTGTATGATAAGTTTTGAGAAGCTGATATTTTTCCAAATGAAGAAAATTACAATTCTGATTTTAACTGTATAAATATGAACCAGAAACAACTGCTGGTACCATTGAAATAGAGACCCTAGGATGGATAGAATCATCCACAGGATTTTTTCCACTGTTGGACAAAACAATCAAACTCAGCATTTGAGGCGAAGGATCACCTAAACACTCTACCCAGAAAAGAACTGAGATTTAACCAAATTGATTTGGTCTTTTCTTTGCAATAGGGTACCAAAAGACCAGCAAATGCTCCTCTTCTAAACATATAAATAGAAGGCATCTTTTGATAAAATTATTTGAATGTATCAGTTTCAAATCATATTACTTCATTGAAACTTTGCAGCATAT